>JASUUG010000544.1:0-39658 GCA_030449905.1 Luvunga scandens
CTTAAGATTAAGCTTCTAAACCATAGACAAAGAAAGTAAATATGTATACTTAATGAAGGAGAAATGAAGTAAATGGAACTAGGAATTCAAAATTTTATGGCATCAAAGATCCAAGAAAGCAATTGCATAACAATGACATCAATTATCTTCAGCTCTACAGTGTCATATACCACCCCTCAGGTGAATGACCCACAACAATAAACATTTACACGACATAAGCAGTGCATATTGGATCAAAAAATAAAACTCCTGCCTAAGAAACAATTATATACAGACATACCTGGATTATCACCACAAAGTAATTCCTAATTCAATGATCCATGACACCTGAACACAATATAAAGAAGAAATATTTGTCAATTCCATGTGGACATACACAAATCCAAGTGTCATTGATAGACAAAAGCCTTCAGATAATGCATCAAACTTCTAAAGGAGTCTCAGTCCGGCCAATACTATTTTTTTGATGTTATGCCACTAAAAAAACCTAAAAAATCACCTAAAGCAATCAGAACAATCACGAATGTTGGCAGTATCATAAAGTTGGATGCATGAACGGCAATGAGCCTAATTCCATCTTACTTCTTTGAACCACAGTAGCAAGGAATCTTTTTCTCCTCCAAAGGAAATTTGTAGTTGTAAGTAATTTCTTCACCAGCTGCTATGTGCCGCTTTGCATAAATAAAAATTTTTTTTTGACCTTCAACGCTTATAACCTTGGTATAGCAGTTAGGCTGCAAAAGCAATTACTATTTCAGATGAAGAATAACAGAAATTAACTAACTTCCAATCAGCAGACCAACTTCACATGTCATTTTATGCACCTACATCGCATGAATGATTTATAAATCTGGCAATCCCACCCCTCTTTGTTGCGTCAACCTGCACATACACAGACAAACTGTAAAGAAATAGTTGTGCCCATAATACAGAACAAACAATCCACCCCCCCGGTTTACTTCTGCAATCCTTATTCCCTTCAATTCTGTTAAAGTTTCTCTGTTTCCTATTAAAAATAAATAAATAAATAAAACAGCAGAAGTTAAAAAGTGGAAGATGCAGCATGTCATGAACATAATGGTAGTTTTCCCATCCCAACATAAGTTGACTCTGTCTGTAGCTCAATTGAGAGTATCAGACAGCATTCTCTTTAATCCCTTTATAGGACTGTGAACAAATAAGAAAAGATACATGTTGAATCACAGTAGAATATTATTGTAGTTTTACCTACCACATAACCATCATCAAGCCTAAAGAGATAACTGCTGCCAATTCCCATCTTCTCGTAACGATATTCACGTATATCAGATATCTGTAGAAATTTTTTTGAAAAATAATTAATGGTGATCAGTCATGAGAAAAGGGACAGCCTAGTACATTCAATTGGAAAAGAGAAAAAGAAAAAAAGGTCTGACAGTTGATTCCAGCTAAAAACAAAAGCCATTATTTAAAAAGCTAAATTGAAACTACCTTAGGACGAATAAGCTCTCCTACATATTCAATGACAAAATCCTCTGCCTCTATTGGCTCTAGTGCAACAAGACCCCAGTCATGTATCTTGCTCCTTTGGAAACGTAAACGCTTTTTCCTTGCCTGACAATTGATATAATAGTTTAGGAAGACAAGCTACATAGTAATTTACAACAACTAAAGAGAAGATAAAGGCATTCCAAGAACAACTTTGTTGTTCAATCACCTTCACTTGAGAAGCTTTCAAAAGCTCAGCACCCTCTGCAGCAGCAAGAAGATTGCGCAGCTTCACCCTATTTGTTCTTGCAGAAAGACCCTTACCATTTGCCCACTGAGATGCATTGACCTCAGGACCTAAATACTGGGTGTGAACATACTGAGCTCCCCTGACATGAGCTCTTTCAGCAGGACTAGCATTCAGAGACCATTTATGCCATTCCCATCCACTGATTGAAGACCGAGCACATCCATCAGATCTTGGGCAGAGATTCGATGTTCTGGATTTACTAGCCTTAGTCTTTTTCATGGCAACCTGTCTAGAAGCTGCTTGCTTGGCAGTACCCTTTGCTAATTTCAGAACCTTGGTAGCATGTGACTCTGAACCATCCATGGTACGCTTCCTTTTTTGTTTCGATTCCTTGGTAGCTGTGTATGAAAAAAATCCATACTATCAGTAAGAATGTAATTATATGTGTGTACATATGTATATGTATATGTATATGTATGTATGTATATTCTACAGTGCAGGATCGTAATTGGAGCCATCAAATCCAATGGCTCATTGTTTTTTAATTTTTAAACATGGTGGGCCCTCCACGTGCATATTATATGAATCCAACAGTAGGCGGACACAGACAATAATGCTAATTTTTTACTTCAAATCCTTGCATTGGATTGAATGAATCCAATCGACAAAAAATTATGTCACCTTTTCAAGTCAAAATTTTAAGTGAAAGGATCCCCACCCATATATGTGTGTGTGTGCACACGCGCGCATATAGAATAATCCTCCAGAAGAGAATCCCCCATTTTGACAAAGCTAAACCCCACCCCCCCCCCCCCCCCAAAAAAAAAAAGACACCAAAATACAGTGTTTTGTGTACCTTAGCATATCAGAATTAATTTCTGTTTCTGTCTCATAGCTTGATCCTCATTTTAATAAAGTGAGGGCCTCCCAATTAGAAGGAGACTTTATAAATCCACACACACACACACACAGAACAAAGGCAATATTACCAATTGGTTTGCTTTTAGAAGAATCAAGAATAGACTCTTTCTCAATTCCAACATTATGGACTTTGTCACGAACAACCTTCCCTACATCATTTCCATCTGCACTTGAGGTTGACAACCTCTCACCAGAAGGTTTTAGCATAGGCACCTTATCTCCTAGAATGGACAAAAAACATTATAATTTTCAACGTGTATAATAATCTAAATTATAGCAACTACAAATTGCATTAATGAGGAATCGTCATACTTTGAACTGCAGAGGCAACTTTCATTACTTTCTGACTGCTTGTACTTTTGGCCGATGAGTAGCCACTGGGTAACTTACTCTTGACAATAACTTTAGACGACCTAGTACTGGCAGATGATTCAGCGAGTACTTTGTTTTTTCCAATCATTTTAGATGGTACAGCAGTGAATTTCTTTGCTCCAATCTTCTTAGAAGATACATCAGTGAGCTTGTTCTTTCCAATCTTTTTAGAAGATACAGCACTGGGTTGAACTTTGGCATTTTCAAAAACATCTCCAGCAACTTCCTGTTTTCTCGACTTATCTACACGTTCAGTCTGTAACACATTCTCAACAGAATTTGAACAATTAGAGGGTGGTCCAAACTTTTTTTGCAACAACTTTTTCTTGCGGTGATACGTATATTTTTCAACCATTGTAGATGCTTCTGAACTGTGAAATCTCTTTGATCCTTCTTTAAGTTTGTCCACCACGGTAGAGGTATCACCATGATGTTCATTGTGAGCATTAGAGGCTCCTTCCTGAAACACCAAATAAGCACCGGGAGAACTTATAAGGAATCAAGTGCTTCAAAAATCAACACATATACAGTTCACTGTAACAAATGAAATTAAAAAAAAAAAAAAAAAAAACAGACCGCTTTCTTGTTGCCATCAGCTTCACAGCATTCCTTCATATTACACCACGACGCAAGAAACTGATGAAGAGCACCATCAACAAACAATGACTTCCACTCACCAACTACACTTGCATGCAACTTCTGACGGCACATTGCTAAGGCAACATATTCTCCCATCTTAGCGGTAAACTCATCCGACCATGAAAATTGGAATTTGCCATTACATGATGGAACAAGTGTTCTGGCACTGTCTTCAAATCCAGGTGGAGAAGGCTCATCAGTTTCTAGCTCATCAACCACATTGTCTACAAAACCACTACATGATCTCTTAAAAGCTCGTGCCAAAATATTAGACAAAAGATCCTCTGAGAGGGGTTTTCCAAAACTTTTAGAATCTTCAGATAAAAATATCTCAGCAGATGTTTTATTTGAATCAATCCTCATCTCACCATTTACATCTGCAAAACCACATTGGCAAGTATGCAGATCATGACTTGAAGGGTCAACAACGTCCTGCATCAACAAAGTTGTTTCTTCAAGAAATGATTACCATAACCAATTTGAAGAGCTAAAAAAAACACTGCAATATGCAGGAAGTCAGCAGAAGTCTAACTAAACTTTTCATATTACCTCTTTCATGCCAAAACCCTTTGAAGCACTTACTACTTTCCTCACTTCTTCTTCCACGAGAATTTCAATATACTCAGTAAAAGTTACCTTTGTGGACAAATAGAGCTCATCTTCCACACCATCAAGGATGCATTTTACATCATTGAGTAATAGATGATCATTGCATGATAGACTCTTCTGTTTAGATAAATTTTCTCCCACAGGAACAGATAAAGACAAATGATATGGCTGTGCATCATTTTCTGTTGTGATTTCCACCATTCCAAAACCGGGAGGGCAATCATCATCAGACACAGAGGAGTCCTGCACAGATAGCGACTGTCCATACCATTACAAATGACTTCATGTGTAACAAATATGAAAAAAGTAAGGACTACACAATCCCTAAATAGAATCACCACTTACATGTTCAGAAGGTGCTTTCTCCATCCTGTTTCGATAATCCTTATAGTCACTGGCAGGTCCAGTAATCTTTGGATGTCCAGACCAAAGTTTTCTCTTTCTCCAGGCAGAAGAATACTCTGCTACACTGTCACCAAAGACAGCATTCCACATGACTTGCATACAGTGATCAAAAAGCATTTTACATACAATGTTATAAGACCACCAGAAGATCTCAATGCTTCCACCAGATTTTGTGCAAGAAGAAGATTGTGTATGAATTTCATGTTTACACATCTGATTAGAAATATTGTGACCGGCTGCTGCCTCAAAGTCAGCTGTAGCATGATCACTCCTCTCACATACATTATCGGTCTCACAGGCAATTTCAGACTGCCAAAGCAAGGTATTGCAAGATATTAGATAAAAATAAGGCCACAGCATAGTAAATGTTCAGCAATTGTACATACAGTTCATTCTTACAAAATAAAGCACTGTGTAAATTACCATTCTGCCATCAGAATAGCAACTTTTAGCAGCCTGATTAACTTGGTGAAGCTTAAGATGCTTTTGAGCTTTCTTTGAAGTAACATACCCTGATAAGATGTTGCTGATGATATCATCTAACAGAACCCTACGCGCTGTTTTCATTATTCCAGCATGAAGTTGAGAAGAAACACCTTCAGAAATTTCAGTTATGAAGTTCATGGATGAGCCAGACTTATAAATTTTAGCATCAGATGCATGGACAGTTTCCAGCCTATTTTTTCTCCATGCATTTATAGCGGACAGCAATTTGATGGGACCAAACTTATTTTCAGCATGATGTATCTGCATAATAAAATAAACATAAAGCCAGAGTGAGAAACAACAGAACTTTGTGGAATACCCAAATGTGTGTAAGTGATATCCCCAAGCAATTGAAGATTAATAATCACAATAACACTGATCATAACATCAGATACAACAAGTTCGAGACCAGTCACTAGCCAGGACACCTTCTAACAGGTAAACACTATATTAAGCAACTATCCTACAGTGTGCAAACAATATGCAGATATCCTTCAGTGTGCTCTTCCCCTCCAACAAATGTGCGCCAAAACATGATACTTTACAGTAAACAGTTCTAAAAAATTTCGTTAGACTAAAACACTTCGCCAAAAATTAGAGATTAAGAGATCATACACTTAATGCCCAGTGCTTCCTTCATAATAAATGCTGCCATAACTTTATAACTTACCATCACCGAATCCTTGAGGTATCCATATTGACAGCAAGAATATAGTTCTAAAAGTGAATGCGGTCCATGTTTCCTTCCTTCGTCATCCTCAAACAACCAACAAGCATCTTCACTTGACTGGAATAAAATATATAAAATTAAAAAAAAAAAAAAACTTCAATAGGCATATCATACCATGTATTACATATGGTGAAATACAATCAAAATGAATTTCTAGGAGAACAAAATAATAGATTTTCAACAGAAAATAAACAGTACCCCTGGTAAAAATGATGGAACACAATTAGCTGCTTCAGGGTCTGACACCATCTGATTGTAGATATAACGGCAGTTGACAAGTGATTGTGATACTAATTGCGAATCAGAACAAACAGTTTCTGGAGCGCTATGATGAAAAAGGCGCTCTTGTCTCATGTTGCCAGCATTCAGATATGCAAAGCCTGAGGCAACATGGTCAGGAAACTGCTTAAAGTACTTCAATGGTACTGGGTTGATTAATGTTCCATTGACAACAGGGTACACAGGAAGCTCATCAGGGAGGAAACCAGTAGATAAACCCTCATACAGCTGATGCTGAATATAAGGTCCACACATCTGGCCACTTTCGTTGATATACATCCATCCACTCACACTACCAGCTGGCGCGTAACCATAGTACCTCTTGTCCAGGTATGAAGTTCCTCCACTACTGGAAGACTGTTGAACATCACTACTAGTGCCACTCGGTTGGCACATCATCTTCATGAAAGAACCTGAATGAAACTTTTCATCAAAATTACAACAAGATGAAGAAATGTCCCCCATTACAATGCACCTGACAAAAAATCGATGATAATTTTAGTCGGTCTGTAACAGCAATAGCAAAAAACCCAAGAGGAAAATTAATTAAGAAGAGGGAACAAAAAAGTAATACCCATTAGTGGTGCAATCTTCTGCACTTGGTTGCATTGATGAGGAAGCATTGGCATAAATGTCTTCGGAGACAGTAGAAACAAAATGTTGACAATCAAAATTTGAAATTTTCAGCCTCTTACGAGAAATAAAATGGTGATTGTCTTCATGGTCTTCGTGATCAATAGCTGTAGAAAAAACCATGGTCTAAAAAGAATCTTCCGCACAGCAACCTGCTCATCAAAACACAAACAATAAAGATTAGCCATACACAAGCAGAGATGTTTAGATGCATAAACCAAACTCTGAAAAAAGAAAAAAATACAAAGTGCAAAACATGTAATTACATGCCAGCAGTACACAGATAATAAGAAAATAGCTAGGGGAAGATGTAATATAACAAACATAGATGATTAAATGGAATGAGGATCGAGCACCAGCTTGTTTAGATTTAAATGGCAAAGATGTAAAGTTTGTAAAAAAGTCCCCACAAGGAAAATACAGAGCAATTAAAACGATTTCGCAGTTGATATAGAATTCCAAAGACAATGCAACTAACGCGACTTTTTGGTACTGCCATTAACTGACAATCAGAAGATTATTTTCTATCAGTTACTCGTTTGATCGATTAGCCCAGAAAAAAAAAGAAAAAAAGAAAAAGAAAAGACGATCCGAATTTCGAACCGATCCTTATCCGTTCTAAGATATTTCATGTTCTAACCGATAAAAGCAATGATATGTCGAATCTGATCTGATAACAAAAGCCGAAAACACAAATAACGACGACGCTTCATGGTGATAACCTGATGCGCGCGGACTAAGTAGGCGATGGTTGCCGCCGCTGAATATGATTTTTCTCCTGCCTCCAGTACCTCTCTCTCTACAGGTTGAGATTTTATGACCACCAGGATTGTCGTTTTGGAGGATTGAACTAAAAGTTACCTATCAATTGTTTGTTTTATTATAATTATAACCTTCTCTTTCAGAATATTTCCCACTCAGACCAAACATGTTCAAGTTGTATGCGGGTTGCGCCATTTTTTATTTTTTATTTTTTATTTTAATCTCCTATAAAGGTTTTTCAAGAAAATTGAATTCCAATATGTCCAAGAATCTAAAACTACAAGATTATTTGTAAATAGTTATTCTAATTTTTAAAATATGAAACAAGCTAGAATGATTCCCTTACAATTATGAGGATAATAGTTTAATTCTCACAAAAAAATTGCAGGGGTTTAATTTTCTTCTTAAAATTTGAATGAATATAGTATTTTCCTTTCGAAATGTAAGTGAATATATAATATAAGTTATAATATAAGTAATAGCTTCATGTAATTAAAAAAAAAATTTAAAATGTGAAGAGATCAATATTTAATAATTTAACTTGATAAGCACACGTATAGTTTTTGAAATTTCTCTTTCATAAAGCTTAAAAAATATGCAACATAGCACCATAATCAATGAGAGCTCTATGATAATGAACTAATACAATACATTTAGAACTTGATAATGACGGTTAGAATTATATATTTAAATTCAAAAAGGCAGACACATGCGTTAAAAATATTTAGATGGTAATTAATTACATCTTTAATAATTAGACCACATAAGATATAAATAGTGCTTAACTAATCAATTTCTTCTAACTATTGCAACTACTTTTTGAAAAACTATGAAAAGAAAAATGGTTGAAACTTTTAATATAACCTAGACTGTTATTAAACTGAACAAGAATCAGTATTTATTTATAGTAAATTGGGAGAATTTTTATTATATTTTTTCTATTTTTGCAACCAAATTATTATGAAAATCACAATCTTACTTGAGCATGAATGATTTTTGCTAGTAATAATTATGGCTCCACAATTACTTTTGTTTTTTTTAATTTATCACTAAAAATGAATGCATGTCTATCTAGTTTTATAGTATATTCTTACTAACATTATTATAAGGATAAATATGTAACGGCCGTGTTTTTAAAATATTTCATTCACAAGTTGTAAAAATATTTAAGAAAATGGATTTATATATTCAGATTTAAAAAAAAAAAAATGTAACTACGGATATAACGGAAACTTCCTCTTGAATACGACCGCATTCTGGATTTCATTACAATTTACGGGGGCAAAAACGATATTAGAATTTTAATAAAATTAAACACGTGCTCTGCTTGTTGAGGGTGTACTTAAAAAATTTGGGAAGCAATTTAGCAGCCTTGATAGTCGGAGGCTGTCCAGCCCAAAAGCTGAAAGATACAATTGGGCCAAATTGAGTTAACAACCGGACCAATTCAATATCGAGCAGAACAGAACTCTAACAGCCCTCTAAAATCCTTATAACACCACCTCTGAACTTTATTTACTCAAATATCCTAATGTAATATATAAAATACAAGGCAAAATACAAAATATAAATTAAAATTAACCATCTTCCCAAAAATTTTACTCCAAAAGTTATTTATTTATAAAATACATAAAATTTCTAAAATCTTAAATTATTTTCTTTTTATTATATAGTTTTTATCTCCATAACTCTAAACTCTTATAATTCTTTTAAAAAAATATTTTTTCAATAAAATTTAAAATATAAATATAAATTATAAAATGGGTGTGTAAATAATTTTATAAAATGAAATCTATTTAAGTGTTTGAGAGAAATACCATTCCAAGTAAAAAATCAATTAATTTAAATTTGGTTATTTAGGTAAAGTCAATTGCAAATGGGTTTTATGAGAAACATAGGGGTGTAAAAAGAGAATCTCTTTTGGAGAGGTCCATTCTGTAGCTATAATAGCTGGACCGAACGAGAATCAGGCCCGATAACCTTTACTGGCGTCAACTTCCGATCTTATTTGCAGAATCGTTCGTAAAAAGCACGAGAAAAGACCAAGACAGGCAGTAATTGAATTGCGCAGAAGTTATTGCAAATTGCTTAATCCACGCACACACATAATGACAAAAACTGATCATGGGCAAGCTATACTGCTGAGAGAGAGAAACAAAGTGCCGTAGATGAGGTCCTTGGAAATATTCTCTTTGTATTATTTACTTTTTTTTTTTCCCATTTCGGGAAGAAAAGGGCCGCCAAATGTTCCTTTCAAGTCTCATTACTCGTTAATGTATCATGTAAAGAAAAGGGAAGGAATTGGAGGACACTGAGAATTTTGTTCCAATAAATAAATAAAATGGAGTTATCCCAAGGATGCAAGTAAACGTAATAGAACAAACTTGATTTATGAAAAGAAAGCGACCAAATTGTTGTTATTTACGTCAAAAATTAAATTAATATAAATAGTAATGTATTATTATTATTATTATTATTATTATTATTATTATTATTATTACGACGATGATGATGCTGCAAAGGAAAGGGATACAATGCGCAAAGGACCCTGGCGAATCCAAGTCCAAGAGAAATGCCAACAAACCCACCTTTGTCGGCTTTTTACCGACTGAGATGTCGCCTTCGCTGGAATGCATAAGTCGCGCAAGTATTCTCCATTCATGTTATTTCAGTGCCACGCCGACTGCAACGTATACATACAGATAAATGCAAACTACGAATTTACACATTTTAGTTGTTGGTGTGGTGATGAAGAGCGAGAAACCCTAATTAAATTTAAATTTATAGAGTTTAGAAATATTTTAATTAATGTGTATTTATAGAGTTTAAAAATAATTTAATTAATGTGTGTTGAGTTACTTACTTAGAATTTTATTTCTCATATATTTCTTATTTAAGTTGTAATCCTAATTTAGATAACAGTTGTGTGATATTTATTTTAATGTTATGCCACCTAGTCTATGTCATTGTAACATTATCTCTTTTATAACTTTGAAAGAGTTGTGTTGATTATTATTAAATTTTAGTTTTAAATTTACGAGAGTTTTGTGCTTTTATTTTTTGTCGGTATTCTGTAAAATCAACGAGTGTTAACATCTTAAATTTACGGGGTATTAAAAATAAGAAAATGACACTTACACAACATTAAGCATAACAACTAACACCAAGCGATGCGTTTTGAGTTAAATACAAATTCAACTCAAAATCAGTTCCTCACACAAGTCTCACGTCGCTCACATGCAAAACCTAAGCCTCTCCTCTCCGTTGACTCACGCACAAAACCAGTTCCTTAGACGAGTCTTACGTCGCTCACACTCAAAACACAGCCCTCTCTGCCAACTCTCTCTGTGTGGTGACTGTTGGCTCTCTCTCTCTTCCGTCGCTCACGCATCTGACCTTGCGCCCTTTTCACCGTCGATTTGGCTCTCTCTCGTCGTGGGTCTATCCACTGCTTGCCATCGATTTGGCTCTCTCTTTCTCCTTTTTCATTCACTCTCTCGGTTGCTGTAATCCTTTGTGGTGGTAATTTGATTCATTAAAACTAAACTAACTCACAGTAAAAGAAGCTAAGTTCGGATCCTCTGCACTTATATGCTTGTTGCAACTCATATTTTCTTACATAATCTCCCCAAAATCAGCAATTCATGAAGTGTATATATATAAAAGGTCCCGCAAATATCAAACAACAAAACAGCATTTTGCTGGTCAGATTTGGCTTGAGTGAGTTGTGGATTTGGTGGAAATCAAGGGGACAATATACATGCGTTGAGTGAGCTATGGGTTTGGTGGGAATCAGGGGAGAATGCGAGTGTGTTGTTTGCCTTGTGTTTGACAGTAGCATGTGGTGTGAATTAATCATTTTATCAAGATTATGTTAAATTCTCTCATGTACTTTAGATGATAGTGGAACAATGATATATTTTATAAAATTGGTGGATTGTTACTTAAAAATTATTTTTGTATTTTTTTAATAAAATTTGAAAGATTAAGTGAACAATGGATAATTTTCTTTTAATATATTTATTTTCATATATTCCTTTATTAACAATTTAATTTTTTTTTTCTCTAATCAACTCTCTCTTTCCCTCTCAAGTAGACATTGCCTTCCAATATTACCAATCATAGTAGCAACAAGAATTTCGTCTATAAGATGGCTTCTTCTTCATCAAGTACTTATAATAATACAAATAACTAGTAAATAAATAAATAATTTAAGCAACAAATACAATGATATATGAGAATAGATATCTCTTCAATTTGTTTGGTGCTTTTAATAATACTTTATGGCAGATGATCTCATTCATTGCCTACCACTGTAAAATGTTGCACTCTATAGAAAATCTTTTAGCTTCGTAATTTTTGCCCATATGTCAGGAGAACAAGTCAGAATCGGAAACAATGACGGGAATACAATGCTTTCAGTTGCCGCAATTGTGAGCAATGTTATGGCAACTGAAATGATGTTGAAGAAACATCCAGATTTGGATGGGGTCGCAAACCAAATGTGGTTGGATGCTTTCACATTGAGGTCGCTCGATTTGGGAGGGAGTGTGTTTGCAGACCACGAAAATGTTAATAAGAATAATTCTAGGAATAAAGGGATTAATTAAAAAATGAGAGTTAATGAGATAAGTTAATGGAGTCAACTATCATTACTCTTTATAGTAACTTCCTGTAAGAATGAAAAACCTGATGACTACTGCTCTTTTAGCTTATAAGTATCGCACAAAACAGTTAATTTTTTTAGTAATGCTTTTCACACTCCTTGGAAATCCTTATAAAAGCAGGCGGCGCCCCCCCACTCCCTCCCTTTTTTAATCATACTTCAATTGCTAGACGAAATTACATAAAAGAACGGCTATGAATTTAAATAAATTCATAAATTGCCTAATTTTATTATTAAAAAATATTTTTTAAAATTTAATTAGCTCCATTATAATATCTTATCCTTTTTTCATAATTTTAATAGAAGTAAGGTTATAATTAAATATAATAAGCAGGGTTTCATAAGATTTTTAAAGAGGTGTTAGGAGTTCAACTCGTAAGTTTTTAGTTCATGATATGTTTTGTGAGATATTTGAGAAATAGGCACTTAACTCATCCAACCCAACTAGAATAAATGCAGATTAGGCTTATCCCAAAACCTATTCTCAGTTGTTTTAATACAGTTACAAAATTAATATAGTAAATTAATTAATTAATTAATTAATTAAAACAAGTTAAAAAAAATATAAAATACAAACAATAACCATCTCTTAAATTTCATTGCAAGTTGTAAAAACTAACCTGTGAATTGGTAAAATTTTTGCCAATCCAATGAAATCTAAAACAAAATCACGTGGATTGGATTACTAAGACTCATTGACAGCTTAAAACATATGTAGAGTATGAAATTAAGATTAAATAATAATTAACACTACTGATTCTAAAGTTACAAACGACATATATTTATAGTGACCTTAACCTAAGATTCTTACTTAAATTAAGAATACAATAATAAATTCCTAAACAATAAAACTTTAAATAGGCAATTAGATATACCTTAATTAAAATATTTCTAACTTCTACAAATTTTAATTTAATTAAGATATTTTTTGTCTCTTCAACATTCCCGTTAGGGTAAGAAAAAATTCATCCTCGAATTTCGCTTATTGTAGTCCCCAATATAATCTTCATTTGCCTTAAAATTAGTCTTCAAAATGTAACTCCGGCCTGATGAATAAACTTGAAATTTCCAATCTTGGTGTTTACATCCATCCAATTTGTCCAGTGGAGTGGGATAAAGTCTTCAACCAACAATTTCTCTACCCATATTATGTCGACACGAGAGCTACTATTGAGGACAAACGAATTTTCCTCATAATCTTCCACATTCTGAAAAATCCCATTCTTCATATCTTCAAAAATCGACTAATCAAATTTCGGAGGCGGATTGAAATCAACAATTGTATGTTGAAGAGTTCACATAGATGTGAATGGCTAAATAATATTTTCAGCAGATTCATTGTCATTGGCCTCAGCAATCAATCACACATCTTTCTCGCTCAAACTCATACACATCATAATTTTATCTCTCAAAAAACATATCTATGAATTTTCTAAAATCGTTCTCTAACAATCTGACATCCCTCCGAACTCTCTCAAAAATAAATTGTTTCATGACTCAATTTTTTTTATAAATTACATTTTTTTTGTTATTTTCTCCCCCTTTTCTTTTTTTTTTTTTAAAAAATTTTTTCACGCACTGTTTGTTTTTTCCCACTTTTTTCTTAAATCTGAAAAATAAAAAGGGCAAAATTGTAATATTAGTCAAACCCTAAACTCACTATGGAGGCGCATTCTGGTCGACGGCGACTGTGAATCTGATTAGAGACTATGAAGCTGATAAAGATGGTGTCGAGGAACCTGTTGGTGATGGTACGAGATCCAATTCACGGCGGCAATGGCAGATCGTTGATGGAGGAGTGCACTAGATTTGTGGCTTTTGGGGCTGTGTTTGAGACGGTGGGCTACTGAAACGGTGGCGAGAGGGGTGGACCTTGACGGCTGGTGTTGTTTGACTCCGATGATAGGCTTAATCGACAAAGGAGATGGCTAGACGTTGGTGGCCAGGGTTTTTTATTTTGTTTTGATGATTACTTTAAAAAAATTCAAAGTAAAGTTGTAGTAGAATCAATTTTTTTCTTTTAAAAAAAGAAAGAATTAACAGCAGCAAGACACAAAGCTAATCATCAATCTTATTCAGGGTAATTTTCAGACTCATCTCCGTAGATTTGGGTCTCTTCACTTCGCTTATATGGAATGTATAAAAATATTTTCATTTTGTACCCCTATTTTTAATAAGAAATTTAGTTGACTGTTATTAACTGCTTAAATGATTAAGATACCCTTGCGTCAGTAAAATAATATTTTAAACATGCAGTGCCGGCTAGATCATGGACAAATTTAACAGCACATTATAATGAAATGTCAATTCTACCCATGAGAAATATGGATTTCCATTTGCTACATCACCGCCAAAAGAAAAAGAAAAAAAATAATTCACCTTTGCCAATATTACCATTAAATCAAACGGCTATATTGGTAGAGCTTATGGCTACAAATTCATCTAACGTTATGGCAATATTTAGAAGTAATTTGGTTTGCAATCAATACAAACAAAAGCTGGAACATAGCACACTTTGGCAATATTAAGAAGCAATTGTTTGTGCATTTTCATCGTAAAAAAACTAAGGAATACAACTTATTTACAACAATTTGAAGAAGCAATTTTGAGTGCATTTTCAACAAAAGGAACAACTTATTTCCCAAGCTCATTCACAGCTTATTAAAGAAGCAACTTGGTGTTTAATTTCAATACAAACAGAAGTCGAGGAGCATAACTTATTCTGATAATATTCCAATTTGCAATTTGGAGTGGAATTTCGTGACAAATAAAAGCTAAGGAGCATAGTTCAGTCACAACAATTTCATCTCAACATTCTCATTCATCATCCATCTCAATCTCTACTTTGAATCATTAAACATTCATCTAAGCTATTGTACAAACACCTCAACTCCATGGACTCTCATAGCTCAAACACTTCAAGTAGATTAAATTCATTTTATCAGCCATCTTGGAGGAATTATGTTAATGGCAAAATCATTATATATTCAAACAAGATATGCAAGTGTCATATGAGAGCTGATTTGAGGGTTTTTGAATTTGATGACAATCTACACATGTTGTATTATCAATGTGTGAAGAATGAAGGGTGTGGATATTTCAAGTAGTGGGTATTAGAGAAGACTGATTTCAACAATGAGGCTATTTTTAAAAAGGGTGTGGCAATAGTTGTGGATTAGAACTGAGGTAAAGAAACTAAAAGACATGGTAAAGAATTCAATACAACCAGCGAAAGGCTCTACTGCCACCATAATACTTATAATCTTAAATGTGATGTTTTCATGTTCAACTGTGTGATGTATCTAATGTTAACCCTTGAGACCTAATGTATTATGAATTCAATCAAGTTCTTTATTGTGCTAAATAGTTTTGTACCTAAGAAAGTAAAATTAACTACTTATATAAATAATAGAATGAAATTTCCTCATCCATTAATAGCCTCTAATACATAAATAATTGCATATAATCAATTTTGAGAAAGTAACTTGTAATCTTAATTTGAATGCAGCGTATCAATAGATTGAGTACAT
This sequence comes from Luvunga scandens, assembly GCA_030449905.1. Lineage (NCBI taxonomy): Eukaryota > Viridiplantae > Streptophyta > Magnoliopsida > Sapindales > Rutaceae > Luvunga > Luvunga scandens. Next base: position 15,750 of record JASUUG010000544.1, read on the forward strand.
AAAACTGCATGTAATAACCTTAAACAATTTTTAATCATTGACAAATCATAGCATATTAATAACTTGTATGCAACATTACATCATATCAATAATTTGGGTTTAGTAGTGTTAACAAACATATTTATATGATATTGATTTTGATAATAACAAATTGGATAAATAAGTTAGAATCATTAAAGTAGATTATTTTTAAGCTGTACAAAGTTGTTTTAGACGTGAATAAGATTATGGAAATAAACAGATAATCGTTAATTCTAAGTCGGCAAACTGTTTTTCTTAAAGAAATTTATAGTTTTTATTTTGGAAGATAATGGTGAATCATTTATTAGAAAATAGCTAATTGATAAATTTTAGAGAGCAAATTATTTGGAATCGATAAACTATTTACTGATAACGCCTAACCCGATTGTCAAAACATATATCCTTAATATCTTCCCAAAGTTTCGTACGGTTGTATTGTTATGGAATTATTGATCCTACTTTAAATACTTCTCCATCAACCATTGCCTTTTTGTCCATAAAAATGAGGCTATAATATGACAAAAATAGCCACTAAGTGAAAGTAAAACATAAAGCACATATTTGGTGTGTAATTAATACTCACAACTACTAATAGATTGGGCATAAAAAAAAAAAACTAAGCTCAAATGGTGCACATATCTTCTATAGTCATTATTCTATTAACCTAACAACAACCAATACCATTCATAAATAACAGTTAACTGAAGTAAAGCATAAGAACGACACTTACATCTTCAAAATCATTGCAAAATTATTATCAAAGAAAATGTAAACATTAAATTTACTTTATTGAGTATATAAAAATAAAGCTCAATCTCCAAATTCCAACAATAGACCAATATTATCAAGCTTAACACTGACTAGTTACTCACAAAAATAGTATATAAAGTGCACAATTTATAAGGTGAAATAATTCCATACAAATCTAGACTTAAACAGTAAACATATTCTTTACAGTCAATACTTAGTCAACTTAAAAACTGAAGCACCATTTGTAAACAAAACTTAACTGAAGTCAGGCATTCAATAACAGCACTGCCATTTGCAAAATCAACGCAAAAAATATTTTTGGAGACAATATCAGCATTAATTTTACCTCAGCATCAATTTTACTTCATTAAGTTCATAAAAACAAAGCTCAAACTCCCAATTTCAGCCGTAGATCAATATTATCATGCTCAGCATTCTGCATATTGAGCAATTACTCACAAAAGCAGAACATCAAGTGCACGCCTTACAAGTTTAAACAAATCCATGTAATTTTCATATCATTGCTCCAACTCTTGTCTCAAATATCCTTTTTCAACAAGATGCAAACCAACCAAATAGCTGTTTATGTTGTGAATATTCATAATTTAGAGAACAAATGAAAGTAATCCATCTAAACACAATCATGCCAAAAGTTCATTCCAGTAGCAATCAACCTCTAAAATCATGATTCAACGAAAGAATAGCCATCTACAAATACAATTATTGACATGCATTTTGATGATTTGAAGAAAAAAAGCACATGCATCAACTTTATAGACCCATATTAGCAGTATTATACAACCTCAGCTTCACTCTTAACTGATCTCAACAGCTTTGAAATTCTATATAGGCTACCCAAGAGGGGGGGGGTGAATTGGGTTCTTTAAAAATTAAGCAAATAAAATTACACAACAATTTAAAACTAATGTTTTAAAACAATATAATTAACAATGCTTGAATTTAAAGAGATAAGGGAAGAGAAATCAAACACGTGATTTTTACGTGGTTCGGCCAACCGTGCCTACGTCCACGCCTCCAAGCTCACCGGGCTTGAGGATTCCACTAAGCAAGCCTTCAAGGCTTCAATACACTTACACTTGACTTCAAGGTGTCAATGGACCTTTACAATCAAGAGATTATTCCCAATCTCTTAACCCAAGTGTATCCCAACACTTACAATTGACTTCCAAGGTGTCAATGGACCTTTACAATAAGAGATTAAACCCAATCTCTCAATCCAAGTATTTCCCAACACTTACAATCACTCAATGATAGAGATTTAATAACAAATAATCTCTCACACACTCCAAATGATTACAATTGAAATTTTAATGTGTGAGGCAATGACATGAAACACAATTGAAGCTCAAAGAAGATTGTTTCTCAGTAGGAAGCTCAAATATCAAAATGTTGGATCTCTTGTTTGAATTTGATTGAGCCTTTTTATAGTTGGAGCTGAAAACTAGCCGTTATTGACTTTCTGAGAATAATCGGATCGCCGTTTGTCTCTATCGGTTAGCCGTTTTGAATTTCCAACTAGCCGTTATCCTTTGACTTCAAATAAACGGTTTACCGTTTAAATTATCGGATCACCGTTTCTTTCCAGAAACCTACAAAACAGAACTCGGCTCTCCGTTTTTTCTAAACGGTTCAAGAGTAGAAAACTTTTTCTTTACTGGAACTTATCGGTTCGCCGTTAATAATAAACGGTTCACCGTTAGGTTCCGTAACGCTCGAAACTTTTCTCGTAAATAAATGGTTAGCCTTTTATAATAAAGCGGTTCAAGGGTAATTTTCAGAATCTATATTTTGTTAACTTTTTGTAGAAAAATGATTTTCCAACTCAAGTTAACGGTCATTAAGATTCTTTAAACATGTTTATGGCTTTAAGAAATTCATTTTAATAACTCAAATATTTTAATCAAGTACATATAAGTTTTGTTATCATCAAAATCAATATTATAAGATTAACAAGCTTCACTCTTAATCGATCTCAATGATTCACTCTTAACTGATCTTAATAGCTTCACTCTTGTTGGTTGCAGCAATGAATTTCCTCAATATATTTTTTAAGATTTATAACGGTGATTTAAATTTACATTTTTGATTTGTGAAGATAAAAATCAATCAAATCATTATTTTTGTTTTGGTGTAAAACCCGTTGTACATTAGCATGCTTCTATTATTACCCAGCGGGTATTATAGTGCTTCAGACATGTTCCAGTTTCCAAAGTGCAAAAATTTAAAATGATTTTAATATTTAATCAATTTATCATGCAATTACTTACATGCCCTCACATACTAAACTTTATACTAATGGTAGGGTGCAAATGGAGATACCCTTATACATTTTATCTAAGTACAGGGACCCCAAATGTTAGGGAATCTGAAAATTACCAATCTTATTCAAAACTAAACCAACCTTCTTGCGTTCTCACCACCACCAGGCCTCTTCACCTTTTGTTTTTTTTGGGTTATCGCCAACCTCTTTTCTTTCTAAGACAAAAATTGTAGTATTGCCTCTTTTTTTTAAAAACAAAAAGAAAAGAAAAATTGTGCCATATCATAAGGTCGATTAGATCCAACATGCCCATTAGGGGTGTTCGTGGATCAGATTTTATAGATCGGATATCAATCCATATCCGATCCATGATTTTGTGAATTATAAATTTTCAATCTAATTCAATCCACGGATTGATTAAATTTAATTTAAATCCAATCCATACGTCTACAGATCGGATGCGGATTAACCCAATCTATATCCAATCCATCATTTTATGGATTAGTTTGCTAATTAAAAAAAAAAAATTTCTGTCCAATGCACGAACTAATAAAATAGAAAAAAAATCTAATATAAAAATAATTTTATTACTAGTCAAATTCAAAATTGAATAAGATTTAAATAAATAAATTATTTAAATGAAGCTAGAAAATATATTAAAAGTTTCAAAGTAAAACCCATGAAATCTAATTGTTCAAATAAAGATAGAATAATACATTTAAAGTTTCAAAATATAACACATCAAAATTAATTGTTCAAATAAAGTTACAATAATACATTTAAAGTAGTAAATTCTGACAAAATAAAAAGAAAAAGTCCACTACCAATTTGTACTTCGTACTTTAACCTGAACAAAAGATAATTCAAATAAATAAAAAATAAAAAAAACTTTATTTAATAAAAAAATATAATAAATATTTACCCTTACCATCCCATCAAATACTATCAAGATTCATCAAATATATTCTTATCAGCTCTCAAAATCTCTATACATGTTTATTTTGAAAAAGAAAAATTTCAATTTTAAAAAATAGAATAATAATATAAAGTCAAATAATAATTAACATACGCAATTGAAGTTAAGTTGTTATATTTTACGTGTTTCAATATGTTCAATCTCTTCTATTACTTCATCAAGATTTATCGGAGATGAGCGTAACCAATTTTGTGTGCAAATTAGTGCCTCCATTGTCCTTGTAAATAGTGAGCACCAATGTGGATCAAGAACACGACCACTAGTGCTAAATGCTGACTCAAATGCCACAATGGAGATAGGCATTGCCAAAATATCTCGAGCAACATAAGACAAAATTGGATATGTGGAAGAATTAATTTTCCAGCAATCTAATATTTCAAAACTTTCATTTTCTGGATTCTCATATGATTTTGTCAAGTAAAGATCCACTTCTATTTTACACTCTACGGAAATATTGTCTTTTAAAATCCTTATGTAACCCAAATCAAACATCAACTTAGCATCAATCTTAGTATCAACCTCTAACTCCCTTTTATTATTCACAGCCTCCATTACTTCCATATCATCACAATAAAGCAATTTGTATTCATCATACAAACTACTTAAATTATTCCGCACTTTAGCAATTAACTCATTAGCTTTAAATTCACCAAATAATACTACAAAACAATATCTTAAAAAACGTTCTTTATGTTGAGGATCAAGCAATATAGAAACAAACAAATAAGGGTTGACTAATTCATAATTTCCTTTTTCATATTTTCAGCCATTATTTTAAAAAATAAATCCTTACTATCCCTCCAAGCTTGCAATTATGTATAAATCAAATATAATTAACACAAAAATGTATTGGATGTCATATACAAAGAATCGGAAAGTGTCAAAGTGGCATCATAAAAAACCTTCAAAAATTTAATGAAGTAACATGCATATTCCAAATAAAATGAAAGACACATTTTCGGTTCACTCAAACAAAACTCCCGAATGTATTGTGCATCATGAAGCTCTAATCGATCAAATACTTTTTGATGTTTTTTGGTAGCCTCTAATATGAAATAAGTGGAATTCCATCTAGTTCCAACATCCAGACACAACAAATTATTTGAAGAAATTTTCTCTCGTTTAGCATATGCCTTAAATGTTTATTTCTTAGAATGTGAGGATCTAACAAATCTTACAACATTGCGAGTTTTGGAAATTGACTCATGATACTCTTTTTACCCTACCGCAACAATAAGATTTAATATATGTGCATTACACATCAAATACATATTTTCACCCCCCAAGATTGCACTATTCCAATTATTTACAACTTTTGACAAATATGAAACAACAACATCATTAGAAGAAGCATTATCGACTGTGACAGTAAAAACTCTCTCATTGTCCCAATTTAATAGACATGTCTCAATTTGCCTACCAATTGTTTCACCTTTATGGTCAGCAACTTGACAAAAATTCAATATTTTCTTTTACAATCTCCAATTATCATCAATAAAGTGAGCTGTAAAACACATATAACAAAAATTTTGAGCTAAAGTCCATGAGTCTGTAATGAGGCAAACTCTTTGATGGCTACTCACAAAAAAATGAGTCAACTCCTTTTTTTTTTTTGTAAAGTTGCAAAACATCATGAGCAACGATGTCTGAGATGGCACTTTAAATTGGCTTTTAAAAACTCCTAACATTTCCCTGAACCTTTTACCCTCTACAACCTTAAATGGCATGTCATCCTTTATAATAAACCTAGCAATTACTTCTATACAAGCCTCAACACTATAGGTAGTTGACACAAGATTACATGGCTCTCCATTTTTCAATGGTTGGTAAGATAGAGTTTTTTATTTTTTGTCCACTTGGGTTCGGTCATAATATTTTACACATCTCTCTTTTATATGAGTCAACAGATTAGATGTTCCTCTATTAAACCCACATTTATATTCTTTTCCACAATATCGACATTTTGATCTAAAACACAGTGGATTAGAACTTAATTATATAAAATGCTCCCAAGCTCCTGAAGTAGTTGATCTATTAAGCGTACCTTCGGCATTACTAGAAGATTTGGGACTTGGAGGAACTTGATCTACAACTATGCATTTTCCTTTATCAAGTTGAGAACTCATCTACACCACAAATATGAAAAATCATTAAAATTAGTTGCAAAAAATAATAGGAACAAATTAAGGTTGAAAAAAAAGTAATAATTTAAGTTTAATTACCTCAATTAGTGAGGTCTTTGCACAAAGTAATAATTTAAGTTTAATTACCTCAATTAGTGAGGTCTTTGCACAAACACACAATTCTTGTTTAATAACATAAAAAATCATTAAAATTAATTATGAAAAATAACAGAAACAAATTAAGTGATAATTATTGGAAAAAAAAAACACAAGAAAGTTAAACTAGCTTCCCACTTTCGGGGGAATTCCTCTTTATTGAAATTGAAATGGTAAGATAATTTTTCCACACTTTGTTGCTTCAAAAGCCAACCTTATTACACACTCCTACACAAAAACAAAGTCTAAACTATTTCCCTAACAAACTTATCTTAACAACCCATACTTATCTTGGCACTTTCTCTAATGAATTTTATTCCCACTTAACAATCTAAACTATTTCTAGGGGGAATTTCTCTTTATTGAAATCGAAATGTTTAGATAATTTTTTGACACCCCTCTGCTTCAAGAGCCAGCAGAGCCAGAGCTGTAGAGCCAACCTTATTACACACTCTTACACAAAACAAAGTCTAAACTATTTCCCTAACAAACTTATCTTAACAGCCCACACTTATCGTGTCACTTTCTGTAATGAATTTTATCCCAACAACTCATCCTTATCTTGCTATTTTATTCAGTCAATGATATCATTAAGCTTGAAAAGAAAGTAAGAATTTAAGTTTAATTACCTCAACTAGTGAGGTCTTTGTACAAACACACAAAAACCAGAGAGAGTCGCAAGTGTTCGAGGAGTAAGAGTCGAAATGGCAAAGCTTCTGAAACCAAACAAGATCTGATCCTTCTCTAGGGTCATTACGCCTTTCTTTGGAAAGTGCTAAGCCTACCAAAAAGTGTTGATTATGAGGTCGTCAATGATGGAAAACAAGAGAAGTCATAAAGGTAGCAATCTTGAAGGTTACAATGGTGAAATTGGTCAACTAGAACCAGTGATCTTGTCGGAATTGCACGGCTGACGTCTTTCAAATCAATGTCGCGAGTGTATCAAGCCGATATTAGGTGCTACTAGTGTGGGACGGTGGGGAATTTGGGTAGTTTAGGGCTTTTATTTGGCAATTGTTTTGTGACTTGGCCTTGTCATTGTGTTCTTTTGCTTTTGGTGTTGTTGTTATGTTCTTTGGCTTTTGGCTTAAAATTTTTATTTTGTTTTACAATTTTTAAAAGTTATATTTGTATATTTGATTATTTAATTATTTTTTATTTTTTATTATTATTGGGTAATGGCTAAGATATGTTATGGTGCTTATGTAACTATATAATGTCACATTTATAATATTTTTTAATGAAATAAATAAATTATATATTTTTGTGAATTCACAAATTTTTGCGAATTCACGGATTTTTGTAGATTTACATAAGTAAATCCATATCCAATCCATTGATTGTGGATTTTGAAATTTTAATCCAATCTAATCCACCAATCTACGGATTCGATTTTTACAAATCAGACGGATTGAGCGGGTGGATTGGATTTTAACACTTCTAATTCCCATTGCTCACCCCATTATGCCTCATCACACCATGTCACTACCACCAATTGTCATTCGCCTTGACCATACATCCTTTTTTTATTATTTGATTATAAATTAAATATAGTAATAAGTGGTTGTTAAGTTAGGGTTAGGGGTGAACATATTTCTTTCAATTGAATTAATGATTTTGATTTTGATAATTTGTGGCGTTGAATTTTTATCCGATTTGGCCTTTTTATTGTTAAAGGTAAATGATAATTTTACCTTTTTGACATTAGCATATTTCCAACAATTGAACTATATTTTGTAAACTTCATGTGAATTCTTGCTAAAAGGTGTTTGTGTATTTTAATAAAGTCTAAAAAATTAAATGTTCAGTAGATAATTTTCCTAGGCTAAATTGAAATGTGGAGGTCCAAGCAAGTCAAATATCACTACTCTATTGTGAAACATCAATCTCCAAAAAATATGTTGTCTATCTTATGTTTTTAGGGCTAAAAGCTTGAGCATAGTCTTTGAAAACGGATTCGAAATCAATGTCATGGAAGATGGAAGAATTGAACAAAACAAATTAAAAGATTGATACCTATTATTTCATTATTATTATTACACTAGCTTTCGAAGCAGGGCATAGAATTATTTCCTAGCCTTTTGATGAAAAATGAAACAAAAATATAGTATCATATATATAGAACTTTTTCTAATGAGAGTATCCTCGTTCTAGTAAAGTGAAGATACTATTAATGAATTACAAAATATAAGTTTTAATGTGCTAACAAACAAAAAATCTTTAATGTATTAAAATTTGTGTTTTTGTATTTTAGTGATATTTTTACTTTAAGAAAGTGATAACAAACTATATATATAGTTTGATTTTAGTTCAGCTTAAAAACATTATGAGAGCTTCACTTCAATAAATGGTTTTGGCAAAGCTGGATATAGAATTAGTAGAAGATAATTTTTTTGGGAATGATCATGGTTGAGATGAAACTAAAATCAAAGCAAATGGCCATTAGAGGTGACGCCAGTAGTGGTCGGCAATGGCACTCTTACGGTCAATTCAGTTAGATGTTGAAAGGGATGAGAGATTTTAGAGAAACTGTTGAATAATAGAAAATTCAAGTGTTTTTGAGAGTGTGAAGACTTGTCTTCTTTGTGAGACTAACTTAACCTTATAAAGTGCAATGATCCTTAGGGTATTTTTGTATCCTTTTAGACACATGACAGACCGTCATTGACTGTTTCCCTCCCTAAATAAAGATTTAAGATTAATTTAGTATTTCTTATTGAGGCTCTTAGGCTTCTTAAGGTTGGATAATCTTTGCGAACATAACTTCCCCAATCTTGATTGGCTCATTTCAAATGAGACAATTGAGTTGAGAAACATATCATTTCACGGATGATGGAGGAGATTGATTTTCATATATATATATATATATAATGCTAATCCAGTCTAAGATTATAGACTTTATTAAAGTTTAATAAAAATTATTAAACCATATATATATATATATATATATATATATATTGATAGATATTGGTAGATAAATGTTCCAATCCAATGTCCAGAATTTATTAAAAGTTGAAAAAGTCATAACTACTTTTCTCAAATTTTTATGACAATGCCGATATACACCCGGAGTCAAAGCCCGAATCAAGCCCTCAAAATTTAGTAAAACGACGCTGTTTCTACAGCAACAATTCTCTTCTTTTCCCTTTGCCTGTCTCGTCCATCTGTTGCTTCTTTGTCACTTTTCATTTTCGATTTCCTTTCTTCCCGGCTGCCCCTTAACTGTTGGTATAACAATATACTTTCTCAGCTTTGAATTTTCATCCTTGAGTGCTCCCACAACCATAATTCCATCGTTATAGACTTCACTTGGAATGCTGTCTTTTTTCGATTCTTGAGCTACTTCAATTACATCTTCCAGTATAGGATCCTCATCTACCTTTATTTCTTCATCTTATGAGGTAGCAAATGGGTTTCACAACTCATCTACTTTTAAGCAATTACATATTATACCTTGAATGATTCAACTGTTCCGACAGCCAAAGATCTTATCCTCAACCTGCAGTGCAACGAACGTTGTCCCCAACAGATGAGTTTCAGCATATAAAACGAAACATAGATGTTTAATATGAAATTAAAACCCTTCACTGCCACAAACCCAGATAAAAAAATTCATAGATAATGATAAAGAGCCAAAAAATTTAAAAAACTCTACAGATCACACATCAGGCAAGATATCATGCTTTTTTTCCCCATTCAATGGTGATTGATTAGCTTTGTGTTGATGGACATGGTATAAAATTTTTTACCAAATTTCAAGCAAACACAAACAGAAGCGCACAAACACAAACACAAACACAATTGGGACTGGATACGAGGACAACAGTAGTGGTGGTGGTGGTTGCGGTGGTTGGGTATGCGTGATGGTTGGATTTGCGGACAACAGTGGCTGGAGTTAACCTCAAAAAGAAAAACAACTTTGGCATCAAACGGTGCGTTTTTTGGCTTAGTAAAAACGGAGCCGTTTTGAATTCGGGTTTGACCTTGGTTTAACTCAGTGCAAGTTTCATATTCCTTTTTATAAAGTCGAAGATCTATAGCATAGGGTTTAGGGATGAGCGGAAGAAACTATGCGACTAAACATTAAATATTCTAGTAAAAAAGTGTGATGATTTCCATAAAACCAATCATTGGTCGAGGTAGGAAATGTAAACTCAAAGAATACCCTACAGCTGAAAGACAGACAGATATAGTCGATAAACAAAGAATATATTTCCTGAAAGATGTGTAAATCTTGCACTCACTCGACCTCCGTGTTTACAATTTTTTTTTCCTATCTAATTATAGTAATTAGCTTTAAAAAAGTGTTTTCAGTTTACAATATGGCGGAGATGTAGATAATAGAAACGAGTGGTACAAACTCTTTGGCTGACAGTGAAAAACAGTTGCACTGGACTGGACTCTAGTTTTTGTTTACACATTTTACACACACCATAGTAGTAGTAGGAACTATTATTATCACTTATTCTCAAAAATAAAAAACTAAATTGCATCTCCTTCGGTGATCTTTTGCTGTAATGAGATTTATTGAAGTGAAACTGTACCTTAATACGGAATGGTAAAACAATTAATAGTTAGGAGGCAAGCTTTAATTTATAACTGATTGTTGATTGATTTGATATGATATGAGAAGCAAAGTATGGTACAACAAAAGAAAGCAGGGGCCAGGGGCCGCAAAACGAATAGGAGGGTGCTTTCAATTTGGAGATCTTTAGATTTTAATCAATATAAGAGATTACAGAGGCAATAGTGAGATTTTTAAGCATGGTGAAATATTTGGATATATTGGTCTGTACTCTGTTCTATAGCTGCTAATACTATTGCTATTTGATAAAATTAAGCTGTCTCCAGCTATAAGTCCATCTCAAAAAAAATTGATCTCCATATTACTCCAATTAACTAAGTCTATTATATGTATATATCATTAAAAGAAGAAGAAACAGAAGGGTAAAATGGAGGTCGGTGTGGGTTTGGTTGCCGGCTCTCACAACCGGCATGAACTCATGGTTATACGCAGAGATAGAGAATCTGCAGTAAGCTTGCTCTTGCACAATTCATTCGCATAAATATAGAGATATGCTTTATTAATTTATTTAATGTTGCATTTGTAGCAGGCTAGACCGTTGCAGCAATTAGGTGCACAAAAATGCCATATATGTGGAGATGCTGTTGGTCTCACTATGGATGGTGGAGACCTGTTCGTGGCCTGTAATGAGTGTGAGTTTCCCATATGCAGAACTTGCTATGAGTACGAACGCAAAGAAGGAAATCAAGTCTGTCCTCAGTGCAAGACCCGATTCCAACGTCTCAAGGGTATGTTTACTTACCTTTTTGTTCCACTCTTCTTCTAATCCTCCATGTAGGTATGGATGTATGTATGTACGTGCGTATGTATTTAAACGTATGATCATACATATGTTTTGTTAATTGAATTCACCGGCAGGTAGCGCCAGAGTTGAGGGTGATGAAGAAGAGGATGACATTGATGACCTGGAGAACGAATTAAATTTTGATGGGAGGGATAGACGGCAGCATGGAGCTGAAGCAATGCTTCATGTTCATGGTGGTAACATCAGCTATGGCCCTTCTTCTGACTCCTACTTGCCTAAGTTGCCCCTTCCTCAAGTTCCTACGCTTACCAACCGTCAGCTGGTTGGTGATACTCCCCATAAACAACATGCTTTGGTACCTTCTTTCATGGGAGGGGGCAAAAGGATTCATCCTTTTCCTTATTCAGATCCTGGTAAACTTTAGGGGAGGGGACTTGCTTATCCTTTCTCGTTCTTAGTATCCTTTCTTTCTCCTTACTGGCATTTGTTTAATTTCCATTGGGCAGTGCAACCCAGATCCTTGGATCCGTCCAAGGACTTGGCTGCTTATGGCTATGGTAGTGTTGCTTGGAAGGAGAGAGTGGAGAATTGGGAACAAAAACAGGAAAAGCTACAGTTGTTGAAGAATGACACTGGCGGCAAAGACTGGGGTTACAATATTGATGCTCCCGATTTTCCACTGTCAGTATAATCCTTCTTGCATTTTTTTATTACCCTCCTTGTATAACAAGCTACATAGATTTTTCTTCTCCACAATTTGTTTTAATTTTCTTTATTAGAACAACAGATTAGTAAGAATATCAATAGCATCCACGAATTACATTTTCTCTCATGTAATTTATTTCTTTCCTCAATTGTAACATTATTTAATTCTCCTAGTAATTTTTCTGTCTCATCTTTGATGTTGCTGTTCTTGATTAAAACCATCAAAACTATGCATCCACTCCACATGCCAATTGCTTTAAGGTTTTCCCTTTGATTCTCCTCCTTAATTAATCAGTTCAATATCCCATGGATTTCTGAGCATGTGAAGCTGTGCTTTTTCCTTTGTGGATCAGAATAGATGAGGCAAGACAGCCATTGTCAAGAAAGATGCCTATTCCGTCCAGCCAAATCAACCCTTACCGGATGATCATCATAATTCGACTTGTAGTTCTTGGGTTCTTCTTTCATTATCGTGTTATGCATCCTGTGAAGGACGCATACGCACTGTGGCTTATATCGGTTATCTGTGAAGTTTGGTTTTGCTCTTTCATGGATTCTTGATCAGTTTCCCAAGTGGCTCCCTATTGACAGGGAAACTTATCTGGACAGATTGTCTCTGAGGTGAGCGATCTCTTCATTATTCGTGTTTTTGAGAGCTAAAATAAATTTATACCTCTTGCCTCTATGTGTCTGTTAGGTATGAGAAACCAGGCCAGCCTTCTCAACTATTGCCAGTTGATATTTTTGTAAGTACGGTTGATCCAATAAAAGAACCGCCATTGGTGACTGCAAACACAGTTTTATCCATTCTTGCAGTGGACTATCCCGTTGACAAGGTATCATGTTATGTCTCTGATGACGGTGCTGCCATGCTCACATTCGAGGCACTGTCAGAAACATCTGAATTTGCAAGGAAATGGGTTCCTTTCTGTAAAAACTTTAACGTTGAGCCCAGGGCACCAGAGTGGTATTTTGCTCAGAAGATAGATTACCTCAAAGATAAGGTTCTTGCATCATTTGTGAGGGAACGAAGAGCAATGAAGGTAAATACTTTTCTGCTCACCATCACAACATGTTTATGATGTCATTCTCTGTGCTTCTCAAGTATCTCTTACGCTTATCAAAATTCCAGAGAGAGTATGAACAGTTTAAGGTTCGGATAAATGCTTTGGTAGCGAAGGCACAAACAGCCCCAGAAGAAGGGTGGATGATGCAAGATGGGACTCCATGGCCTGGGAATAATGTCCACGACCATCCTGTGATGATTCAGGTAGCTGTATCTTGGTTTTCTTTTTACTTGAAATTTATCGCTACCCATTCTGGCATAACATGTTTTTCATAAGACTTCGTAGATTTTTCTTGGCCAAAGTGTTGGGCATGACACTGATGGAAATGAATTACCACGCCTGGTATATGTTTCCAGAGAAAAGAGACCTGGATTTAATCACCACAAAAAGGCTGGAGCAATGAATGCTTTGGTAAGCATCTAAAGAAAAAAGAATCAGTTTTGTCATTTTATAGTGTATTTCACGGAAATTTGATAATTTGTTGTATTTTCTTGCGGCCTTGTTGCTAAACAGGTCAGGGTGTCTGCTGTGCTCACAAATTCCCCTTATTTGTTGAATCTGGACTCTGATCATTACGTTAATAACAGTAAAGCTCTTAGAGGCCATGTGCTTCATGATGGATCCATTGCTAGGAAAGAGAGTATGCTATGTACAGTTCCCACAGAGGTTTGATGGTATTGACCAGGATGATCGATATGCCAACCCGGAACACTGTGTTCTTTGATGTAAGCATGCATCTACAGAAATTTTTTCCTTGATTGGTTTTTTTCTTTAGCAAGTTCTTCTTCTACTATGAAAAATTAATGTTTGTCTCCCACTTTAGATTAACATGAAAGGTTTGGATGGCATTCAAGGGCCCATGTATGTTGGGACAGGGTGTGTTTTCAGAAGGCAAGCATTCTATGGTTGTGATGCTCCCAAAACCAAAAAGTCACCAACTAGAACTTGCAAATGCTTGTCTAAGTGGTGCTGCTGTGGACGCTGTTGTTCTGGAAGGAGGAGGAAGAAGAAGATAAATAGACCAAAGTCCGAAATAAAGGAAAAATTTGCAATGAAAGATACAGCTCCTATGTGTGCTTGGGAGGGTATTGAAGAGGTCATTGAAGGTAATTCCTGTCAATGTGGAATACAACTAAATCAGTTATGACTGCCTACTACTGTTTTTAGCCTTCCTTTTTGCTCCATGATATTTATGAATTGACAGAGCCACAATTTCTAGAATGCGTTGCTTGAGCAACTGAAAAAGTTTGGCTGGAAACTGACTCAGGCTTTCCTATTGACTTATTTTGTTAGTAAATATCAGTAGGATGTTTTCCCACCTGTCTATTGATTAGGCTGGTTTTGAATTTTGGACTTGACTCTGAACTGTGATATCATCCTGTCGAGTTTCAGGATAATTTTGATAAAACCTATACATAGGAGTAGTTGATATTGATGTTTGTCAGGATGAAATTGTGCCTGTAAATAGGGTTATGTTCTTTATTTTTATGTCCTTTTATTATTCTGGGCACTTGGTGAATTTTGGTTGGTAAATTTATGTATGTTTATACTCTCAAAATTTATGTAATATACTCACCTTCTCAATTGTGTGCGTGCATGCACGTGTGCGTGCGTGCGTGCGTGCTATTACCGAGTCCAATACACACACACACTACTTCCCCACCAAAAGTCAATTATTTTGCCATCTAACTTTGAAGGCTTTGAATGCAGGAGCTGAAAGTGAAAAGTCCGATACGCTGCTTCATCAGGAGTTGGAAAGAAGTTTGGGCAATCTCCTGTTTTTGTCGCATCTACTCTGCTAGAGGACGGTGGGACACCAAAGTGCTAGCCTTGCATCTCTGCTGAAAGAAGCCATCCATGTCATTAGTTGTGGCTATGAGGTTAAGACAGAATGGGGCAAAGAGGTAAGATCAATGTTTGAAGTCTTGTACTAAAATGTTTCACTTAGATGTTGATGTTGATATCCTAATTTAGCTTTGCCAACTTTTCGTACAATGCAGGTTGGTTGGATCTACGGTTCTGCTACACAGGATATATTGACTGGTTTTAAAATGCACTGTCATGGATGGAGGTCCATTTATTGTATTCCTGATAGGCCTGCTTTTAAAGGATCTGCACCTATTAATCTTCTTGATCGTCTGCACAGGGTATTGCGATGGGCCCTTGGATCAGTTGAAATTTTTTGAGTAGGCATTGTCCCGTCTGGTATGGTTATGGAGGGGTTTGAAGTGGTTGGAGCGTCTCTCTTATATAAATGCTTGTCTGTATCCCTTTACTTCAATTCCTTTGCTGGTCTATTGTGCTCTTCCAGCCGTATGCTTGCTGACTGGAAAATTTATCACTCCAGAGGTGAAAGGATGGCTTCGCTTTTTTATTAAGTTACTAAATTTTCCTTGAGATATAGACTTAATGAATGGTGCTTTCTTTAATTTTTTTACTCATATTGCAGCTGACCACTGTTGCTGCCTTGTGGTTTATGTCACTTTTCATTTGTATTTTGCAACGAGCGTACTCGAAATGAGGTGGAGCGGGGTTGTATTGATGAATGGTGGAGAAATGAGCAATTTTGGGTAATTGGGGGATTTCAGCACATCCAGTTGCCGTATTCAGGGGCTATTAAATGTTCTTGCAGGTGTTGATACAAACTTCACTGTGACATCAAAAGCAGGGAATGTTGAAGCTTTGTCCGAGCTATATGCGTTTAAATGGACCACTTTACTAATTCCTCCAACAACATTGCTAATAATCACCCTGGTAGGAGTGGTTGCTGGAGTCTCAAATGCTATCAATAATGGGTATGAGCCATGGGGCCACTGTTCGTAAAGATCTTCTTTGCTTTCTGGGTTATAATTCACCTCTATCCATTCCTTAAAGGGTCTCATCCGTGGACAGAACAGGACTCCGACCATCATTGTAGTGCGGTCAATTTTGCTTGCATCCATCTTCTCCCTGTGTTGTGGGTTAGGATTGATCCATTCTTGGCCAAGCCAGACGGTCCACTCCTGGAGGAATGCGGATTGGATTGTCATTAGAATTGGCCAGTGAAGTTGACAAATTGACATCTGGCGTCTGGTCTCGTGAAGTCTGCAATCTGTAGATCTAGCTTTACTCCGGTGATCGGAGGCTGTTAGGGGAAATTGCAAAAAATGGCCTCCTTGATTGTTTATTGGTTTGATTCACACAGGGAAGAGGAGTTGAAATGAAAATATGGCTGCTTTGTATTATGACTATTTTCAGAGTCCTCTCTTTGATTCCTTTTGATTCGCAATAAAAGTGGGCATCATCCAGTTTCATGAAAAGCAAAATTCATAAACGTGACTCGGTTTACGGTTGTCTGTTGGATGGAAGGGTATCTAAAATAATAGCAAGTCTTTATTTATTTATTTTTATTTTTTGGTGAAAGCCGAACTTACAGCATTTGCGATGAGTGGATCATGGACTGACGGAGATTGGTTAACGCTTTCCAGCATTATATGGCGCAAACAGCTGATGACATTCATAACCGACAACGTCATTCATTCACAATAATTGGGGCAGCCGCGCATAAATCAACTAATTAAATTATCCATATAAAAGAACAGTTTGAAGCTATAATTGCCACAGTACAAATGATTTTAGAGCCAAAATTAAATGATAGTTATTGCTAACACGATTGAACAAATTGAATTGATCCTTTTGTATAGGAATATAGTACAAGGAGACCAAATATGGAAAACACAAAATGTTACTGAAAATAGCTTGATAGATACAGAAGAACACAAAAAATGATTCAGATTTTTTTTGAAATTTTTTCCATTTTCCGCCTATTTTTATGATGTCCAATGACTATGCCAAAGTGATAACTGGCAAGATGGCAAGACACCTGAAGAGCAAGGACAAAATCAAAACCCATAATCAGACCTGAAAATGGGAGTGCAATAAAGTCACTTCTCATAGCATCCAAGAAATTGATGAATCAGAGTAGCAGAAATGCTGAAGGAAGTATGATGTTGCCAATCATGGCTGCCCCAAAATGCCACACAAAGGCTTTGCACAATTGTCAAAATAGGCTGACTAGGCTGCTGAGAGATGGATGGCTGCCACCAATTCTGCTAGCTGCTTCCTTCCAAAATTAGTTCTGAGCTCCATGGAGATGAAGTGCTCTGGTAGGGTTGTAAACTCCTCTTTAAAATCATAAATTGGTTGAAGTTTTTAGCTTCTTGATCTGCTGCTTCAGCCTCGGCAAGTAAAGGTTAGCTTCTTCAAGGTCACCCAACTCTAAGGCTGCTGATCTTTCTGCTGTGGCAGCACCAGCAACTATACGTAACCTCTGGAATCTGGCCATGCGCCACCTCTTTTTTCCTTGGATGAGATTAGTCCTTCAATCTCCTGCAGTCAGTTAATAGTGTCTTCAATATTTCTTCAAGCTTCTCAAGCTCTGATCACGGCCTTCTCCATTTCTAGCTGCAAGCCATCTTTTTCAACACTCAATGACTTTGCCTCAGCAGCTACTCGCAGCTTCTTCAGAAATTTCTTGCAGCAGCAGCAACTTTCTTTTCTGCTTCAAGGTCAGGCGCTCTTTTGTCTGAAAAATATTCTCTGTTTGAAGGATGCTATATTTTGCTGGATGTTTGATTTTGTTGAAGATAGTTCCTAAGAAAAGTGAAAGAAGGACATCTATTCAGCAAAAAGCATCAGATAAAACAGAATTGTGGAGCGATGGCAATATAAGTCAGTTAATGTCGGCAATTGGAAATTGGTCAGTAACTTCTCATGCTTTCCCAAATGCAAAGAAGGCGTGACCAAAAACAGATGGAAGAGCAAGCAACTCTATTCATATCTTCACAAAATAGTTTTATGCATCTGAGGTATCGACATTTTCACCATTTTAGCATCAAGAACACAACTGCAAAGAATATCGGGTTGAATGTTCTCCAAATTTGAGAGTCTAGCATCGACTTTGTGACTGTGTGCTTCTGCTTTAATTTTGAAAGCATATCAGCTAAACTCTTTGGTAAACATCTGTTTTACTTGGCAAATAATGTGCAATAACTACCCACTCAATTATACTTGATTACTTAATAGTTCCATTTCACCAACAGATGGATTAAAAGCCACAACAACTCAAACCCAAAAGTATCTAAATATCAAAATTAATACCAACATCACTACAAGATTTTAGGATATAGATTAAATTCCATAAAATAGTTGGGAAGTAAAGTTAACCTGCAGAGAAGCTCTTGCGGCAGAAGCCTCCTGTTGCAAAGTCTGGACTTCTGCTGAAAGCTTCTCCTCAGTCTTAGCAAGCTTCACTTTATCTTCCCTAGACTTCAAAATGGATGACATTAGACTTCTTCTTAGCTCCACAACTTCCTGATATTCTTTTGCCTCATCTGCAGAAACTCTGGCAAGTTCCTTCAGTTTTGTACCCCTATCTACTTCATCATTTAGGAACTTATCGATTTCCTTCTTTTTCATTGACAATGCTTCACTCTCCAAGTTCAACTGAAATGATAGATTGCAAGCTATCATACTTTGCATTAATACTAGATTGGTACTCTGAAAGTCAGAGACCACAATAGAGATCCTTTCCTCAACTGCTTGGATATTAGAGTCATTTTCAGCTATCTCCTTCTCTTTATCTCTAACTAAAAGCAAGGAGTTTTGCAGCTCATCAGTCAGAATATCCTTTTTCTTATAAAGAAATTCTTTTCTCTCAAGTCATCTTCAACCGAATGCTCAATTGAATTACTCAACACAGCACGAGCTTCATTAACTAAATGAGATTCAATCTCTAGTTCTATCTTCCGAGCCCCCAAGGCTTCAGTTGATACAAGCCATTTCTCCATTTCCTCTGAAGACAGTGATTCTGCTTTCTTCAAAAATGTTTCTGCACTATTTGAAGCATCCTGGAGGATAAAAGAGCAATGAGGACAACCAAATTATCCATTTTTTTTCCATTTTTGTTTTGCAGAAACTAAAAGCTATTTTGACAATCTTAAATCTGTTTCTAAAGATCTGAATAGAGCAATCAGAATGTATGGGCAGGCAGGTAGATCAAAATCTTAAAAAAAAAAAATTATAGAATGGACAAGGATAGTAAATAAAAGAAGAGAGACTTGAAGAATAAGAGTACTAACAGCAGAAATGCTCGAGCAGGAGGCACAATCTTGCTCGGCAGCAATCTGGGAAACAAGAACGTCGTGCATCTTGGAATCAATAGCATCGCAGTGAGCTTCGGCATATCTGAGGCAATGAAGAAGATTGTTGATGAGTCTCAGCAGCAGCAAGAAGGTCGCTGATCCTCTGGGCGGCTTCAAAATGTTCAGCCTCGCAGGCTTCATCCATCTGCTTTTCTAGTTGAGAGTGCCTTAAAGGAAGCCAATTCAACATCATCGGCGGCTTTCCTCCTTCTGCGGATGGAATCCTTGCGTGCAGCAGATACCGGGCAGCCAATTCTCGAGCACGGTTTAGTTTATCGGAAAATCACGCTTCTCAGATACTCAAATCTTTGATGGGGATCATTATTGTTAAGTTCGTTTACTACTACAGGTACAGGTATGCTTGAATATGAATTCTTTGAGGAGTCGGCCTCTGCATCGGCGTCGGCCTCATCAATTGTACAAGTGACATCGTCATCATCACCAGCATCGTCATCATCAGGTGCACTACTAAGTGGGAGTCGTATCTCTACCGTATCCGATCCGTAAACCAGCAGCTCTCTTTTTCTTTCTAGAACTCTTTGTTTTCGTATACGTAATGGAAGGGGAGGATTGTGGTTGGGTTTTTGTAACTGCAGGGTGAGGTCAGAGAATAGATTTTCCTCAAGGGGCTCAGATGATACTGCTGCTTCGATACAAGTATCAATATCATTAGATTTAGCTTGTGATTCAGATTTACTAGGATTAGGATTAGCTTTAGGAGCATCCTCTTCCCTGAGCTTTGCTCTCCTGCCAGTGGGATGGTGTAAACAACACCATTCCTTCAAACAATGAATCCATCTCATCATCTTCCATTTCTCGCCCGCTCGCTCTCAGCTCTGTCTTTATTCAATCAAACAATCAAATCAAAACAGAGGTCGCCTCGTCTCTGCCATCTTTATACTGCAAAGCTTTGCTTCCGCCGTACTTTCTTCTGTTTATGTCTGGGCCTTATAATGTTTGTGTTGGGCCTTGATATGACTGCATTCCGCCGTGGTTATTCGGCCCCGCATTTTCTTATGAGAGTCCACTACTATTGATAATTATCATAAACAACAACAACGGTGCTGTACTTACTTTTCAATCAGACTCAATAACCCAGCATTTTTCTCTTCCATTTTTTCTTGCATACTATAAGCCGCATGTTATGAAATAATTGTAATTATGTGGATATTCATAAAAGCAACTCTTCATCTCTCACCAAACAACTCTTCATCTCCTATAACTCATTATCTTATAAGAAGATATAACTAATTATGTATTCATTTTCTAATAATTTACTTCATTTGTATAGTTGTGAGACTATAAAATGAGAGCTCATCTCATATGTGTATGGACCCAGATTGAATAAAGTTCCTCTCTAAATATTGTGTCTCTTATTTGCTTTCTCTCTTTCTCTTGTTATATTGTTATGCTTGTAATTGATAAATAATTTAATAGTTATCGGCCACGAGGCTTTGCCAGAAAGATAATGTGATAAAATTTTCTCCTTTGATCTTAATCATAAAGGTATGAATTGGACTATCTAAATTTGTATACAATCATATTTATATGTTTTTTTCTATAATTTAGGATAATATACTGCTATTGTTTGACACTTCTTATTGTAATATAGAATGAAAGATAATTTATAATGCATCCCCGAAGGATTGCATTATGACAAAAATTTCTTTAACTATATGTTCTTGAAGAGCTGTACTAAAATTGGTGATATTATTCATTATTTTTGTCTTGAAGGATAATAACATGAAAATAAGTAATTTTCCTTCATCATATATCATTTCCTATGAGAGAAAGATTATAAATTTATGAAAAGATAACTATAAATTTGTTTTATAAAACAAGAAAAATATTATCATCAAGAGTTGAAGAAATATTTTTGAAAGCTCATATGTTTTTCTTGTTCTAAATCATAAAAAGAAATCATAAAGAATATTGTATGGTTCGAAATTCTCTTGAAGTAGCAAACTGATAATCATGCCAATTCAAATTCCAGGATATTGAAAATATATCATGAAAGTAAATTAATAATCCTTGAAGGATTAAGTATTGTTAAAATGTTTTTCATGTGTCCGGAAGGATGGGGGAAAAAGTTCTGATTCTCCTCTATTATCATCTCCCTATAGGAGTAAAAATTATTTAGTATCCTTTAGGGATTATTCGTTCTTTTTGAAATAATATAAGCATCATGTCAATAATATGTTCAAAGGCTCAAATGAATCTCATCTGAAATTATGTATGTGGTATGAGAGGAGAAATTTTGAAATTATAATTTAAATATGCTCCTGCGTAGCAGATATAATATAAATTAAGTTATGCTTTTCAATGATGAGACTTTGAGATAAATTATCAATTTAACTCACATATTTGTTAAGAATTCCCAAAATTGAATGATCTTTAAATATTTTTATGCTATTCCTTGAAGAGGATATAAGCATATGATAAGTGTATGGTGATCAAAATTCAAGGCTCACACCTCTTAGTGGAATAAAATTAAAATATCATTTTGTGATGAACTAGATGTTCAATAGATACAAAGTTCTTACTTGCTTTGGCATGATGAATTTGCAAATAAGACTAATACTTGAGTATCAAATTATAGAAAATTTACATGAGTTCAAAACTGTTCAATCAAAAGAAAATTTACATGAGTTCAATCAAAAAAGCCAGAAAATTCTCTTGATTATTGATTTTTATTTAAATCAAGTGAAGATGAATTTATAAAAACAATTTATTATTCATTATTGTTTATGCTTAAATATTTTGTGTTATATTTTCTATTGAACTCATCCCATCGAGGAATGGGAGGAAACCTAAACGTGATGGATTACTTGATTTTACAATAATAATATGTATCACTTTATCTCATCTTAATATTTATGTAAATTAGTTTGAACTTGAAGTTCGAAAGGATTATTGTACAACATGCATTGTTTATCAATTATTAGATGAATTTATTGATATGTGAAAGAGAAAACTCACAAATAGAAAATGATTGTGAGTTGATATAATGTCCCTTAAAGGAAGAAATGGTGAGACAAATAAAATATAAATGCTTGAAGCATGTGATAGATTATTGGTACAAAAATTTAATTCTTGGAAAGTTGTTGTAAAATAATTTGGTGCCCTAAAAGAGAACATGTTTGCATGTGTAGCAAATATTTGATTTACATTAAATTATTGAATATATTGCCCTATCAAGGCATAACATACCAACTAGAAAATAAGTCTTAAATACCCTTCAAGAGGTAAATGGTGAGAAATAAAGATATTCAAAATCTCCTTAAATGACACACATGCAATTTAAAGAAGAAAGATCTTTAGCCTTTGCAAAGGCATATATATTAGAAAGCTTTGAAAGACCTCATTGGGCATCTACATTGAAAAATAAAAATATTTGATCAACAATATATGGATATTTGGTGCAAGAAAAACTAAAAATTGACAAGACTTTTTATCAATAAGAGAAAAACAATATATCAAATTTTCATAACCTTGAATAAAATTATATAATTAGCCAAAATTGTAAAATTGATTAGTAAAATTTGAAGAATTTTTGAACTTGTAGTCTATGCTTGAAATCATAAAACTTGTTAATAAAATGTGAATGTGAACTATAGTGTGTCCAAACAAATTGAAAAATCTATATATTTATTATTCTTAAAGGATAAAATGCTTGAAATAAATACTTTGAGTACTAAATCAAAAGAAAGCTTGCTCCTTATCTATTCTTGACAAAGTTATAGTCATAGTTATATATATTATAGCAATTTAAACTTATAAAAAAGTATAATCACTTGAGTGAATTTATTATAAGTACGATATGTCATTATCAGTTTTGCTATATGATTTATTAAAAACTAGAAAATAAATTTTACAATCTTCGTAAAATGTGATGATGATTTCATCATGAAAGGACTCTCGAGGATTTATGCATTTATTTATTTAAAGAATAAAATTCAAGATGAAAGATCTTAAGTTTGAAAGAACTCCTTTCAATTTATGGATTGGAATTTATCAAGTGGAATGTTGATATTATAGAAATCTAAAAATATTTCGTATTTGATTAGTGTTAAAAATTGTATGTTTATTAAAAGGATAAAAATGTCATTTTGTATTTATATTATAATTTATGTTTGTAATTATGTAACATATTGTGAATTTCTAATTATTCTTTTAAATATTTGATTTTGTATATTTTTTGTGTGTTTATTAAGTAAAAATAATAATTTCACACAATTCAAAGCCTCAAAACAAATGCACGGATGTTAATTTTGAATTCCAAAGCTGCGAAGTATTTCATTGTCAAGGAGGATCTGCT
>JASUUG010000545.1:0-37985 GCA_030449905.1 Luvunga scandens
AAAATAATTAAATGCAGTTGATTATGATACCCTATTTCGTGTATACACATTAGATTAATTAAAATATTAATATTGTGTAAAATAGTAATAATAGAGATGATACAATTAATTAAAATATAATCATGAGATGAGATTAATAGTTTCTTGAATATTCCTATACTTTTACACATAATTTAACTTATCATGTATTGAAATAAAGATACATATGATCACCATATCGACTAAGAAATAGATTAAATAAATAAAAATCACTTTAAATAAAAAAAATGCATTGAGAGATAGAAAAAAAAATAATTGAAGTTCTTAATTATGATATTTGAATTATCAAGTCTGACATTAATATTTTCCAATATAATACTAAAAATATTGTCAATATGATACCAATATTACATGCCCTACTCAAAATACTGTCAATATGATACCAATATAACATGCACTAAAAATATCTCACCCATTAAGAACAGACAATGCATTTATACGGTTGGTATGAGATTGATGATTTTGTGCTGAAAGCAAATTGAGACGATTTTGTGAATATTTTCTTTCATGCTTACTTTGGGATCCTCACACAACACTAACAATTCAGTTTTAACATAAAAACCTTAGTATCAATTAAGCACCATCAAATTGAAATCTAAGACGTTAAACCTAAGCTCACAGAAGTAAACCTGAAATTATGACCATCAAACATGGGAATTCTTACCTTTAAAGTTTTAAATTATTTTTATTTTGAAATTTTAATATTAAACATAAAAAGCATATCCGTGAACCTGAAACAATTTTGACCCAATACCTAAAACCTAAAGTCAAAAAAAAAAATTTGAGATGAAACGTTGAGCTTTAAACTTGAAACTACCACCATCCTATGAATTTACTACCCACGTAAGTTGATTGTACTATTAAACTTAAAACCACAAAACTAATTTTAACATGAAGCTTTAAGCTATTAACATGAAGCTATTATCATTCAACATGAAGCGTGAAACTAACGTTAATATGCAATCTAAGACTATTGACTTAAAATTGTAATCGTTAAACTTGAAATCATTGAGCATTACATGAAACCATTAAAATTGAACTTTAAAACTCTATCATTAATCATGAACCTAATGCTAAAATGAAATCTAAGACCATTAACTTAATATTGTAATAAAATATTTTAAGCATCAGACTTGAATAATATTGAACTTGAAAACTCTACCATTAAATATAAAACTAACCTGACACGAGAAGTATAAGACCATTAAACTAAAATTATTTATAATCTAAAATCAAAGAACATTAAATGAAACCAATGACATTGAAATTAAAACACTCTTTATTTCATATGTGACCGCAGGTCATTACATGAAACTAGTTAACAATGAACTTAAATATCATATTAATCATGAAATTAATGCTAACATTAAGTTGAGGACCATTAAGTTAAAATCATAATTATTAAACTTGAAATCATTGACCATTATATAAAAGCATTACTATTGAAACTGAAAACTCTCCATCAAATATGAAATTAATGGTAACCTCAGCCTAGGACCATTATTTAAAATTTTAATCATTAAACTTGGAAAACTATTTAAATACGAATATGAAACCTATCTCCATAACCTGAAACCATTAGCAATAAATTCATATCTTGCATCATCAGACAAAAGAGCCAATGCTAACCTTAAAACATTTGTCCATCAACTCAACATAGTTTACCATTAAAATTAAACTTCAAAGCATTAAAACTGAATCCATTTATTATACACTCGGAACCTTGATCATTAAATTTACGATTAAATATGAAAACCTATACTAATTTCAAAATTTTGACCATTAACTTGTAATTGTTACCGTTGAACATCAAATCATTAAGTCATAACTTGAAATTATGTAATGAACATTCTAAAAACTAAAGAAATAAATAGGAAAAAGCTAGACACCTACATTGCTCAAGGTTTGAGGAAATGGTAAATGTAGACACCTAAATTTTTAGTAAAACATTAAGATCCCTTTGATCATAGGATATTCTTGGCTATTAACTCAAAAAAATTTGACTTCATTGTTTTATACTAAATAGATATAATATTGAAATAAATGTAACGATATATACATTTTGAAATAATTTCAATATTTAAAAAAATTTAATGCTTCATAATCTTATATTATTTCAAACTAATTTTTATAATAAATACATCATAATATTAAAATAAATATATGTATATATTTTATTAATTGTAAAATCTATTTAACTCCAAAAATTTATTTAAAATTTTTATAATAAATATAAATAGATAATTAAAATAAATCTAATAATTTTACATTTTAAAATTATTTATATATTACAAATATTTTAATATTATCACTACTAGACAAATTAAACTATTTAAATTATATTTGTATATATTAAAAAATTTTAAAGTCAAATTTTTAATTACTATATATAAAGGGTATAAGATGAAAAAAAAAATCTTGGTGTCCTTTATTTAAAATTTGAAGATCTCTGTGATTATTTTCAAATCTTAAAAGTGCAACTGTTCTTTTCTATATAAACAATATGAAGCCACGAGCATTAACTTGAAACACTGTCATTAAACATGAAACCAATTTTCATTGATTTACATATATATTTTTTATTGATTATTTAGACATAATTTAATTTTTATTATTTCTTAATTTAATTATTCGTAAATTTAATAATAATTATTTTAAAGCACAATTGGTTTCAAAATCTGATTGTTGCCATTTTTTTTTCTTCATTAACATTTGGCTGCCACCAAATAAATAAATACATGCCATTTTCATGACACTCAGAAATTGTAAGATACATTAGATGTATTATGTTAATCATATAATAAGCAAGTGATATTATGACATATGTACATTTATTTTGAAAAACCACCATATAAGTTGTGGTTATACTAAATTCAATTAAACATATTATACATTAGCTCTAACGTATTCTAAAATTTCTTTCGTACATCTTTGTTTGATGAGGGCATGTATATCCTCATTAACAAAAGAATGACTACTGTTACAGTTACTACTTGGATTCGTCAAATGCAAAATTTTCTAATCTACACGGTGGAGGAGTAAAATTAGTAATAAAGCATTGAATAAGAGGAAAATGCGACAAAACTCGCAACAATCTTTGTAATGTCACCATCGTTAACAGCACCAGGTTATAGTACGGTACCACCTCTATTAGTTTGATCACATGGTGTTGACGGCGATGATCTCATAAAGGCGATGATGCACCACATTAACTTGCTGGGCGGCCGGTCTGCTTTTGCGCTTTCCAAAATTTATCACTAGGCTTCTCATAATTATTTTAAAAATAAAAATACCATATATTTTAACAAATTCTCACATAAAGCTTAATATATAATTTTTTTTATTATTGTCATCGTCATCGCAATTATTATTATTATAAGGTCCCTCTATAATGCTGTAATTTTTTACAGTATCAGTAATATAAGAAACCTATACCATTAAATATAATAAACAATGCACATTATTTTTATTAAGTAAAAATTTGTAATTATTTTAAAATAATGTAACGATTAACAAGACCGCCTGACATTATATGCACAATTTTCCTATGTTTCTGCAGGTTCTCTCTTCTACTTCTTTTTTTTTTTTTTCAAAGGTTTGGACAAATAATCAAACAGGTGCATGATTCTAAAGAATTGTTCATTGTATGATTACATAGCCCAAATCTCCACAAAACCATCTCTACTTAACAACAAAATAAACATAAAAATTCTAAATATCAAATTACAAAGACTATATAGAAGAACTAACTTTGTTGATCAATATCCATACCTTGTAATGATAGCTCACATATTTTCCTTGAACAAAAATTGTTTCAAAACTAAATTTAATTGATTGACGAAAAATTTCATCTTTCATGAGATATTGTTTATTTCTTCTTACTACTCTATAGAAAAAGAGTAAGTTCTATTTCAGTATTGATGAGATTTAATTAACATTTATATTGGCTAAAATGTTCAAAATTCTTATGATAACTGTCTTGGTTAATGGAGTTGGCTTAAGTCTGGGCAATTTAATTGGCCGCTCCCTATACCTTGAAGTATCCTCACATTTTAACTTGAATAACATATTCTATTTAATAACTAGAAATTAACTAAAGTATATGAACACATATATACAATAATGATATTCACATGAATTTCTAATTAGACTTAATAGTTTATTCTATACTATTAGTCCTATACCATTGAGCTTCATAACTTTAATAAGTTGTAATTTGAAGCCAATCTCAAAAAGATTGCAACATATGAAGAAGACTCAATACCAAACTTGAAATTGCTAAAGTAGTACTTAGATCAAAACCTTAATGCTATAAGATAATTTGGTTGTCATATAATCAACCAATTTTATAATTTATTTAAAAAAGCATGAGAACAAATATAATCTATGCTATGAGATTTTTCATTCTAAACATATGGCCATGGAATACTAGAAGATATATATTTATCTTATAGTGAAATATAAATAATAAGCCTTAAATTTCAGCATGTGGTATGTCATTAGCTTATAAAAATTATATGCAATTTGTTGAAAATTGGACAACTGTATAAAATATCAAGTGGTATATTTAATCCAACCTTAGACTAGGGTATCAAATATACATAAAATATGGGCCCTCATTACTCTATAGGATTGATTTTTATGAATATCTCTATTTCATATATCAATTTATAATTGGACTATTGTATTAATTTCTCTCTTATTAATAGGTAGGGATGGATATAAGTAAAGATGGCCAACGGATGGCATGGCCCATTAGGGCCCACGGTTGGTGGGTCTTGTTGTGTTGTGTGTAACTTTTTTTTTTTTAATGCTTAGTGCAGCTTACGACACTAGCCCACACGTGCTGTGCTCAAAAAAGGCCCATCAACTATTTTTTTTTCCTTCAAGCCCACGTACTTAGTGTGCTTTGTTTAAACCCACTTGCCAAGTGTGTTTTTTCAAGCCCATAAACCCTAATAATAATAATAATAATAATAATAATCGTCGTCATCATCATCATATTCTTATAACAACAACAACAACAACAATAATAATTTTTATTAACTATTAAGATAACAATTAATATTTTATTATCAATTTATCACAATTTCACAAATAATATTTAAATATTTAATTTCACAATTACCAATTATAAAACAACAACACGTATATTTAATTCCATAGATCATAGTAATGATTAATGTCATAAAATTTTGATATATCATTTATAAAATCATAATATTTGTTTATTCATTTAATAAATGATAAATATAAAACAATTAGAATTTTTTTAAAAGTACGACTTCAATTAATTTAATAAAATATATTTAAAAAAATTAATTTTAAAATATTTGTAAAATCATAACATTTTATTTTTAGTTTTTATTAAAAAAATTTACTTTGATATACTTTGATGGGCCATGGGCCATATGCTAGTCTATCAATGAAACATACTTATTACGTGTCTTTTTACGTGTTGTGCTTTTAAGGTCCACATGTCTAAAATTCTGAGCCCGGCCCACGTGCATGCCGTGCCTTTCAGTGCCACATGCCTTATTGAAACGTGCTCGTGCTGTGCTGTGCCACGTGCCACCTAGCCCGTTGGTCACCTTTATATATAAGTTCTAACTACAAGAAAAATTACTAGCATTTTTTATAAATGTTGTCAATTGTCATTCTATAATAGCATTTATAAAGGAAAGCTACCATTAACTACTAAAAAAGGTCATTATTTTTTTTTTGTTATATTTGACATTAAAGTTGTAGCACATTATAAATGCAACATTTAAGTTTTAATAATGTAATTTTGGAAAAGCCACTAAATAGTATTACATTTAATTACATTTATGCAGTTTAATAAGCAACTAACTTATTTTGATTTCCTCATTCTAATGAAACGAAAACGTTAATAAGCTTGCTTAAAGGAAGAAACTAGGTTTCTACATAATGAGAAATCTTATTGAAAGTTAGAATGAATAAAACTAGGGCTTTTAGGCTCTTTTATAACAAGCTTAAATATCACGAATTTACCAAAAAAGACAAATTTGGAATATAATATGATAATTAAATTCTCCTCATCAAAATAAGAAAAGAAAGACAAATGACACTTAAGTCCGAGTTCTAGAAAAAAAAAAGATAAAAATCCTAAAAGAATTAGGAAAAATATGGAAAAATCTTAAAACTAAGAAATGATAGGGAATGATGCAGAATTTCCAGCTTGACCATAGGGGTAGAATGACTTAGTGGTTCTTGTTTTTTTCGTTTAATCGTAAGCTTCAAAACAGTATATCATATGCCGAAAACGACAGCGGTAGCCGAAGTTATAGCCTTTGAAAGGTACTCTACTTGCAACACACAACACCCTTCATCATATTCTCATTCCAACCTATTTTGGTTGCCAATTGATAAATGCACCATTAGCATTGCAAAATAATCCTTTTTACATTTTTTATTTTCTCTCAACACCAAAAAAAAAATCACTGCAAAAATATTTTCTAGTAATTACTAATTAAGTACGAACAGGTCATTCTATATCCATATTAACCCATATGAACAAAGGTTATTCGAATCAACAAAAAATTTTCTCAAAATTATCTACCCATGTGAATAGAATGGTTCCGAAAATATAGCTTAAAGTTTGATAATCATTTAAGCACAAAATCAACGAAATTAGCCTTTCGCAATTCATATTTATTAACTAACAAATAAATCAAGATTGAACTAGATCTCCCGAGTCATGAAATCACCTGAGCATGGTAGATAAAGGAAGGAGAAAATGAATCAATGACTATCGAAATTTTATTTTATGCATTGGCCAAAGTATAAGCCAGCGTTTTCCTTTTTTGTGGTAAATTTTAGGAATATTTGAGTGAAAACTGCAAATCTTTCAGGGCATTTAAAACTTGAGGCACTAAACTTCAAACACATAACATGTGATATAAATATGAGACATGATATTTACACATGATAAACCACAAATATGCAACAATTCAATTCTCCTTTATATCATCGATGTTCCCCCCTAAAAAATAAAAGTTCAAATATGCAACAATGGACCTAACTTGATTGCAACATAAACCTACAACATTTAACTCGATATATAGATGTACACTCAATGTTATATATAAAAAATGAAAGTAAAATATGAAAGCAAGGAAAGATCTACTTTTCAAAGACATTACGATTATGAAACATCAAACTTTCAAGCAATGTGTGGTGTAATCATGAAACAAAAGAATGCAAAATTCAAAAGTCTAATATACAACAATGGACATTGATGGTTGGGGTTTAGGCCGGACCCTACCTGTAAAATAGATTAGAAAATGAGTTTAGGCCGGATCCCTACCTGTAATATAGATTGGAAAATGAAAAAAACGTATAAAGGGGATATGAACTAAAATCTTCAATCACAAAAGAAAATACATAATAGAGGTATATATAAATACAGCAATCAACTAAAAAAAAAAGCAATACTATCGCCTAATATGAGGGACTTCTTGCACATCTAGATGAATAAGGACATCTAATGCGATTATTTTGTTGAATGTTCACGAAAAGACAAAAAGCATTTCAACGGTCAACAGAAGCGAAAGTCTGAAAGCCTAACTTATAAAGTATTGACAATAGATTAATTCTAATAATAGTAGATCAGATCACATGCATGGACAGCAAGCATATATTATTATTTGTAAACTAATATTATTATTCTCTCTTATATTATTTTCATCCTTTTAATCATTCTTACAATTCTGCAGACAAATTAAAATCTAAAATTTATTAGAATGATACACACACACATATAAAATCAGGAAAAAATTTATGATTAATCCAGAATTTTACAATATGAGATTAATAAAATGAGCTCTTTAGACCTCGAACTTATAACCTTGGATTGAGATCTTTTGTTCAACTTGTCTTGACTTTTTAGTACTTTATTCTTTTGGTGAGTGATGAACTGAAAAAACAAATTACAGCCATCCTAATTAATGGGAGATACATCTCAACCATCTGAAAAAATTAAGTAAAAAGTAAGGTGAGTGGAAATCTGAATTCTAGGTGCCACGTTAATTTATTGTCTTGAATGTGCTACCTTATTATATTATATAACCAGGTTCCATGGACTCTATTTTTGTAACATCAATCAATAGCAATCGTATTGCTATCGATTGGTTGTCCACAATTTTGAAAACTTGGCACTTTTCCTTCATTGTCAATCCTATTTTCTATTTTTGTAACATCAATCAATATTTGTTGTCGACAATTTTGAAAACTTGGCACTTTTCCTTCATTGTTAATGCTAAAAAAAGGAGATTGCTAATTTTTTTTATTAAAATTAATATATACCACGTACTCCCTATAGTTTTCATAATAGTCAATAATCTCCGTCGGTAAAATTTTAAGGGAAAAGAAGAGTAAATGGGTCATTTGCTTGATAATTTAATTTAAAAATATAAAATATATATTTATTATAAGAATTTGTTTTAAAAATTGTAAGAAAAATCATATTATTAATTTTTATTCACTCTAAATAATATGTTTACTTAATTTTAGTACTTAAATTTTTATTTCAATTTCTATTAATATGATTTATTTAATTTGTAATAAATATGAATAAAAGGCTATTAAAAAATAAGGGTAATAATGTAAAAATCATACTGTCTCAGGGTTATTAGTTATTGTGAAAATTGTATCAAGATAAGTAGTATATATTGATTTCAGCAGGGGGAAATTGGCAATCTCCCCTAAAAAGATATTTCTTTTCCTTCTTAATGCCAAAAAAAGAAAAAGAAAAAGGATAATCTTGGCATCATTCACGTTATATTCAATGGCAAGTAGCCTGTCAATTTTCCCCAATATAGATCGTGGCAGAATTTTCAAATCAAATCAATATCAAGTTAATTCAACTATTCACTCGAATTTGTTGTAATCTATTACCTTCATTTTATTCCTTGGACAGCAACTTAAAGTACCAAACACTTGTAATTTTCTTTACTTGGTTGGCTGTTTGTCGATCATTATAAATAGATGGCTCTCTTACTTCCGTTTCATAACCATAATCCAATCAGCATCACCTATATACAATAAGAACTTGAATCCTGCTAGTCATTTCTTTTTTGTGTGTGTTTAACAATGGAGGATCCTGCTACAGCCAGCCTTTCAAACTCAGTTATGTGGTACTCAATAATCCTTGGCTTCCTGCCTGTCCTCCTCTTGTTATTTCATCGCCATTTTTCTCGCAATAAGCTTAACTTGTTGCCGCCATCCGGTCCAAAGCCATGGCCCCTCATCGGAAACCTCAACCTCATCGGCCAGCTCCCTCACGTCTCCCTCCATTCTCTCTCCCAGAAATATGGTGCCCTTATGCAACTCAAATTTGGTTTGGACACCGTGGTGGTAGGCTCATCGGCTGAAGCAGCACAACTTTTACTAAAAACTCATGACATCACTTTTGCCAGCAGACCAAAACTTCTTGCGTTTAAATACGCAAGCTACAATTATTCTGTTATGGCCACTGCACCATATGGTCCATATTGGCGCCAAGCCCGTAGAATCTACATAACGGAACTTCTTAGCCCAAAACGTTTAGGACAATTTGAGTACGTGAGGATAGAGGAGAGGAAAGCACTTATATGTAAATTGTTTAGATCATCATCAACATCTTCCGCGCCTGTTAATTTGAAAGATCGTCTTTACATGTTCAATCTTGCCACGATGAGCCGGATGGTGTTAGGAAAAAGGTATACTGAGGAAGATGAAAATAATATTGTAACTCCAAAAGAGTTCATGGAGACAGTAAATGAACTGTTCGTGCTATCTGGTGCCATGGATATAGGGGATGCAATTCCATGGCTTGCTTTCTTGGATTTACAAGGGAATGTTAAGAGAATGAAAGCCGTGAAGAAGAAGATTGACAAAGTTTATGAGCAAAGTTTGGATGAGCACAAGCACCACGCTAGGAGGAAATCGGTTAAGGAACATGGGGCTAATGATATGGTCGATGTTTTGTTAAATCTTGCTGATGATCCCACTCTTGAAGTTAAGCTTGAAAGACATCACATTAAGGCATCAATCGAGGTAATTAATTAAATTTTACGTGCAAATTGAAAACTTCTCAGGAACAATATAAACAAGTTAAATTTCACTCTTACTCATTCTTGAGCATAAAGACTCAATTTATACAAAAGTATTTGTGAATATGAAAAAGAAAATGATACATTTAACATAGTTTGAGAATCACAATTGATTAGCAATCTTTGTTAATCAATAATTAAGATGGAGACAATCAATCATTTGATTTATATTTTTTTGTTTCCATCGATATTTTTGTTTCCTATCTCAAGTACTTAATTTCATGTTTGTTTCAGCAAATCCAATTTGGATAGTGATCTTCTGGGTTGGAACCCTGCTCATATGCAGATAATTTTCATTCATGAAATTATTTTTTTGTGAACAAATAAATAATAAACAAATAAACAAATAAATAGTATCTGAACAGTAATTTTCCGGTATAACGAACTAATAATATTAATTTTGCATATATACACACACACACAATGGTTTTCGTATCAGGACGTCCTAATATAAATTTTTGTTTGGACCCTCAATCTCAACCATTGGTTTATCCAATGATGGAGATTTAATTTTAGCAGTAAACCAAAATATCATATATAATAGACATTGAAACGAAAAGCAAATTTACTTTGGCTAATTGTCCTACAAAAGTAAACATCATGAACACAACTATCCAAGTGTCTGTTGCATTAAAATTCTAAATCATACTCATCTTTCTATTGTTTTGATGATTTTAGGATCTTTTACTTGGTGGAATTGATACCACGGCGGTCACCGTAGAATGGGCAATGTCAGAGCTTTTGAAAAATCCAAAAGTTATCCAAAAGGCAACTGAAGAACTAGATAGAGTAATAGGAAGAAATAAATGGGTACAAGAGAAAGACATTGTTAACCTTCCATATATACAAGCAATTGTTAAAGAAGTGATGCGTCTCCACCCTGCGGCACCATTGCTTGCTCCTCGAGTAGCTAGAGAAAATTGCAAAGTTGCTGGCTATGACATTCTTAAAAACTCTCGTGTGATTGTTAATGTATGGGCGATAGGGAGAGACCCAACTGTATGGGAGAACCCTAATGAGTTTTGCCCAGATAGATTCACCGGAAAAGAGATAGATGTTGTAGGCCATAATTTTGAGCTATTGCCATTTGGATCTGGCAGAAGGATGTGCGTTGCTTATGGTCTAGGACTAAAAATGGTTCAGTCAACTTTGGCAACTCTTTTGCATGGTTTTGAATGGAAATTGCCTGGTGATATGAAGAAAGAAGATTTAGATATGGAGGAAAGGTTTGGTCTCACAGCTGCTAGAAAAAATCCACTTCTTGTTGCTCCTAAGCCTCGACTTCCTCTTGATCTATACTCACAGTGACTACACTTTCTCTTCATTTAAGTATATTGTCTGGCTAGTCTTTTGCTTTCTTTTTTCGTTTGCTATCAAATAAAATTAAGCACAGTGTTAATTAATGTGATGCTCAAATTTATTTAATACCAGTCATATTAGGAGTCGTCGTTTAATATTAAGTCAAATTAAATTCATTCCCTATTGTCAAGGGATTGAAGCTAGTATTTATTATATATCTCAATTTTCAGTTTAAGACTTTCCAGAAGTAAAAGTAAATCTTCTTCCTCATCACTGTCATACATACTCTGTTTATTTTTCATTTTTCTGGTTTCCTTGTTCTTTAACACAACCGATTCAACCAAAATACCAGCATAAAGTGGTATGAGAGCTTGAAGAACAAATGGGGTTGTACCAGAAATATTAAGAAGAAAATCTGCTGTTGAAATAACATGCAGTAAAATAAAATATGAGTTCATCAAGTACTCCAACTCAACAAAAATCATATGTGCTACTCTTTGAGGGTGAGAACTATGATTTTTGGTGTGTAAGGATGAGAACTCTTTTCCACTCTCTTGATTTATAGGATTTAATCGACGAAGGTTTTGAAGAACCCAAATCAAAAGAAAATTTGTCACAGGTACAGAAAAATTATTGAAAGAAAAGCAGCAAAGAGATGACAGTGCTCTAGGGAAAATTTAACAAGGAGCATCCAACTTAATTTTTCTAATAATTATTAGTGCAATAAAAGCAAAGAAAGTATGGGCTATTCTTTATAATGAATTCAAAGGGAGCTCAATGTTCAGAATCTCTAAACTTCAAGATTTCATAAGAGATTTTGAAAATATCAATTTTAAGGAGAATGAAATCATGCAGGAAATTTCGGATAGATTTATAGTAGTTGTGAGTCAAATGATAATATATGGTGATGAAATTGAAGATAAGAAAATAGTTAAATTGGTGCTAATTCTTTCAGAGGTGGTAGAAAAGGAAGAGAAGAATATGTGGGAAGAGAACAATCTAACTATTACGGACATTCAAAAGATGAAGAAATGTTACAAACACAACAAAGATGTAATATTTGCGAAAGGAGTATTCATGAGGAAGAAGATTGTTAGTCCAAAGGCAAACCTTAACGGCATAATTGCAAAAAATTTGGACGCTGAAAGAAAAAATTATAGAAACAAAAACAGTCAACAAGCAAGTGTGACGGAAGAGGGAAAAAAGGCGATATTTTTTGCTCGTAAAAGTGGCTTTAAACATAAAAGTAATGTTTCGTTTCTTGACAGTGGCTGTAGCAATTATATGACCAGCGATGAATAAATCTTCCTGGTTATGGATGCTTAAGCTAACTCACAAGGTAAGATGACGAATGGTGCCTCACAAGTAAAAGGAAAATGGACAATTGGGGTTCAAACCAAAGTTGGAGCCAAGTATATATAGGATGTATTACTTGTTCTAGACATAGAGCAAAATTTGCTTAGCATTGGACAACTTTTTAGAACATGGATATGTCGTTAATTTTGAAGAAAGTGGCTGCAGTATTTACAATAAAAAAGACGACATGCGTCTTGTGAAGAAGATAGACTTTGAGAAAAATAGAAGCTTTCTGTTTATTTTCAAATATTAGGGGATTTGGCTTTGAAAGTAGATAATCTTGAAGAATCATGGCTCTGGCATAAAACGGTGATGGAGATGGCCAAGTTAATGCTTCACAAAAAGTTACTGCCTGAAACCTTTTGGGGTGAAACGGTTCATAAGGCTGTATATTTGAGAATTAGGTCCCCAACAAAATCCCTTCAAAATAAACATCAACAAAAAGTTAGAGTGGAAGAAAGCCGTCAATGAGGCATCGTAAAGTAATTGGGTATATTTGCTACTCACAAGTTCCAAAAGAAGAGAGCACAAGCTTGATGAGACAAGTGAAAAATGTTTTTTTACAGAGAATACTAGAATAAAGAATAAACTAAACCCATGTTGATTCTAAGAATACCCATGAATCTAAGGTGTTAGAACTCGTTGATTCCAAATAACAAGAATAGAACTCAAATCAATAGTTTATTCTAAGAAATAATCAATGGAAAATAACCGAGGCCTGCCTATAAAAGCTACAAAAGAGAGACTTATTTATACTAACTATGATTTATCAACTATGATTTATTCTAATATGACTAGAAAAACTATTTTAATAAGACGGAAACCTATGCTAGGAATACAACTTAAATAAGTTTTGCCTAAACAATGAAACTCTGAAAAGGGAACCAAATTAAACTCAAATAGAAATTACTTAAAATATTCCCAAATATTATAATATCATAATTAGGATTTCATCAATTTCTTGCTCTGCATCATTCCCGCCATGGTTAAGAAAATTT
Source organism: Luvunga scandens (assembly GCA_030449905.1). Lineage (NCBI taxonomy): Eukaryota > Viridiplantae > Streptophyta > Magnoliopsida > Sapindales > Rutaceae > Luvunga > Luvunga scandens. The sequence continues at coordinate 13,805 of JASUUG010000545.1, forward strand.
GTCCTCAAATTTTACTTGTTGTACTCTCTAAGAACATTTTCACTTGTGTAAGGATTAATTTTTAAAATAGAGCTTTTGATGTAGACCATGAATTTTAATTTTTGAATTTTCGTAACAGTGTCCATCCAATCACTCCAATGGCATAAAATAATTCTTCAATCAATAATATTTCTAACCACTTCTTATAATACTGACCATATAAATATTTGGAGCTAATGTTGAGGAAAAATGAATGCTCCTTATAATTTTCAGCAAGTTGAAAAATCCCATGCCTTTCTTTATCAAAAAATTGGCTCATCCAATATCAGAAATCGATTGAAATCAACAATTGGATGTTAAAGAGTTAACGTAGAAATAAATTGCCGTCCATTATCCTCAATAGATTCTTTGACTTTGGTAAAAACAGTCAAACAAACATATTCCTCTTTAAAGTCATTTATCATGCAAATCCAGTCAAAAATATCATTAGGATGATCATCAAAATCTAGGATATCTTCAAGCTTAAGAAGACAATAAAAACCCTGATACTCTATCTTTATCATTTTTTATTCCTTCAAATTAAAATTACAACTGATGGGAAAACTATAAATAAGTAAAAAATAGGGTTACCAACTACAGTGATCGAGAAATTGGACAAAGATGAGTGGATCTAAAAGATTTGAGTTCAATGAGGTAATGGTGGCAATAGTTTTGCTGGCTTTAATTCTAATGAAAAATTATGCGTAATGGTGGCCATTTTCTACTAGGATGCATGAAATCTCTAAGTGTCTTAGGCTGTTTATGAAGATTTTGCAAGGCTTGATTATCTTTGTGATCAGAAAAATTATCAACTCAATGTCGGTCATATCTAAAGGAGGTGAAGATGATTTTCCAATTAGTCAAACGTATGTACGAGACCAACGTCGCATACAATGCTAATGATGTGTAAGTGTGTGCCAAATTAAAAAAATTGATGCATACACAAATGAATAATGCATACAACACCAAATAGAAATTACACTATTAAAAATAAAATAAAAATTAAACAAGCAAAGAACATAAATAATAAAAAATTAAAAATAAATAAATGTGAAATAAAAATAAATAAACTAAAAATTAATTAAATGAAATTAAAATATTAGGCGATTGAACTAACCATAAAAACAGAATAATAAAAAGTAATAATGAAATAACACATTAACAAAATATTAAAAATTTAGGCGGTATTTTAGAACCAACGATAAAAATAAATGTGAAAAGTAAATTACAGGAATATAAAAAAAGAAATTTTTTTATTACCAGTTTATTAGAATTCAATTATTGGGCCTTAATAGTTATTTGAAAGTTCAAGTCCATGCCCATTATGTCCACAAAATCTAAAGGTCCAAGTTCATTTAGTCTTTAAGTCCAAAAGTTGAAAAGAATAAGGCAAAGTCCAAAAATCCAAGTTCCAATTCGGTTTAGGGATTGATTTGCAAAGTTTTTCGGGTCAAAATGAAATTTTTCATAAGTTTTATAGTAATTTTACGATTACAAAAGAGAGAATGGAGCTAACTGAAATTTTATAAAATAAATTATTAAAAACAAACAAAAGAGTGACTAAGGGGTGATGCAAAATAGGAAAAATAATTGAGAAAAGAAAATAAAAAATTAAAAATAAAATTGACACTAAATTTTAAAAATTCATCAAGCAACGTATTAAAAACTTGACACGACTCAAAAGTGTTATTATTCTAAAGTATAAGAGTGTCTAATTATAATATAATCCGTTGGGTCGAGGGTCGAATCACAAGGAATTTAAAATCTAGTAGTCAATTTATTATAATAAAGGAAATTAACTATGAAAAAATAAATTGACGGGAATTAAGTTTAAAAATATGCTAAGGCAAGATATACTCGGATTTCAACTTATAACAACTTCTCATATTTGTATTTTGTATTCATCTTTGCAAGTTAATTGTTATGTCATTTAATTCTTAACAAATCATTAATGTGATAAATATAGGACCAAATCTAATGTACAAAATTATATTGAAGTTTCAAAATTATATTAAAATATCATATAAATTAAAAAATATCTAGATCTCTAAATTAACATGACATAAAAAAAACTAATAAAGAAGAAAAATATACAAATAGAATAAATTTTAAAACTCACTTGAGAGAGTAATTAATTTGAATACTTGAGCTTCACATTTCACCAAAGTAATTAGGAACTTTGGCCACTCATATTGAAAAATAAAACATTCATTTTATTTAACAAACTTACGAAATATATTCAAGTGAAGCGATAACACGTTGAAAAACAAGAAAAAGAATTCCTCAGTTTCAAACAGCCCCTAGCTTTCTCCAACTCTCCTCCTTTTCTTTTCTCTAGCTCCTTTTCTCTCCCTCTCGTTTGCCTTTTATAGGCAAAGATAAGCATATTTTTCTTTTCTTTTATTAATAGATAGATAGATAGATATACTAAAAGGTGTGTTGGTCAAATGGTGAAATGGTCACCTGACTATCACACCATTATTGCTTCTTTGTCTTTTTTTTTTATTTTTTATTTTTTTTACATCTCCTCAATAATGCATTTCAATAGCTCCACTAATTCTTCTTTGTTCCCACTTTTAGTTACAATTTCTTTTTTATTCATGAAATATTTACAACAAAAAATTAACATACTAAAAATTAATTTTAACATAAAATTTTATTAGGGGAGTGTTAAGATAATTTAAGAATAATGAGTACATTAATCAATACTATAAGTGAAAAATTAATAATTTTAAACTTATTAAATGAACACTTTTTAGTGTTAATCACCGTAATTCACTCAAAATGATGCTTTGCAACCCCTATGCATTATTAGTCATGATTCTCAAACTCTGTTATCATTTGCCAAATATTTTTCAGCCCTATATCCTTCCAGATTACAAACCACCAATGGATTATAGTTCGGCCAAACTTGGATTTTCAAAGCTCATTTTTTCTAACGCTAAAACCAATCATTCTTGAATAGTTCATGTACCATGCATCTGCATCTTCTACTGAATCAAACTGAGCTCCAAGTACATTTGATAGATGTAACTCAATAGCATTAGATGAAATACTCATATGTAAGTCCTATAAAATAATAGCATTAAATATGAATATACAAATCAGATTCAATGACAATTGATATATTAATAAAGAATCATCTAACACCATACACATTTCATATATTTTTAAAAATTAATCCAATGTCTGATTTAAGGTTAAATAAATCCAAATTATAATTTTTACCATTCCAAAAATTAGTCATTACAAACAAAAGATAAAAAAAAAAAAAAAAAACTTGAACGTAGAGACAAGTATTTTGCTCTAAAACACTTACTTGAGGAACAATACTAGAAGCTTTCACCAACTTCCAGCTACACTTGCAATACCAATAGAGGTGGTAAAACCAATTCTCGGTACAAGGTAAGTGAGTTATGGTAGAAAGTGAGTTATGAATATTCTATTTAAAATGAAAAATGAAACATATATATATATATAGAAAAAATTATAAAGGGACAACTGCATTAACAGAACACGGTGAGTGAGTTATAAATGCAGTAATAAATGTATTGCTAGAGTTGGTGAAAAGAAAAGTTAAGGGGTTTTCGAATAAAAATTATATGAAACACGAAACAACAAACATGAAACAGTTTACTTAAAAAATGCATTATTTTTATTTTAAATAAAATTACACGTGTGGAGGGAGTGTTGTAGGTGTCATATCTTAGAGGCACCAAATTACGCTATGAGTTCATTTGAAGATAAAAGAGAAACTTGCCTAGAATAAAAATAACATCCAATTTATTTTGGTGGAATAATACTTAAAATGAAAATTCTCAAGAACCTATGAAAATAATTAAAAATGGAAAAACTCATTCTAATTCCAGATTCTAGGGTCTAAGGAAACCACGCCCAAGGTCATAAGAGAGAAAATATGAAACGAGGAGAGAAAAGAAAAGTTCGAGAGTATTTGGATAAAAATTAAATGAAACGCCAACCAACAAACATGAAATAGTTTACTTAAAACATGCATCAATGAACATGAAATATGAGTACTCGCACAACTTTCAACACAAAACATGAAACATGAAACATGAAATTCTAGACTTCTACCATGAAACGAGGGAGAGAACAAAAGTTCGGGGGTATTTAGATAAAAATTAAATGAAACACTGAACAACAAACAAGAAATAGTTCACTTAAAACATGCAACAATTAACATGAAATATGAGTACACGCAAAACTTTGAACACAAAACATTAAATATGAAACTCTGGACTTATAATATGAAACTTGAAAGTAAACATGAAACGATGGGAGAAAAGAAAAGTTCAGAGGTATTTGAATAAAAATTACATGAAACATGAAATAGTTTACTTAAAACATGCAACAATTAAAATAAAATATGAGTACTCGCAAGACTTTGAACATAAAACGTCAAATACGAAACTCTAGACTTGTAATATGAAAATGAAAGTAAACATGAAATAGGGGGAGAACAGAACAATTCAGAGGTATTTGAATAAAAATTACATGAAACATGGAATAACAAACATGAAATAGTTTACTTAAAACATGCAACAATTAAAATAAAATATGAGTACTCGCAAGACTTTGAACATAAAACGTCAAATACGAAACTCTAGACTTGTAATATGAAAATGAAAGTAAACATGAAATAGGAGGAGAACAGAACAGTTCAGGGGTATTTTGATAAAAATTACATGAAACACCGAACAACAATCATGAAAGAGTTTACTTAAAACAAGCAACAATTAACATAAAATACGAATATTCGCTAAACTTTGAACACAAAACATAAAACATGAAACTCTAGACTTGTAATATAATACTACGTCAAAACATGAAACTATGGACTTGAAATATGAAACTTCAACTTAAACATGAAATGAAGGTAAAAAAGAAAAGTTTGGGGGTATTTAGATAAAAATTAGATTAAACACAGAATAATAAACATGAAACAAATTACTTAAAACTTGCAATAATTAATATCAAATATGAGTACTTGCACAACTTTGAATACAAAACGTGAAATATGAAACTCTGGACTTACAATATTAAACTTGAACATAAACATAAAATATGAGGAGAAAGAAAAGTTTAGGAGTATTTGGATAAAGATTACATGAAACACCATACAATAAACATGAAAAATTTTAATTGAAACATGCAACAATTAACATGAAATATGAGTACGCGCATAACTTTAAACACAAAACATGAAACATGAAACTTGAACATAAAAATGAAATGAGGGGAGAAAAGAAAATATATAGGATATTTGGATAAAAATTACATGAAACACGAAACAATAAAACGTGAAATAGTTTACTTAATTCATGCAACCATTAACATGAAATATGAGTACTCGCAATACTTTGAACACAAAATGTAAAACATGCAACTCTAGACTTGTAATATGAAACTTGAACGTAAACATGAAACAGGGGGAGAAAAGAAAAGTTTGGGGGTATTTTCAAAAAAATTATATGAAACACTGAATAATGAACATGAAACAGCTTACTTCAAATATGCAATAATTAACACATAATATGAGTACTTGCTCAACTTTGAATACAAAACATAAAACATGAAAGTTTGGATTTGTAATATAATACTACATCAAAACATGAAACTATTGACATAAAATATCAAACTTGAACATAAACATGAAATTGGGGTAGAAAAAAAATTTCAAGGGTATTTGGATAAAAACTAATTGAAACACGAAATAACAAACATGAAACACTTTGCTTCAAACATTCAACAATTAACATAAAATATGAGTACTCGCACAACTTTGAACACAAAAAGTGAAACATGAAACTCTGGACTTGTAACATGAAACGGGAGGAGAAAAGAAAGTTCAGGACTATTTGGATAAAAATTACATGAAACATTGAACAATAAACTTGAAACAGTTTACTTAAAACGTGCAATAATTAATGTGAAAATGAGTACTTGCAAAACTTTGAACACAAAACGTGAAACATGAAACTCTGTACTTGTAATATTAAACTTTAACATAGACATAAAATGAGAGGAGAAAAAAAAAGTTTAGGAGTATTTGGATAAAAATTACATGAAACACCGTACAATAAACATGAAAAAGTTTACTTAAAACATGCAATAATTAACATGATAGATGAGGACTCGCACTACTCTCAACACAAAACATCAGACATGCAACTTGAACGTAAACATGAAAGGAGGGGAGAAAAGAAAAGTTATGGGGTATTTGGATAAAAATTACATGAAACACGGAATAACAAAACGTGAAGCAGTTCACTTTAAAACATGCAACAATTAACACAAAATATGAGTACGAAAAACTTTGAACACAAAACATTAAACATGAAACTCTGGACTTGTAATGTGAAACTTGAACGTAAACATGAAACGGGGGGAGAAAAGAAAAGTTCGAAGGTATTTGGATAAAAATTACATGAAACATAAAACAACAAACATGAAACAGTTTACTTAAAACATGCAACAATTAACATGAAAAATAAGTACTCGCACAACTTTGAACACAAAACATGAAAAATGAAACTTAAACGTAAACATGAAATGAAGCGAGGAAAAAAATGTTATGGGGTATTTGGATAAAAATTACATGAAACATGAAACAACAAAATGAGAAACAATTTACTTAATTCATGCAACAATTAACATGAATTCTCACAACTTTTAACACAAAACGTAAAACATGAAACTCTAGACTTATAACAGAAAACTTGAACGTAAACATGCAACGGGGGGAGAAAAGAAAAGTTCAAGGGTATTTCAATAAAAATTACATGAAAAACCGAACAAAAAAACATGAAACCGTTTACTCAAAACATGTAACAATTAACATAAAATATGAGTACTCGCTCAACTTTAAACATAAAAAATAAAACATGAAACACTGGACTACAATACGTCTAAATATGAAACTATGGACATGAAATATGAAACTTGAATGTAAACATGAAATGGGCGTAGAAAAGAAACGTTTGGGGGTATTTGGATAAAAATTACATGAAACACCAAACAACAAACATGAAATAGTTTACCTAAAACATGCAACCATCAACTTGCAATATAAGTACTCACACTACATTGAACATAAAACATGAAACATGAAACTTTGAACTGGTAATATGAGACTTGAACGTAAACATGAAACGGGGGAGAAAAAAAAAGTTTGGGGTATTTGGATAAAAATACATGAAGCACAGAAAAAAACATAAAAGCAGTTTAATTAAAACATGCAACAATTAACATGAAATATGAGTACTCAAAACTTTGAACACAAAATGTAAAATATAAAACTACGAACTTATAATATGAAACTTGAACATAAACATTAAACGGAGGAGAAAAGAAAAGTTTAGGGGTATTTAGATAAAAATTATATGAAATACCGAACAACAAACATGAAATAGTTTACCTAAACCATGCAACAATTAACCTTCAATATCAGTATTTACACAACATTGAACACAAAATGTAAAACGTGAAACTCTTGACTTGTAATATAAGACTTAAACATAAACATGAAACAAGGGGAGAAAAGAAAAGTTCAGGGGTATTTGGATAAAAATTACATGAAACATCAAACAACAAACATGAAACAGTTTACTTAAAACACACAACAATTAACATAAAATATGAGTACTCGTACAACTTGGAACATAAAACGTGAAATATGAAACTCTGGACTTATAACTTGAAACTTAACTTAAACATGAAAATATGGGAGAAAATAAAAGTTCAAAGGTATTTGGATAAAAATTACATGAAATACCAAACAAGAAATATGAAACAGTTTACTTCAAACATGCAACAATTAACATGAAACATGAGTACTCACACAATTTTGAACACAAAACATGAAACTCTTGACTTGTAACATGAAATGTGGACGCAAACATGAAATGAAGGGAGAAAAGAAAAGTTCGGGAGTATTTGGATAAAAATTAGAAGAAACACCAAACAACAAACATGAAACAATTTACTTAAAACATGCAACATATAACATGAAATTTAAGTACTCGCATAACTTGAAACACAAAATGTGAAATATGAAACTCTGGACTTATAATATGAAACTTCAACATAAACATGAAACAGGGGGAGAAAATGAAAGTTTAGGGGTACTGGATAAAAATTACATGAAATGCAAAAGCAGAAAACATGAAACAGCAGTTACTTTAAACTTGCTATAATTAACATCCAATATGAGTACTCACACAACTTTGAAAGCAAAACATGAAATATGAAATTCTGGACTTGTAACATAAAACATAGGCGTAAACATGAATTGGTGGGAGAAAAGAAAAGTTTAAGGGTATTTGGATTAAAATTACATGAGACACAGAACAATAAAAGTGAAACAGTTTACTTAAAATATGCAACAATTAACATGAAATATGAGTACTCGCAAAACTTTGAATACAAAACGTGAAACATGAAACTATGAACTTGTAATATTAAACTTAAACATAAACATAAAAAGGGAGGAGAAAAGAAAAGTTTACGGGTAATTAGATAAAAATTACATGAAACACCGTGCAACAAACATGAAAAATTTTACTTCAAACATACAACAATTAACATGAAATTTGAGTACTCGCACAGCTTTGAACATAAAACAAGAAACATGAAACTTGCATGTAAACATGAAATGGGGGGAGAAACGAAAAGTTCGGGAGTATTTGGATAAAAATTACGTGAAACAAGGAACAAAAAAACATGAAACAATTTACTAAAGACATCCAGCAATTATCATAAAATATTAGTACTTGCACAACTTTGAACACAATATGTAAATTATGGAACTCTGGACCTGTAATATGAAACTTAAATGTAAACATGAAACAAGAGGAGAAAAGAAAAGTTTAGGAGCATTTGTATAAAAATTACATGAAACACGGAGCAACAAACACGAAACAATTTACTTCAAACATGCAACAATTAAAATAAAATATGAGTGCTCGCACAACTTTAAACACAAAGTGTGAAACATGAAACTCTGGACTTGTAACATAAAACTTGAACGTAAACATGAAACGGAGGGAGAAAAGAAAAGTTCGGGTGTATTTGAATAAAAGTACATGAAACATGAAAAAACAAGCGTAAAATAGTTTAATTAAAACATATAACGATTAACATAAAATATGAGTACTCGCACAACTTTGAACGAAAAACGTAAAATATGAAATTTTGGACTTGAAATATGAAACTTGAACATAAAAATGAAATGGGCGGAGAAAAAAAAAAGTTTAGAGGTATTTGGATAAAAATTACATGAAACGCCAAACAACAAACATGAAACAATTTACTTAAAACATGCAACAATTAACATGAAATATAAGTACTCGCACAACTTTGAACACAAAGCGTGAAACATGAAACTCTAAACTTCTAATATGAAACTTGAACATAAACATGAAACAGGGCTAGAAAAAGAAGAGTTCACGGGTATTTTGATAAAAATTATATGAAACACTGAACAACAAACATGAAGCTGTTTACTTCAAACATACAACAATTAACATGAAATTTGAGTACCGCACAACTTTGAACACAAAACATGAAACATGAAACTCTGGACTTGTAACATGAAACTTGAACGTAAGTATGTTGAGGGAGAAAAGAAAAGTTAGGGAGTACTTGGATAAAAATTAAATGATACATGAAAAAATAAACATGAAATAGTTTGCTTAAAATATGCAACAATTAACATAAAATATGAGTACTTGCACAACTTTTAATACAAAATATGAAACATGAAACATGAAACTTTGGACTGGTAATATGAAACTTGAACGTAAATAAAAAATAAGGGGGGGAAAGAAAACTTTGGGGATATTTAGAACATGTTACGTGGAATATGCAACAAAATACATAAAACTTTAAATGTTAAATATGAGACAAATTTTATACAACATGAATTAAACTTCTGTCTTTTTATTAACACTCATTTTATTTTAATTTTCAAAATGTTTATAATAATATTTTTTTTCATTTTTATTGTACTTTTTTCTTATTATTATTATTTTTAAAAAAATTATTTTATATCTTTTTTATTTATTTAAATTAAAAAAGAAAAAAAAGAAAAGAAAAACCGGTTGTTGCCAGTGATAAAAGTTGTTTGACTACCATCAAACAACTAAGGGGTCAATAAATTGACCCCCTCTATGATACAGAGACTTTGAGTCCCTATATCATAGCCACCCCCATAAATTTATTGGATGCACGCGAGTGATTGTCAATGCATCTAATGAAATAAAAACACATACAATATATGAAGCAATGCGACGTTAACAACCTCGCTTTAAACAAAATACATATATTTAAATAAGATTCTAACCGCACCTAAAATGCTGATAAATTATTATTTTAATAATCAATTTCAAAGGCCCAAATGTAAGAGTAATTTAACTAAAAATGATATTTTAATTAATTTTATTGAGATTTATTTAAGGACATACTTGATTTTTTTTAAGAAAAAGTGAAAAGTCTATTCTTGTACAAGAAATCATAAAATTTTAAGAATTTTAAAGATTTTTATCTTTTTTTTGGATTCTAAAACAAATTAATTTTTAACTTTATTCTTATATAGTTCGATGTAGCCTTCATTAGATGCATATTATTTTAAATAAAAATTTAGATGGGGATGAGAAACCTCATTTATTAAATACTAACTCTTACTTATTATTACTTAGAATTTAGATGACCAATGAATATAAAGAGCATTCGCAGTTAATTAAGCAACACGCTGAATTTAAAATCTTAATTGAATCGTAAATTCAACTCAAGTTATCCAACGAACTAAAGAATCATATCCTTTCTATATTCTCTCTATTCCATCCAACCAAATAAGCGTTGGAAGTGGTTTTCGCACTATAATGATGACGAAAAACTTGATCAACTGAAATGAAAATTGAATTGTACGACGATGTGTCTAGTGGTGGTGGAATAAAATATCGTAAGCCGTGTTTCCAATTCACCACAGATTTTGGATAAGGAAATCTAGCGAAGTCTTGGTTTTATAGAATGAATAACGCGTTCTTAAACCGCCTTTCCAAATACCAAATTAGGGAAGGTGAATTATTTGTTTTAATTTGTCCAATTATTTTTATTTGTAAAAAAAAAACATAATATCTTATTTGTTGGAAAAAAAAAAAGAACTCATAAAATTATTTTGCATCAACAGGAAACTAAAATGGTAACAGGAACAGATATGGTACGGTCAGTTGGACTTGGAAACATGAAGAAGAAATCATAATGCTAAACAAGGCCCTAGAAAATTGAAGAATTAACGTTGCTAAATATTGTTCCTTCATTATTCATTAATAAAAATCTACCTAAACACAAGGCATACACGACAGAGCACAAGCCGCAATTACTTAGAAACAAACAACACAATAAGAACAACAATAAACAAATAGCAATTACAGTTCATGGAATCATGAACTAGTAGAGCAGTGCATAATGACTTCATAAGCTTGAAGAGCTTCTTTCATTCTCTTAGCCATAACTTGCAAGCCACTGCAGAATAAAACAGTCCAAATCCTCAAGTCTCCATCCTTTGACAGGCTCAACCTCATACTTCCACTCAATGCAACACCCATCTCCCTTAGGCACCACTGCCACTGTCGATACATATCCATAGAAACCAACATTTCCATCTACTATGGAATAGGTTAAAGTCATATCCTCCGCATTGATGGCTAGCAATTTTTGCTTAGTCCAGTTCACACTTTGTTCATGATCGTCATCTTTGTTATCGACCGGAGTTTTGAAGCCGGCACAAAAACGCACGCAGCCCGGCTGCCCGGAAATGCCTTGAAGAGGGAAGCATGTTGTTAGAGTAGGAAACCACTTGTCTAAGCCAAAGAAATCTTCCAAGAATGCCCATATCTGTTCACCTTTCACGCCTGTTAGCTCTTCACAAGCCCTGCCTTGCCATTTTGGTTTCTCTTGCTTCCCATGATGATCATCATTATCAGCCATTCTTTTTAGCTGGCGCCTAGTTATGGTCTTGGAAATTCAAGACTGCCCTGTTAGATCAATCCTCCAGTATCTTACATAGACAGAAATAACCCTAAATTTACAGATTTAAATTTCCTCTCCACGTTAAACACGTGGGTGGATATGGACAAGCAAGTCCCCATTATGCCAACCAAACTAATTGATATATCAACAAAAAGTAAATTTACAAGTTAAAGGATCCCATGCGGCAAGAAAATGTTCCTTTAGTTTAATTAATTTGTTTATGTAACTCTTGAAGTTATCTAAAAGCTCTCTATAATTGCTTTTATTGTTATTGGGTAAAATAGTATGTTTAACTTATATAACTTAAAATTTCTAATAAGTTCGACACGCAGTAATTAAAAAATAATAGGAATAGTGATATAGATTTTAACGAAATTATGTATAAAATAAAAATCTTTTGAGTAATTAGCTCAAAAAATATCAACTAAATGACCGTTTAGCCTAAATGACACTTTCATTCCTCCTAAAATTCATGTTTATCACTTAGGTCTCTATTAAATTTTTAATGCTGTATATATTCCTTCTTAGTGTTATAAATATAATACAAAAAACATAAAGGTAAGCGTAAATAAGATACTTTCATATAAAAATTAATTAAATTGAAATTTCTATAATTTAAAACTAATTAATGAAACAGGATATTAAAAATTTATCAAAGATCAAAAAATCAACTTAAGAGGGACTAAGAGGTTATTTTCTCGAGAACTAATTTGAAGTGCGCGAATGCCGTGGGTAATACAGAATCAGTACGGACTCATGATATTTTAACTAGCTCTCAAGCTAGCTTGTTTTACCTTCAATGCATGTATGTGATGACTAAAGTCCCAGATTTGATTTGTATTTATGCAATTATGCATATTAGTGTTTATGCTTCACGTGAAGCGATTTTGTTTTTCAATTATTGATATATATTATACAATCATCCATATAAATCATAGATATAATATTTATACCAAATATCCATTGAGACCAACTATATTTATTTGACGATAGTATAGTCCAAATATCTATTCTTACGAATATTGAAAAGATATTTACTCCATCCATAAATTAATGGAGAAAAATACATGTTTCACCAATTTTTTAAAAACATAGATAAGTTATCATGAGAAAAGTTATAACCCTATTTTTCACCTGCTCAATGTCAAATTTCTCTCATTCAATTAAGTGGCCTGCAGAAAAAATTAGCTATGGGCTCACAATGTGGAAATATTTAGTTTTGGTGTTTGCGCTTAGAGGTGCCCAGGCCGAATAGCACGAGGCGCATGGCACGAGCATGGCGCTTGTTCGTATAGTCAATGCGGCGTGTGGCGTAGGTCAGCCAGCTCCGAGAAAAGCGTGGGCTTTAAAAGGACAACATGATTATTGGTGAAGCCGAGAAATGTGCGTAGCTTGAAAGGCGTAATTAGCAACCGTTTTGTGAGTTAGCGCTACGGCATGGTAATCGATGCTGAAAGTGGTAGAAATCACGTTAAAATAAATTTTTTAATAAAAGAAAAAATAAAATATTATGAGCATATGATTTTCAAATATTTTAAAATTAAATTTTATTATATTTTATTAAATTAATTTAAGTCTTAGTTTAAAAAAATATAATTGTTTTATGTTTATCATTTATTAAATGAATAAATAAATATCATGATTTTAATAAATAAAAATATACATATCATGATTTTATAAATGATATATCAAAATTTCACAATATTAATATTTCACTTTTATGAAATCGTAACTTAGTTAACAAAGATATGTTTCATTTGTGATTTGTGAATGATATTTTTTCAAATTTATACACAAAAAAATATGAACAAAACATTTTTTATTTTTATGATAAATTAAAAGTTTTCTGATTACCAGTGGTTTTTGCATCAAATACAATTATAATTATAATTTTATTAATCATTATTATGATCTATGAAATTAAATTTATGTACTATAGTGTTATAATTAGTAATTTTGAAATTAAACATTTAAATATATAGTTGTGAAATTATGATAAGCGATAATAAAATGTTAATTGTTCTCTTAATAGTTAATAAAAACTATTTTGTTGTTGTTGTTGTTGTTGTTATTTGTTATTATTATTATTATCATTATCATTATTTATTATTGTTATTATTATTATTATTATTATTATTATTATTATTATTATTATTATTATTTATTATTATATGGATTAATGAGCTTAAAAAAGTATGCTAGGCACATGAAGCTTGGAAAACAAAAAAAAAAATTGATGGGCACTTTTTTTTTTGGGCATGGCTGCGGCATGGTCAAGGCATGACATGAAGTGGGCTCATGCCGTGGCACGTGCTAACCTTTAAAAAAAATTGGGCATGATACGGCACAACTCACCAATTTGGTGAGTCATGCCGTGCCAACCCGTCGAGCTAACAGGCCTTAATTTCAGCGCCAGTAAGTCCATTTTTGGCCATCATTACTTACACTACATTGTATTATTTATCAAGATGAGACGAGGGCTCAGTCTTGCTCAGGCAAAAGCAGCTTGTTCGCTTTTTATCTTATGGGCATTTTCGTTTGATTAGCCTGTTATTTTGTTTTGTTATCGAAAGAGAAAAGTAGCTAGGTCAAATTATCAATATCGGATTCAACGTTTGTTCAATAACCAATTGCTAGTTCAATATAACGTGCGTACACCATTTCATATTTGCTCTGGCACAGGTTAACACGATTTTAAATTTAGTTTTGAATAATTTTGCCACGTCGACCGAATTTTATTTGAAAAAGATTTGCCTTGATTTTCCTGACAAAAAAGAGTGAAATGTTGGCTTGTTTAGTTTTTTAATCTCAAGATATACATATTATTTTGAAAAAAATTAATGGTGTACTAAGAACACCAATATATTTATTAAGAAACTAAGATGTACAAAAGAAAATTTTGTAATCTTGGATGAGGATCATGAAAGTAATTATAACTGAGAGAAAAAATTAAATAAAAATAAAGAAAGGAAATGGACAATTACACCTAAAGGTTTGAGAAAATGAGTCAGAATGAGACCTCTAAATTTTTTAATAAAGAATGCAAAAATTCTTTTTAATTTTTAATATTCTTTTGGCTCTATTAACCCAAAAAAATGACTTTAATATTCTATAGAAATAGAAATATAATATTAAAATTTAAAATAAATGTAATATATACATTTTAAAATGATTTCAATATTGAAAAACTATTTTAATATTTTCTAATTAATTAGACATATGTTTTTATATTAAAGTAAATTTTATAGCAAATAGAATATTAAATTAAATCTATAAAATTTAAAGTATTTTGAATAATAGATAAAATAATTTCAAAATTATTAATACATGATGTATATTTTGTAATTATAAAATGTATTTAATCCAAAGATTTATTTAAAATATTTATAATAAATTTATTAGTAAAATAAATATAAAAATTTATATTTTTAAATTATTTTATAGATTAAAATATTTTAATACTATTATTCTATAGACAGATTAAATTATTTATCATTGTTATATTTATTAAAAATTTTAATGTTACTTTTTCAGTTACTATATCAAAAGAGTATTATAGAAAAAGGAATTTTGGTATCTCTTTTTAAAGTCTCCATGAGTATTTTCTAAAATTTGGGGGTGAAGCTATCCTTTTCTCAAAAATAAATAAACAAGTCTGACATCAAAGGAATAATCAAGAACATATATGTGAATAGAGGCCATTTTCAAAGCAGTACCTACAAATTTATACAAAATAACTAATTGGCAACATGGAATTGACAAATAATAGTGAGAGTGAGGAGCTATTTCAACCTATTAAATTACCCTCTAAGCACTTTTCAAATAAGAAAAATTTTATTACAAAAATAGCCTTAAACTAACTTCTGATGTGCAAAACGATCTCAGTAAAAGCAAAGCTATTGTCTCCAAAATTATAAGAGCCCTTATTTACATTGTGTTTCATCTCTTCTATCTTAATGTACGAAAAAAAAATCCAACCATTATCAACATTACAAAAACCGTTAGCAATTATCAGTAAGCTTAGTTGAAAAATTTACCATAAGACCTCATATGAAAAACTATAGCAAACGGGAAGGCAATTGGATTCTCAAATGAAATAGAGCAGCATAGATATAAGAAATAGATATGAAGCAAGAAATCTTTGAAGAAAGGCAGCTTGGGGAGAAGGAGATAAGCTGATAGTGAAAATGTTTTACATTGATTGAAAATAGTTATTCAGTTAATAATATAAGTTTGAAGTAACACTCAATTTTTTAGTTAATACTCTTGAATATTAGTTAGTTAATCAGTTTTTATATGATATTAAGTCAAACTCAAGCATAAATAGACCCATACTATATTATGATATTATAAAATTAGACAAAAACTCTAATAGAACAGTATATAATGAGGTGATACTCTAAAACAGTCTAGATTTTGAATAATTAAGTCATTCACCAAGAAATAATATCTATATAATTAAATATCTGACAGTACCTGATATAAATAAACACACGATATAAAATCTTTAAAAGAACAACATTGAATCCAGATTCATAAATTTTACTCAAATTAAAATGTTATTCCTCATGAAGCACAGAGTCACATACTAAATTAAACAGTCAATTTCATTTGTCTCTTACTTGTCTTTCGTGGTGATACCAGTACTAAATATCTAAAAAGAAAAGAGACATTCTTCAATAATAATAGTTTTATTCTTGACATGCATATTTAAATGCAATTCATATTCATCAATTGTTTTGAAGCTAAAAGCCTAAAACCCACAAATGATGATAGCAATTTTTTTCGCAATTGAGATAAGATCTTAGGCCTCAATAATTGCGGCCTCAATAATTGCGGCCTCAATAATTGTAACGCAGCAGCAACTGACCGAACTTGTCTCGAGCTGGTGCCACATGGAAACTATAAAAGCCTATAAGAAAGGAAAAACCCACCAAGAAAAACAAATATGAAAAATAATAATTCTAAGATAAGATGATCAGTTTTGGAAGAAAGGTTTGCGATTACCAATCATGATATACAAAAGAAGGATGGCCAAGTGAAATTAAAAAAAAAAAAAAAGTTTTACTCTAGCTAGTGAAGACTTTGAAACAATTAAAGGAGAAAATGACATTGAAAATACAGCTTTTAAATACAAGTCGTTTGCCGGACCACCAATAATTTAGGACTCCAAATATCTTTAAAATTTTAGAATTATTTAGCTAGCTTTTTAATGGTGTTTGTCAATCGGAGAAATTATTAGGGTGGGTGGGAGAGTTGAAATTTGCGGTTCCTTGGAGGGCTACATACATTTTATGCATCGACTCGCTTTCATTGATGCAATTTTCGGGAAAGTGCTCTAATCTATTATGCCAATTAATTTTTGTATACATTAAGTCACTTTCTTGCCTCTACTAATTTTACACTCATAATTAATTGAAACGCTCGTGCCGTGCTGACCACTTTTTATTATAAAGTTTTCTCTCATCCCAACCCTAAGGTAGTTCTTGTCAAATTAATTGATAGGAATTTATTAGTTTTGATTATTTAATTTTTTATACGTGCATCTAAAACGAAGAGTAATTTTCTATTTAAATGAGAAACCTCGATCGCAAATTTTTTTTTTTTACTATAAATCCTCAAATAAGTGATGAGATTCAATTTAATTGAAGAAATTAAAAAGATGAACAGAAATGAATGGAAAGTTATTCTGTCAAAAGGAATAAGCAAAGGATCAAACAAAGCAAAAAGTGAAACTAAGAAAAAATTACAAGATGAATACTCAGAGGAATCTCTATAAATCTCTATCGATAACATGAGAGAAACATTGATCAGAATTCTTATTTACAACTGTTTATTTGGCCCCTAGTTTCACATGAAGAAAATAAAGAAATATTATTTTTTTAAGAATAACTAAGAATAATTTTATAGCACAAATAAACTTTCGCCCTTAAGTTTCCACGTTTTACATGATGATTAATTGATGGATTCTTATTCTACGTCAATTTGTATTTCATAATCATAGCATCTTGCATGTATATATTATAACGGTTGTTGTAGAGAGGATATCTTGAGAATCAATCATGTTATTACCACTTTACCCCCCAATGACTTCGAGGCTCCTGCGTCAAATTTAGTAATATTTAACCAGCTTTATTTTAGCCAGCCTTGTTCCAAATTTTAAAAGAGGTAAAAATTAAAAAATTATTTAAATTTTACCCACCCATCTACCTAATAAAAAAGTAAAATAAGTATTCATCCTTTTATGGTTAAATCATCTACTTGCTTTTAACATTATTTCTATATAAAATTTGATTGGCTGTAAAAAAAAAAATCAAGTAGTTAGCGTCCTCTACTAGTAGCTCTTACATGCACAAATAAACACTAAATTTGTAGTTTCTAGTTTATTCAAAGGAAAGGAATATAATTTAAGTACATGGGACGCAAACAGAATAAACAACTATCCACTAGGTTTTGAAACGCAATCTAACAAAAGAAGCCTCCAATCCAAAAACACAATCAAACTCCAGTTTTGCTTTACCTAAATTCGAGGAAAAATAAAATTCAATGCAGGCCCAGCACGCATCAAAAGGAGTTTTTATTTCAATGCAACAACATAAATCACTTTCTTCTGCTTAAAGAGAAGGAAAAAGAAAAGTGAATTTATTAAAAAAGTAGACACTCACATTAGCGCCCCATATTTACTTTATTTTGTTGTACTTTATTTAGGAAAAGTGGCACGAATTTCAGTTTCTTAATTAGTTTGTGTTTATCAACGATCAAGCTTCCTTTTTCATCAATTAAAACTTAGCTTTTTTATTTGGCTCTCCTTTGATACTACTAACACATTCCATTTTTAACTTTCCAAAGTTAACCGTCCTCCATTTTTTTTTCCCCTAGGAGAAATCACGAGTTTTACTAGTAGCAAGACACGTGTTTGACAAATTTATCGTCGTGAAGGTTTGTTGGACAATGAAGCTTTCATTGAAAGGAATGGCATCAACTTACGTTTATCAATATAATTGGCTATCTCTAAAGATGTTTTATTATGAATTAATTTCGTTAAGCTTTCGCTGACTAAGTTTTTACTTATAAACTGGTATGATTAAAGGCATGCAGAATAATTTTTATTTCACAACTGCCATTTTATAAAATCAAAGTTCCTTCAATTTCTATATATGTGGATGCACAATGACTAACAAAAAAAAAATCATTTGTACAAAATTAATGGTGAATTTAAAAGAAAAAAATTTATGTAAAAATACTTGAAAAATTTATAAAAATAACTGGCTCTTTTATTTTTTCAAATTGACTTAATTTTTAATCAAATTAGACAAACATTAAATTTGAGGACCAAACTACCTTTATCATTTCACTCTTCACATTGCAAAATCATCCTCCTCTCACCACAGCTGTATAAACCAAAATCCTCATTGTTGCCCGGCTTGGGCAGCATTGGAGTCCGTTATTTGGTAGCCTATAGGCCCGTTGGGGTTGATTGAAATTTAATAATCATTTATTTCATAATTTTTATAAAAATAGTGTTTGGTAAATTTTGTAAAGTAGTTTTATTTAATAATTTTCTCTATTTTTGTAGCCATTTTAAAAGCGAGGGTGGGGGTTCTTTTATGGCGAAGCGACCGATGAATCGCAGCACTTTAAAAATTCCTATTATTGTACTAGATTTTAATAAAAAGACAATTATATCTTATTCATAAATCCAATATATAAATCATACTCTTTATTTTTATCATATTTTATATGTGATTATGAAGTTCTTTAAATTTTTTAATTGAGTTTTTTAATGTAATTTTATGTATTTAAGAAAAAAGATATATACAAACAATTTATTAAACATATAAAATAAAAATTATTAAAAACATGTTTATTTTTGTCGTTTTATAATAAAAATGGCATGTTCGTAACAAAATTCTGAGATCATTATCTTTATTTTTAAAAGCAGCAGCAATCGTAATAGCAGATTTACCCAAACACCAAAAGTTTGTTTTTTTAATCAATAGCTTATTTTATCTTGTATTGTTACAAACAATTTATTTAATCAGTAGCTGCAAATCCCAGACTAGCCCCACATATCACGTTCAAAAAGCTTCCAAGATTTTGAAATCAAACGATTCAAAATCCAAAACCTAGATGAGCTATTGCTTCTTTACGACTTTGTGTTGTAATTTTGTGTTGTTGTTGTTGTATTTTTTTATTGTTGTTGTGTTAGTGGTTGTGGTGATGGATTGTGTATTCCGTGGTTATTTGGTGGTGGTGGCGGGTGAGGTTGTTATCATTGAAGTGGGATGGTGGTGATATGTATTTTTGTGGATGTTGGATGGTTATTCTTTATCCAACACGAATTCATCAATATAAGCAATGACTGTCATGAGTTTGATGTGATGAGCTAATGCAATGGCCACATTTTCATCTAGTATAAACACCATAAGCACAAGCTCTGTTTTTGTGTGATGCTTGTGTTCTTAAAAACATAAGATGTGTTTTTTTAGGGAAAGCCTCATGCATGTTTTTATCACGAAAGGGTTGTTAAATCGCACAAAAACCACGATGTGTGTTGTCGCTAAACTCCTTTATAACATAACGTGTTTGTCGCGGCGAACTCGCGTTGCATGTAATTTTTTCAATCATGCAAAAACATAAATTGTGCATAAATCGGTATGATACATTTCCTGATTTGTGTTTATTTGTATTTTTCATAAATTTTATTTTTAAATTTTATTATAATAATTTTTAAAATTTTAATAATAATAGAAATTTGATTTTGTTATAGATACATGGCAAAAAAATTGGCAAGTATAATCCACTGACAAAAAAGAAGGATCGTGAATGAAGTTAGGCTTTGTTGATCATTTTCAGCCGTATTATAAAGACATCAAAATTTAAAAGAGTCAAGAAGCTATGTAGTAAGTTAACGAAAATAATTATCATTGTTCAAAAATGATATTTTCAGAACACTTGTTGGATTTAGAGGAGTTATACATTGATGGTGTTATAATCCACTGACATGTTGCTTGGCAAGTGGCACATCAAGAAACTAATGAAGATCAATTGTAGTTTTTTCAAATAAAGGCATTTAACACATTTATCTGATTAAAAGTGGTGTTTAATTACCTGGGTTTCAGGTGGTCAAGACATCGTACCAAAATTCTATTGGTGTCACCTTGTTACCAGTTTTATGATATTTTATATAGTAGGTTTAAAGACTTTAATCTCAAATAATTGGATGTTGCATTTTCCAAAATTTCGCTCTCGTGCTATAAATTCGTTGGTTTCTAGAAAATCGCATTGTATTTCTTTGTGGATAAGAGTCTTTGTGGGAGAAAATATAGTAATTAGGCTAATTTTCAATTAATGAATTATGTTAATGATAGAGATCGCTTTTGAAATCTTCCATTAGGTCATATATCATTGGAAGCAATATACAACTTGATAACAATGCCTTTGAACCAGAAAAGTGAAATTTAAAATGATCGCCCAGAAGATCAACATAAAAATAATATTAAGAAATACAATCCACATGTACTGCCAATCCTTGAAGTTCAAAATGAGTTTGAAAAATATAAGTTCATGTGTTGTGTATGAATTCACAAAATTATTTTTCTAATTTTGTAACTCTACTTGTTGTAGGATTGGCTTTTTAAAGTGATTGAGAGGTTACTTATTAGGTAGGCCATGAAAACAAAGAATAAGATTCCTCGCAACTTAAAATGGAAGGCATTTAGTTCTTCAAAAATAGTTATAAATGTAATGCATTCATTTTCAGTGACAACAATCATATTATAAGTAATATTATATATAAAATAATCACAAGATATTATTAAGTATTATTTATTATTCGTACATAAAATTTTATCTTTACTCTGCCGATAAGGGAATGTTTTACAAATCACCAACCAAATCAAACAGAAGGT
Organism: Luvunga scandens; assembly: GCA_030449905.1. NCBI lineage: Eukaryota > Viridiplantae > Streptophyta > Magnoliopsida > Sapindales > Rutaceae > Luvunga > Luvunga scandens. Next base: position 35,785 of record JASUUG010000545.1, read on the forward strand.
AAAAATTATTGAAAACTGTAGGATCATGTGCCATATTTCCTAAAATGGGTTCATAATGTAAGTATCATTTAGCATTATATATATAATCTAAAACATCATCAAGCCTAGTAATGTTACCAATTATTTTTCTTATTTTTTATGCATTCTACGGCAAGATAACTTACAATCGAGTGTGCTACCCATTAAGAGAAAGTACATGTGCCTGTGACATTATAAGCGAAAAAAATGATGAAGAAACTCAAATCATGAGTGTAATGCTCGGTGATAATGACAATTGATCACACAATTTAATGACACACGATTCAAATGTTATGTCCTAAATTAATGATCATTTCCATTTCTTACATATAAATGAATAAATAATTTAACCTAGTTTCATTATGTTTTTATTTGTTGTAACGGTCAAGGACAAAGTTCTGTTATGATTATATCATTCGCGGATGAAGGCAGGATTGATCGCTCTATTTCAATTAAAGTCAAGATTCGAGGTGAAAGAGCAAAGAATAAAAAAGGAGTTTATAAAAGTTGTCTTGGGTGTTTATTGGTTCAAATAACAATAGTACATCCAAGTGGTCAAATGATAATTCCTCATCGACGCTTACATAATGGCTTAAGTTTAACATTTTATATAATTTTTTCTTTACCTTTTTAATTTGACATGGATTTAATATGTTTATCTAAGCTAATCGCCAGGCCTTGGATGACCGTGGAGTTTATACCGATGTTAGTGATTGTAATGATCACAATCCCCTTATCATTGTACAACTCACATGAGGACCTAAGTGATAATAGCTTCCAAATACTCACTAAAGAGCCACTAGGCATAAGTAAGTTTGGACATCTCTATCGACCCTCCTACATATTTAATAGTCCTTACATGATTTCACCTTTCAAGAGAGTAAGAAACGTGAAGCCTCTACCCACACTCAAAATAATAAACTATTAGATTGACGAAAAAACGCAAGTGAATATAAATAGTTTATTTTATGAGTTCGATTAGTGGTTTGTCAGTAAAATTACTGTGGATCGTACTAACCAACAATCATACAAATTTTTTCAAATATTGTTTGGCCACTCTTCAATTGGATGGCTAGGTAATAAGGTAAGTATTGTTCAGTGTTATTTCTTAAAGTCTTACGTATTGTGTTTTATTCTAAATCGACATGTTTCTTTTCCTCCATAGCATATCTGTAAGAACTTCTAGTTGATTAGCAAAAAGTAAAGGCAGTATTCTAAATGCCTTACCTCAATATGTCATACACACGAACACCTTTTTGGATAATAAGTTTACAAAAGTTATAAAAATTGATTTAATATCTTATCTCTTAATGTCTTAAGTCCTTTTAATTTCTTATTTTTCATGTAATATATCTATTAAGTGTTCTTAAAGCAATTATGAAATAACGGTGACTGTGATATCAATTCATTACGATATAACTATAACTTCAATGGCTATATTGATGAGCGGTGAGATATCATGTCTAAATAGTTCACAAACGTCGATATAGTGTGTATTGCTACACAATCTAATGCGTTTTCTATCTTTTTTAAACAATTGTAAACATAGCAAAGATGATAAAGTTACGATAATTTGTGTATTAAGGTATTCATTCTTGTGAATTTGAGTTGCAATCACTGGATAATAGCCTAAATAGACCTTCATCGGAAAAATGTGTGGATTTATAACTTTTTGGTAGAATATCGCGATGATAAAATGTACAAACAAAACTTCAAACCACTTGAAGTTATTTTCCCTTGATGGTTAGAAGATGTTGAATTTTACGACAATCAATAGAAGCTATAGGGTGTTGACCCTTGGAAAGTCAAAATAGTAAAGCATGTGTCACAACAAAAGCTGGAAGTGGAGATTGCGGCCTTTTTTGTTGATTTTTACAATGTATATAATGTTCAAACTTAAACTTGATTTTAGTGATAGCCATAGGCAATACTTTAGGAAGAAGATTTCTATTGACATATTTAATGGTGATATTGGACTTTAGACCATTGTATTCATTTGACTATTGATATATGCAAAATTTTTCTTTTTTAGATACAATTCAAATAATTATTTTTCAATATAATTCAAATGAAATACTTTATTATATATAATTATGCAATAAATAAAAAATAAGCACTCAAAATACATAAGTATTTAGAACGATACAATTCGTTTCGATTCAATGCAATGAGATTCTTACATC
>JASUUG010000546.1:0-57835 GCA_030449905.1 Luvunga scandens
TAAAATATGGCCAATACTTGTTAAAATCAAAGTTTATAAAACTTTTTCATTTTAATCCATATCTTGAAAAATCACTAATTCCATAAAATACTTAGCTTATAATTATAAAACCTTTGGTTTATGAAAAATAATAATTTATTAAACAAAATCTTGAGCTTCTCAAATGCTAAATCATGCATACATTAAATCATACCGGATTTAAAAGATTTGTAGCAATGAAGTCAGTTGCCTTAATAGTCAATCTTGGTTGAGCTGTTATCCATTGAGTGCTTTGAGCTCAATTTCACTTCATTCACTTGAATAAAATTTACCCTTCAAAAACTAGTGAAATTGTGAAATATAATAATACATGTTTGTTATCATCAAAATTACAATTTCTATAGCCCTTTAGGCTAACACAATTAACCTTAAAACAAGATATTATCCCAATTTTTCTTAACCTAAGTGTTTCCCACACTTACAATCACTCAAAAATAAGGATTACGAAAAAGTTTCCCTCACACAATGTATATGTTTACAAATAAAAACTAAAAGTGTGATTAAATGGCGCAATAATCATGTTTAAAGCTCAATAGAGATTGTATACTCAATAGCAAGTTCAATGAAAATTGTTGGATCTCATAAAATTTAAATTTGATTAAGTCATTTTATAGTTAGAGCTGAAAACTAGACATTGTTGACTTCCTGCACAAAGTCGGATCAGTATTAGGCACAAGACGGACTATCGTTTTGACTTGAGCAAGTTGTTATTGTACTGTACTGTAATTCCAAATTTTCAAAGCATTATTTTCTTAATATCAAAGTGCTGTTAGTGTCCAGAGACTAAACTTTCAATTGTATCCAATGTCGGTTAGTCGTTTTCTCCCAAACGGTCTGCCGTTATAGGCCAAAAACTTAACTTTAATTTTTCTAATAACGGTTAGTCGATTTCTTCCCGAATTGATGAAATCTTACTTCAAGGTGATCGTTTTTCCAGGAATCCATTTGTTCTTAGAAAGTTATTCTTTGCTCAATTCATTATACGGCTTAAGTATTTTGATCCAATTAATGCCTTCTCTAAACTTAATCAATTTTAAGACATGTTTGTTATCATCAAAATCATGATTATGGAAACACATATGTTAACATTCTCCCCCTTTTTGATGATGACAAACCTATCAAGTATTATAGAGAAATATTACAAAAATTTTACTCTTACTCCCCTTAAATATAAGCTCCCCCTAAGTTAATCAATTTTTAATCAAAAATTTTTTAATCAATTTATCAAGAACATAACTAATCAATATCTCCCCCTTTATCATCAAAAAGAAAAGAACATAACAAAAGAGTATAAGTGTTACCTATGTTGTGAGCTGAAATTTTGGTAGAACCCCTCCTAATAACAAGCATTTCTTTAAATACGAAAAAGTTAATAACATTTCTAAAATAATCTCATGTCATCCCAACTTCAATAACAAGGCAACTGCATATCATTTTAACTTCAACAACAAGTCAAGCATTAAAATCAGAAAGAAAATATAAAATATCCATGCAATCCAATATCATCCAAAAAGAGTAATTATAACATAATAATAAAAATATCATCCAAAACATAAAATGAGTGCAATAATGTATGTGCGAAAATCATAAAGACATGAATAAAAACTACTGAGGTGGCTGGGACAATGACTCGGATAGAGGGAATCCAAGTGCAAAGAAAATGCATTGTTAACCATCTAAAATTTATTGCTGTTGACATTAAAATGCATCAAACTAATACTATAGTTATTGGTGTTGCTCAGAAATAATCCGAACCTTTCCAAGTAATTGTTGCACCAAGTTCTTAGAAAGGGAAAGAGCCTTAAGAATAGGGGGCTTCTAAGGCTCTGCTATCTCCTCATCCTAAGACTGTATATCACTCTTCTCGAGGACTAGCCCTTAGTCTAAAGTTAGGTAATTGATCCTTTGAAAAGATATCATTGAGCTTGATTATCCTCGGGAGCTACCAAGGTATCCTCATTCTAGCAGATAGAGTTTTAACTTGCTCTAAAAATTATCTCATAGATCAATTCCAAAAATAATCTCTCGACTCTAGTTTCCGGTCTTAATATAAATAGGCTTAGTGGAGGGGTATTAAAATGTCTCAGTATCCTAGTGATGATGATGTCATAAGGGAGGGATTATTGGTTACTGCAGGTGTGGACAACATGTGACATAGGATAGTGTGTGATAAGTTTACTCGCCTTCTTTGGATGAGGGAATCTTAGTAAGCCAACATCGAGCCTAGTCACTTCATCACTTTATAACCTTTTTGTCTCGTGACCATGTCAAATATACTAGGGATAATACAAACTTAGAAGGGGTAGCATTTACAAGACTTAAATGACAATGTGCAAAGGTCATTCGAAAGATCACGTGTCTATAAATGTTTAAGTACACCATCTACATATTTGAAATCATTAAAATCAAGCTCTTTTCTAGTACAGATATTGTCTAGGCTCTTATATTGTTTCTAAGAATGCGTTCAATTTAATAGCATCCAGACTCAATATGAACTCCACTCATATGGGTTATTATCTATCATCACAAATGGCAAAAGTTCCATTATTGGGTAAAACACCCAATAGGGTACTGTATATTTTTCTTTACACTCAAAGAGCTTTTTCCTCGTTGGCCTAGGATTTGATTAATAGTTCTCCCACATCCACAGTAATGCTAGTAAAATCATCCAAGATCGATTGTAGTAAGAGGGAGTTATCGTTTACTCATAAGCTCATGTGGAATCTCAGGCGGTGAGGAGACGAAAAATGAGGTGTCAGCTCACAGTATTGAGTACAGAGGAGCTGAGGATATCTGTGACTTGTTTAGTTTGGCACCATAGCATTGGTTGACCACTCTTATTCTGAAGATTTTGGGATTTTTAAAATGGGCGTTTTAAGAAATGAAACCAATTATAATGAAGTTAGAGGTAAAAGGTATCTATGGGCTCGATTTGTTCAAAAATGGAAAGAAATTTTGGGCAAATTAGATGAAATTGTTTGACTACCTTAGGGTTTCAATTTGCAGGATTTTTGGTGTTTTGGCTTGAAAATGAGTTTTTGATTTGAAAAAAGTAGAGTTTAAGGTGTTTAGAGAATGTGTATGTTTAATTTTGCAAGAAAAAGGTTAGTTGTAAGAGAAAAATCGTTGCCAGCTCAATTGGAGAAAGGAAGAGGTCTAGGGTAAAAGAAAATGAGAAGAAGAAACCCGAGTGTTCTAATATCAATGATAACAACAAGTGTTTTTTCTATTAATAAGCTGTTATCATCCAAACCTTATATAAAATTCATAGAGATATCGGTCAATTGTTTCTTATTAACGGTGAACCATTATCGTTGAAAGTCAAAACTAAATTGTCTTAAAAATTTTGTTTTCTTACCTATGATTTAGCACATCCATTTTAATCTTTGGCCAATAATTAATTCATTCAAGGCACATTTCATTGATGAAAGTATTTTAATAGTCATTTTAATGCATGATTATGAATTCACAAAATTCTAATGAAATATCTGAAGTTGTTTTTGATTGAAATAAGTTCTAATGAAATATCCCTTTTTTTTAAGCTCTCTCGAGAAATGATGTCTTCTCTCAATATGCTTGGTTAAGTGTTAAATAAGATTAACTTTAACAAGTTTTATAGTACTAGTATTGTCACGTATTATAAGTATATGATCAAGATTTATCACCGTAGTCTACAGGGTTTATTTAGTAGAAATCTTGTGCTATGACAAGCTACCTTCCAATATATTCGAACATCAAATTGATTTGAAAATGCAATCAAATTTTATTAACAACATGTGAGGTTCCCTTGAAAATCTTTTATTCTATCACCTTATAATCATCAAAGTTAGCATATGAATAATAAGTTAAGTCTATATGAGTTCCTTTGGGATACGAAAGGTCAAGATCTATGGTTCGTCAATGAAAAAATTCTCTTGACGGCCGAAGCAAATGAGATTAAAGTGATGAGTTCGCTAGTACTTTTCTATCAACCTTATAATCGGAAAGTTGGCATCCGAATAACAAGTTAAGTCCATATGAGTTCCCTCAGGATACCCAAGGCCAAGATCTACGTTTCTAATCAAATAAAAAAAAATTCTCTTAACAACAAGCAAATGAGATTCCTAAAAAGTGATAAGTTTTACTAGTTGGCATCGAATAACAAGTTAAGTCTATATGAGTTCTTTTAGGATGCAAAGGCCAAGATCTATGGTTTAGTCAAATAACGAAAAAATTCTCTTGATAGCAAGCAAATGGAATTCCTTAGAACATAATTGAAAGCTTGCACACAAGTGTACACTAAACATGGTATCTGATCCACTTGAGTCAAGTAAAGTAAGGATCTAATCATATCGTGATATGTTTTTATATCGACTTTTTACCTTTTACATCTTTGTTAAGCTTGATTGTTGAGTTCATTAGAATACTTTTAACCTTTCCATCTTCAAGTCCAAATCTCTTTAGTAAAGTTTTCAAATATTTGGCTTGATTGATAAGGATTCCTTTTTTAATTTGTTTATTTGTAGTCAATAAAGATTTACATTAACTTTCCTATCATGGTTATCTCAAATTATTTGCTCATAAAAGATAAAAGTTCATACACAAAGACTCATTAGTAGAACTAAATATAATATCATCAACATCAATTTGAACAAGTATATCATTTCTTATGCTTAATAAAAGAATAATATCTGTTTTCCCCATAGAAAATCTATTTTTCAAAAAGAAATTTACTAAGTCTATCATACCATGCTCTAGGTCTTTTTTAATCCATATAATGCTTTAAAACTTATTAACATGATTTGGAAATTTTTCATTTTCAAAACAGTGTTGTTTCCATAAACTTATTCCATTATGTAACTATTTAGAAATACACTTTTGACATATATTTGATACAAAATGAAATTCTTATAACATGTCGAAATGCTAATAGCATCTTAATGGATTCTAATCTAATTATAGGTGCAAAAGTTTCATTAAAATCAATTCCATTTTTTTCTTGATTGTATCCTTGAGCTACTAATTTAGCTTTATTCTTTACAACCATACCAAATTTATCCATCTTATTTCTAAATACCCATTTAGTAGCTATAACAAATTGATGTTACGGTTTGGGACTGGTTCCCACACATTGTTTCTCTAAATTGATTTAGCTCTTCTACATTGTCATAATCAAGATTCATTGTTTTCCATATTCGAAAAGGATTTTGGTTCAATTTAAGATAAGAATTCGGCATGTGCACAAATATTCTTAGAAGATAATCTAATGGTTACACCTCGTGAAAGATCATCTAAAATCAATTCTTTGGGGTGAGGAGAAATATACCTCCAGCTCACTTAGGGAGTGTTTGTAGAATGCTTAATTTTTGCTCTATATTTGTTTGTTTTTCTTGTTATTCCCTTTGATTCTCACATGGTGAATCGTCTTATTTAACATTTGAAGGCTCTTCTTGCTGTAACTCCGTTTGCATCGTCATTTACAACAACTTTCTGTAGGTGAAGGGTTAGACTCATCAAATGTAACATTGTCATAGACTCTTCAACAATAAAGGTCTTTTATTATACGCTCTATAAGCGTTTCTTGCACTTGAATAACCAAGAAAGATACCAATATCATATTTTAGATCAAATTTACCAAGATTGTCTTTTGTATTGATATATAACATTTGCATCCAAAGACTTTGAAATAACTAATGTTGGGTTTTCTATCTTTTCAAAACTCTTAGGGATTTTTATTGAGATAAAGCCCTAGCAAAACACGATTCAAGACATAAGATGTAATATTAACGGCTTTGGCCCAAAACTACTTTGGTAATGCATTTTTATTTAGCATAATCCTAGCCATTTCTTAAAATTGAATCTAATATTTTTTGGCATTTATTTAGGACAATATTATAATTTTATATTTGGGGGCAAAAAAGTGATTTCATTAATTTTCCATTAGTTCTCTTAACGTGTGCAGACCAAAGTGGAATGGTGTAAGAAAATATAATTTCATATAAATTCATAAAAAAAAAACTAAAATATGTGTATTTTTGAAAAAGTAAAAAAAAAGAAGTTGATAAATAATTGAGTTTTTTTAATAAATTAGCTTAAATACTTTTCAAATCAACATATGGTTGAATATACAATTGGCACTTTTTATTAGATATTTTCGAAAAGTTTTCATTTTAGATTTATTCTTATCATGTTCCTTTAGCTAGTTTTGAAGCTGATGGAATTTAATTGCTCTTGATCAGAAACAAGATAATAGCTTAAGGCCACTGTCATCTAGTGGGATTAATTTTTCATACAGAATCTTGACATTCTCAATCGCCGGTTTGATTGTTCTATTGAATCCATTTACTTACACGGATACTGAATCTTGATTGTAGATCTGCTCAACATGTGGAAGGTTCAATGAATAGTTCTATTTTTGTTTGTTGAAACAACTAGAGGACATTTTACTGAACCTTGTTGTGATTGCAACAATGGTTTGCTACCTCATCGATAGCAGAGCAGAAAGAACTGGTTGAGCGAACTGGGAATAAACTTTATTCCTGGGATGAATTCCTCCACTAGGTTAGTTTTTCATCGTTCTAGTTTTGTAATTAATGTAGCGATCGCTATAAAATCTTTGGGAAGAAGTATCAATATCTGTGGTAGTGGTTTTTTATAAAGAGATAGATTAGTTATCTTCCAAATTCCAATAGACAATTGGCAGAGGGTTTCTACTACCATTTCTATTATTTTTTTCCCACTTCGTTATCTTTTGCAATATCTGTATTTTTGCAAGGTGCAGATGAGAGATTACTAGACAATGGAGCAAAAGGATTAAGCAGATAGTTTAACAATATTCAAATATTAACAAGATTGAAATACAGAAGAGAACTGAGCAATAAGTCATTGAATTAGATCATTTGAAATCCCATTGCCACCTCCTCTTTTTTCTTTTTCTTTTTTTAATTTTTTTTTAAAAAAAGCCTGTCGGCTAATGCTCCCTGATTTTGATTTTTGCCTGTATTTGTAATGTAGTAGCAGTCACATAAAATATTTTTACTCGTAATCAACAAAAAAAGTATATTTTTTTTAATTAATTCTTTGACGCCCTATCGAACAGAATCAGTATCCACACGACCCAGGGATTAATTAATTAAGAGCATAATAATTTTAATTAGAAATGAAAACATTATGCAACTATAATAATAATAGAAAAAACACTAAATGACTAATTAAATCTCATTATGTTTTATTTAATCAAACTTTCCTCCTACGTCGAAGTTCATAAAAAAAAATTATCTAATAATTGAAACCAACATGCATTTATTAATACTACAAATTCAACTCAATCTGGAGTTGGATTTAATGTTATAGAATCAGTAAAATAAATTAAATTCTTTTTAATGAAATAAGATAGTAATTAGACGAACTATAATTTTTTAAATTCAATTCTTCGACTTATATTAATACTTTTCATAGCAACAAATAGAATTCAAATCATTATTGAAATATAGTATGCATTATTGGATTTAACTATATTGAATTTGGTTTCATTAAAGAACATGTTATATATGGTAAATCGATTACACTTAAGCAATAAAATTTAAAGTATAGCCACATATTCAATTGAAATTGCTAGTAAAATTACAAATAAAAAAAAATTATAATTAATAATCCAAAATCAGTATAATTAAATTGGGACAAATAAAATGCTGTTATATTTTTTTGTTATTGCACTTAGTCATTAAAAAAAAAAATTATAATATGAGACACTTACAATTAACATTAGGATTTATTGGACTGTAAGCACTATGGGTGCGTTTAGCATACTATTTTATATAATTAGTTGTATTACATTAGGGTACATTGTTGTTTGGTGTAGTGTGGACTATATTATATAAATAATATTATTTTATATTAATGTTATAATTGTTTAAATTCATGGACATTTTAGGTTTATTATTAATTTTTGAAATTAAGTATAAAATAATAATTATTAATAAATAATAAAATATTACAAGATCAAGTTTTATTAATGTTAATATTATATTATAATATAATTTATTTCTATATATTAGTTATTATAATATAGTATAATAATGTCAAATATAATTGTTAATTGAAATTTATTTTTAAATTTATTATGTTAGTAAATAATAAATAATTAAAGAAAATTTATGAATTTATTTTTATTTAACAGAAAATGATATCAATAGTGGAAATAAATTAAATTTATCCCCTACTACTATAATACTAGTAATATCAATTGCATTTACATAGGCCAGTACATTAGACAAGTGCTGATGAGCAAAAGTTGTATAATATTCATCACCTTTAATATATCACCTTGAGTCCTTAACTATTAATAAAATTTTGTATGGTAAATAATTCTAATTAGTACCTATAACAATATAAGTGTTGATGAGCATAATTTTACACTTATAGTAATTGTTAAAGGTCAATCTCAGAATAAAAAGTGGTGCTTATGATTGCACATAATAGATGCCATATTTAATTGCGTACATCATGAAAATTGGGATAAAAATTGAGAATATCTATCATTATTTTAATTAGTAATTAGTTGGTTTGTTGTGATGTTTTGGTGTTTGAAATTTAATATTAAAAAAAATCTAACTTGATTATACCACACAAGTCCAATCCATCACAGACAGCCTACATGATGACTAAAATAGGCCTATTCCACCAAAATAACAAACCATTCCACTTACACCCCTCTAAGATCCTTATGGAACCCATATTAAATTTGATTTCGTAAAATACCACTAGTTTAATCAATAAAAATATAAACACACAAATTAAAATCAAATATAATCTTTAATTATTTTATTTTTATTACATAGTTTCTATTTTCGTAACTCAAATATATTGTAATCCCTAAAGTATTTATTTTTATTAATCTAAATGCACGTTTAGCGAAATCAAATTCTAATGGCGGATTTGTTTCTTATCTAACTTTTACAAAAGTCACCTTCAATTAAATAATTACTAATAAAATATGTATTTTATTTTACAAAATATAGGGTAAATTATTTTACACGTGTTAAAAATAAAGTAACATAAAAACATAAACATTGTTTTGTTCTTAAATAAATTGTTGCAAATAGTAGCGCGATTTAACAAGAAAATTACTATTATAATTGCAATGAGGGAATTACTACTCAAAGTGGAAGAAAGGGAATGATTTTTGTGCAAGCAGGAGAAGAAATGAATTTGCCGCCAATAGAATTTCACAAAACGGTAGGTATGCTACTGTGCTTATAACAATATAAGTGTAAAATTATGCTCATCAACACTTATATTGTCTAACGTACAAGACAATATAAGCACGATGATTATTAATAATAGCAGGGGACAAATTTAAAGTAGTTTTTTTACCATTGAATTGAGTTTCTATTGCCAAAGTTTATTTCATTAACATAGGACAACAAGTATTTACATTGTCCATGGTGTGTCTCACACAATTTAGTTCTCATGGTGCTTATGGTAGAATCCATCCAAATGTCAATCGTAATTGACGCACATTATAACATGTTTTTTGCATGACTAAATTCATCAACAAAAAATCTAGCAATAATTTATTTATTGCAGTCTAATTAAATTGATTTTGGATTATTAATTAATTATCTTTTAATAAGTAAATTTACTAACAAATTGAATTGAATTAATGACTATACTTAAATTTTATGACTTAAGTATAGTCGAATTACATTATAACATACTCTTTCAATGAAACTAAATCAAATAATGTATATTATATTTCAACGATGTTTTCGATTATAGTTTTTGCTATCAACGTTCTTGATAAGGGTCCTAAGACTATACAACTCGACAGAAGTATAGTTGCATATTCTTCTTTCTTTTTTTTAATCTTAATATTTTGCTTGAGTCACAACATCACTAGTAAAAAAATTAAATTCACACGAATAATAAGACGCTAATTCTTAATATCAACATTTAATGATAATTATTTTATTTCTCTTAGTAGAAACGGCGTCATTTTGAATTTTTAGTGGAAATTTTTGAAATCTTTCCGTCTTCCCTCTCTCTTTTTATTCCCGCTCTTCCCAAATCTTTCCACCTTTTCCGAAACCTTCCCAAATCATACCAAGTAGACGAATCAAAAACGCTTAAACCAAACAAGAACAGTTCGAAGAAATCAACCCCTAATAAACCCCAACGCTATTGGAGATAAGAAACAGAAAATCAAAGCTCGAAGCTCTTTTGCTAGAGGTAAATCTCTCTCCCTCTGTAATTTTCTTTTTTTTTTTTTAAAAAATTCCTTATTATTTAGTCCTAGATTAAGTTTTAATTTTCACCTTTTTCAACGTGGTCTCGGCTTGAAGATAATAAATTTACAATTGAAAATCTTTTTTGTAGATCTCTCTGTTTCTTCATTTCACTTCACTCAGCAGAAGAAAACTTTTAGCCCTCGCACCTTCAATCAACACACAACAACCATAAGCTGACAATGCAAATCCTGGCGTTGTGCCCATATTCTCACTGTATAGAAGTCACAAGATCTTTGAGAAGTATTGGGATCACATTCAGTCTGGTAATTCTTCATCCATTGATGTTCGTTTCTCTTTTTCATTTTTATTCTATATTTATTCCTTTCTGTTTGTTTGCCGAGAAAATTTGGAGAGAATATTTAAGGACCTAGTCCTACTTGAAACATGCAATGAGAATTTTTTATTTTTGAAATTTAACTGTTTGCAAGAGAAAATTATTAGAGCATTTAAGAGATTAAATTGAATAATTAAATTTTTATCATGGAATTTCCAGGAGTTTATGTGAATAAGTCGGAACTGTGTGAGTTAAAAGTGAAGTGAGCTGCTCTTTGCCTTGTTTCGATCAGCAATTTAAGAAAAAAATGGTTCAGATCAAATTCCTTTTTATTTACTTCAAAATGAGTTGATTGAGAGGAGTTGCTTTTATAGTTATAATCAAGTGGACAACTAAAGTGTAGTTGTTTGTGATAAGTTTGATTGATGAATGGTCATTATATCATAATTTATAATGCTTTAGTAATCAGCAATCCTCTGTTTGTAAAACAAGATCCTGAAAGTGCAAAAACCTTGTCTGAATTCTATTGCTGGCAAGCATTTCGGCATCGAAGAAGGTAATGTAATTTCTAGTCTTTCATCATTGTTTTAAGGATTGCGTTAACATACTAAGGCTTAGTCTTATGATAGAAACTGATTGTGTGATATTTGTTCTTTGACATGCTAAGGCATATTAACACGAGTAATTAATCATTCTTAACTTTTTTAATATATTATGATTTTTAATTTTCTTATGTCATTTCTGACTTTACTTGGCTTACACCCAAGTACGGCTAAGTAATTATCAAATATTCACCTCTTAATGAGAAATAAACAAATAGGTGTAGCGGTCACTAAACATCACCCACTCCCTCCTTTTCTCTTATTTATCTTTCGATGTCTTGTATGTTAGTCTAAATAGGGACCTTTTACCTAGGCTGTGTTTTCTTCTTGTCAATTTTTCTTGGGATATATAATTTCATAGATCCATAGGGGGAGACCTTGGGCTTGATAGAGGATTCCTGGCTCCTAGGTCAATGAGAATCTCGTTCGGAAGAGGACTATTAGGACTTTCATCCTCACCAGTCATAAATAAGTCAAGTATTTTTGTTGCATCCTCATTTATTTTATCATTACTGAGAAAGTGGGCTAACCTAACCGACTGGGGAAAACAACCCCCAAGCACAAGTTGTTGACATGACAAACATAGTCGAATTGACCAACGCGTCTTAAACAATGATGCGAAATTAATTCTTTAACATACGGAAAATACTTTCCCCAAAAATTCCTCTCCAGATAAGCTACTCGAGCATCCAACAAAGGAGGATCAACAATTGGCACAGTTAAATAAAAAAATAAAAGGTGAGTAACATTAATAATAATAAAACAATGAGAATCCATATGTTTGTACAGTAAAACCAAAAGGAACACAAACACATGGAGGTTTTTTCGAAAGGTATAACTCAAAACATAAGATTTAATGTGCTCTCGCCTACACTAATGACCCGTAACTATTACATGATGGTTAAGTGACCATTCCTTAAATTGGTTCTTTATTGTTGTGGTAGGAATTTTGTAGAAAATGCCCTTATCCTCAAACCTCATGGTGGTAAACCATGAATCCTTCTCATTTTTAGGATCATAATAAAATTTAAGTCTATAACATATTAAGAAATCATGCAATAAAAGAAAGTGAGACCTTTTAAGAGCTAAATTGGTGGTTGCAAAGGCTTGTAGTAGTACTAAAATACAAAGGTTAATCATTAAGGGAGAAACTCCACAATGAGCAAAAAATTTCATGGCCAGGGGAGGAATAGGGAATGATAATGTCTCGATTTATTGGCGGTAAAACAAAATTGACTCTTTGTCGATACTGGGGTCCATAATATTAACATTATTAGCAATTTTTTTCAATTGAATATTAGGGCCAAGATTCACATCTTTCACAAATTAGTTAAATGAAATCCTTTCTATTCTAGGACTAATCATGTTCCTATTAATTTTTTTTCCTTTTTGAGAAAAGGAAATTCAAGGACGAATAATAATAATTAAAAAAAAGAGAGACAATGCAAATGTAAAAAAAAAGAAGAAGTGAAAGCTAAGGGAACGAGAAAGAAGTTTCAAGAGAAGAAAAGCAAAACAAAGAAAAAAGACAAGAAAAGAAAAGAAAAAAGAGGCCAAAAAAGACAAAAAAAAAAAAGGAGATGGGGAAGAAGACGATGCAAATGTCAAAAAAAAAAAAGCAAATGGAGACAAGAAAAGGAAAACCGAAAGAGGAAAAGCAAAAGCAAAATAATAATAATAATAATAAATGAATGATGATGAAAAACAAAAGATAAAGCAAAGCTGTGAAGCTTTGGAAGTTGTAAAGAAAATGATGATGACGAAACTTACAACAAGAAGCAAAAGAGAATTGTGAGAAAAAGTGATGCTTTGGAAGTTGCAAAGAAAATTAAAGAAAATAAAAGAAAAGTAACACAGAACAATGAAAAAGAAGAAAAAAAGGCAGCGACTTAAAGAAAATAAAATGATTGTTTAAATGAATCCTAAAAAGTCAAAAGTTCAAATAAAAGTTACCAAATGAAGTTAAAAAGACATTCTTGATGATCACTTCAATAGATAACCTATAAAATTGAGAATATTCATAAGAATGCACACAAAATAAAATATAAAAAAGAGTGAAAAAAAAAAATAATAAGTGTGATGAATCTCATCACCTTAAAAACATATTTCAAAACACATAAAGTATCACATAATTGCCACTTTTCAAAAACAGTATTTTTATTTTAAAAAATAAAAATACACTTGTGGGGAGAGTGGAGTAGGTGTCATATCTTAGAGGCACTAAATTACACTATGTGTTCATTTGAAAATAAGAAAAAAAGAAACTATCCCAAATTAAAAATAACATCTAATCTATTCTAGTGAAATAACGCTTAAGATGAAATTCCTCAGGAACCTATGGAGATAACTAAGATTGGAAAACACATTTTAATTCTAAATTTCGGGGTCTGAGGAAACCACACTTAAGGTCATAAGAGTAAAAAAGTATGTAAGCACGAAATAAATGATGTAGATTTGGAATAAATATGTTTATTTTTTTACGATAAAATTCACATACACATACACAATAATAGTGGGTGACACGTGTCATTAGGGAGAGAGCTTAAGGTAAAACCCTAAATCCATGTCACCCATTATCTATGAATAAAGATCATCTCATTAAGAAAATGGAGGACCTCTAGAACCAAAAAAGCATTGTTCATCCCTTAGAAATAGAGAAACTTAATCTTGTTTATTGTTCTTTTCTCTTCAAATCTTAATCAAACACTAACTTGGGCATTGGAGTGTCTTTTTTAAGTACCTACCTCGTCGGATTCAAGATCGATGCGTATCACAAGTTCTCCACAAATTAAAAACACGTGTAAAGGTAATTTTTACAATTCTAAGTCAAAGAAAATTACCTTTCTTAAGCTCAAAATAATTTTTGTTGATGCATTATTGGCGTCGTTTGTAGGGAAAGCATGGCTAAAAAATTTCTCTCTTTAAAACCGACATGAACACTACTTTACCATCAACCTTTTAGATTATATCTAATTGGTTGTAGTTGAAAAAATAGGTGAATACTCACATATGCTTATGCAAAATGGGTTTATGTGTGAGACCCAAACTTCAAACATGTTTAAAAAGGTATTAAAGCCAAAAATCTAAGCAAAAATGGAGGCCTCTCCTTATAATGTCTTGCTGGAAAATAAAAAGAGAGAATAAAGAGGATGAAGAACCTATTTGGTCAACATAAAACTTTGACCAAAATTAGAAAGTTAATAATAGTCAATAGGGCCTAAAAATAGTCTCCACGGTTAAACCTAAGACTAATTTATCATTTATATTATTTTTTCTTCATTTTCTTTTTATTGTGCTTATTCCTAATAGCTATACTAACTTATTTACATTCCTATAATTCTGTTTATTCCGTGGTATTTCTTTATTTTTCCCACAAGTGAGATTAAGGAAAATCCAAGCGTTCACCTTATTTGGGGGAATATACGCAAGGTGTTATGCCAATGTGGATTAACATAACTATATGTTCCAATCTAACAATTATGATTCCGCATCTAACATATTAACATGAGTGACTAATCATTCCTGACTTTTCTTACATATTATGATTTTTAATTTTCTTATGTCATTCCTGACTTTTCTAACATATTACAAATTTTAATTTTTTTATGTCATTCCTGACTTTACTTGGCATACCCCCAAGTGAGGCTAAGCAATTCCCAAATATTCACCTCTTAATGAGGAATAAACAAATGGATGTGTCGCTCACTGGACTAATCTAACTTTTCTTACATATTATGTAACTAATGATTACTTTTACCCATCTAGCTTGTACATTTCCTCATTTATTACTCTAATTATTTGTAAATTTGATGACGTTAGATGTTGATTTTGAAGGGAAGTGGACATTACCCACTCTTTTCTTTTCTTTTATTTATCTTTCTTGCTAAATTTACCTTTGTTTCCCCTTTTAGCAGAAGGATTTTTAAGCTTGGATTATATTTCCATACAATAATTCTCAAGAACTCTTAAATGCCTTAGTATAACTTTTCCTGAGCAATCAAAAGAAAAGGGGGGAAAATGTTAAAAAGTACAACATTTTCCTCATTAAAATTTCTTTTCTAAGATTCAACCACCTTTGAATTTTGTTTAAAAACAATTAGAATAAAAGGCTAATGACGGGAAAATCTATGTAAATGTAAGAAATCAATAGTTAGACATTCTAAGAACAAGTCTCCAATAGATTTTTTTAGTGAACTTTCCCTTAAGGAAAATTTGAAACCAGAAAAGTTAGAAGTATCTGTTGCAAGATGAGGAACGCCACCTGATGATACCGTGGCACAAGTAATTAAAAGAAGCATTGTAAGAAAATCAGCAACTAAAGGCTAGACTTTTTGCATTGGAGCAATAATCAAATGAGACAAATGGGAGCTTGGAATGAGGGGAACGAAACCTAAGCCTCCTTATGGAAAGGGTAGCAACCCACAGTAATCAATTTTTAGAAGGCCAGCAAGAAGCTAATGTAAGTGAGGAGCAGTGGTCCTAGGAGTGTTTGTAAAAAGGAATTCAAAAGTTTTAAGTGACTCTAGAAGAAATTTTCAAATGGCTTCAATTGTAGATGATGCTGCCTTAGTGGCTCTCAAGATTAATGCCATCCTTTTTGTTGGAGTTGGACTATTGGCATCCTTTCATTAATTTCATAAAACCCCTGTTATATTACAATTATATTTAAGGACAAATATAAATAGAATTAAGCCATTTATATTTTTTTTCTCTTTTCAATTTTGTTTTCCTTACACTATAAATTTTTTTATTATCATTAAAACAATTGGAATTTAAGAAGTAATTCTCTAAGCCAAAATGAAATTCTTATAATAAATAGAACAATTTAATTAAGAAACAACACAGTTAAAAAATAATTTCTAAGTATAATGTTCTTTTTACTTTTTCTTTTAGATTTTTTCTTTAGAAATTAATTAATAAGGAAAATTTGAAGAAAGGAATACAAATATTAAGAATGAAAAGTGAGAAAATTATTAGAAACTAAAAAATTTATAAATAAAAAGAGTGTTCATTTAGAAAAAAAAGAATATTTTTGGCATTAAATGAGATAATTGAAAAAGGGGTTTCAATAGGATCTTGAAAGGGTGTTAATAGTCATACTTTTTTTTTTTTTTATAGAAAGCATCATTTTTTCTCCCAAGCCAAAAAAATTTCAAGCACCTAACTTGCAATAGTTTAACGAAAAAACAAATCTTGAGGATCATTTACATTATTACAAGCAAAAGCTGGTGTTCGAAATTGATGATGATGCCACCATTTGCAAGGTCTCCCCTACTAGCTTGACTAGACCAACACTAATTGGTTCCGTAGCTTACCTCTTCATTCCGTCAAGAATTTCCATGACTTGTACACATAGTTCCTTGCGCAATATTTCTATAACAAAAAGCAACTTAAGATCGCATCCAATCTTTTTAATCTTAAACAAGGGAAAAACGAGAGTAAAAGACTTTTTTTCGCTTCAATCAAAAGATGACCTTAAGAGGAAAAGTTGATATGGAAGTTGTCACGGCCACTTTTGCCAAAGTTGTGAATTTGAATACGGAATATGGTAGATATATCTTTAAAAGGAATTTTAGAACCATAGACCTGATCAACTTGAAATCTCAACAATATGTGAGGTTGGACGATAATGAGGTCTTACAATAGTAAATGATAACAAAAGTCTCTATAGTGATGCCCTCAACACCTCAAGGTGGCAACAAATGCCTTATTCTGCAACAAACGCTCTATTTTGCAACTTATAGAAGAAGCCAACAAGAGAAAGAAACCCGATGTAAAGTAATTTGAGCCTTTGAATGCTTTCTTATACCAAATTTGGATAGAAAACAAAGACTCTGGAATATTCCATACCTAAGGCCTATTAAAGAGCATTTGGAAAAATGGAATTAATTTAAGTTTTGTCTCTTCTATTATGATAAATGTCATGTCATCAATGAATATTGGACTTAAGAATCCAAGTTGAGGCTTTAATAAGGAAAGACATGTTCTTAAAATACAAAATGGCCATTAGATAAGGCACTATCCAACCCATTATTCTTCTTACCCCTAAGGTAAACTTAGAAAATGAGGGAACACTTTCAATTGTGTATTGGATACAAGGCTCGAAAGAAAATAATGACATCTTGGAATTAAACTTTTCTTACTAGTTAGATTCTGAGATAGAAAGCTTTTTTAATCCATTGTAGCTAGATAGTTTTGCGGAATTGCAAGTGGGAGATGACAAAGCAGAGTTGGAACCTAAATCTCTAATGACAATCCATGCAATCCACGGTTTTATCTATAATTATTTTAAATAACCAGAGAATAAGGAAATTGTACATATTGCTGGGGAAATGATGCAAATGACTTTTAATGAGTCATACTCTGTGACCATGGGCACCCGATATGAGATTTTGATGGAAAAGCTTGGCGTGCTTAGTACAAAAGAACGATAAAGATGTAGCAATGAAGAATTATTGAAACTTCCCCACCTTTTATCATGTCCATTTTGGAAGATCTCGTCCCAATTACCTTCACTCAGAGGGACTTAAAAGAAATCGATATGCCCCACATAGACCTCTTGGTGGTTACTTTAGAAATTGCCAACATTATAATTAAAAAGATCCTTATTGATGGAAGAAGTAGTGTAGAAATTCTCTATCGAGATGCATTTTAAAAAATAAGACTTAAAGAACCAGACCTACGAAAGTGTTATGTTTTTTTTTGTGGCCTTTGAAGGAACAAGACTGATGGTAAAAAGAATCATCAGCCTCTTTATTAAAGTTGGAGATAAGATTACTTTAATTGATCTTCTAGTTGTTAATTCTCTATTACCATACAATGCAATTTTAAGGAGACATTAGCTTTATTACATGGAGGTAGTTCCTTCAACGCTATACTAAGTGGTTTGATGTCTCCTTAATAGGAGGGCGAACATTTATATAAAAGGGGATCAAATGATGGCAAAGTAATGTTATTATATTACCATTAAGTCTCGCAAATAAACTTTTGAATTAGAACTCAGTTCAGGCAATAAGAAAAAATTAGCAATAGAGGAAAATGAGAAACTTGTTATTCTAGAGCATATACTTATTAAAGAACTAGTTTCTTCGCCACAACAAGTGGAGGATGATGGAGCTAAATAGCAATTATAAGTCCCAAGGCCAAAGTGCATGTCTTGTTTTTTGCATTATAAGGCTTGTGTTTTTAAAGACTTAAAAATGATGTTCTTAGACCTTTTGGCCTCGGAAAAGCAAGTGCAAGTTGAATCTAGATTACTTATAAAAGAAAAAGCACATCTCATCTTCGTGTTCAAAGGAAATCAAGATGTTTTTGTATGGTCATATAAGGACATGTTGGGAATAGATTTTGAAGTTGTATGTCACTGGACACTAACTAACCCAACAGTAAAACCTGTGTAGTAAAGATAGAAGCGATTTGCTCTGAAAAGAAACAAGGTCATCAACGATGAGGTGGAATGCCTCCTTGAGGTAGGATTTGTTCAGGATGTTTACTACTCAAAATAGACCTTTAATGTTGTTGTAGTGTAGAAAAAGAATGAAAAATGAATGGTATGTGTTAATTATACAAGCCTTAACAAGACTTGCCCAAAAGATCTTTTTCCTTTGCCAAAAAATGATCAATTGGTCGATGCCATCGCTAGGTATGAAAGGCTATCTTTCTTGGATACATCGAATGGATACAATTAAATCCTTATATATTTAGAAGATGAGGAAAAAAAAAGCTTAGTCACTTTGAAGGGCTTATTTTCCTACAGAGTCGTGCTTTTCAAATAGAAAAATGCTGGATCTACTTATCAAAGGCTTGTAACCAAAATCCTTATTGGGCTATTGGGGAATATTGTAGAAGCTTCATATTGCAACACAAGGTTAAGGCAAGGCTATTATTAGCCTACGTTCAGAAATGATGTTGAGAAGTTTGTTCATAAATGTGAGAAATGCCAAAAACATGGTCTTTTAGTTTACTAACCATAAAAAATCTTTAGCTCTATGATAAGTCCTTGCCCTTTTTTATAGTTGGGAGTGGATATTGTGGGCTCATTACCACTTGCTCGTGGAGGAGCATGATTCGTACTTTTAGCAATTGATTATTTCACTAAGTAAGTTGAAGCTTTAGCTTACCCAAGTATCATAAAGAAGGAAGTGACCAAATTCCTGAAGTCTAACATCATCACTAGATTTGATCTTCCACAGATTATAGTTTTTAATAATGAAAAGCAATTTTAGAATGTTGATATAGAAAAATTTTATCAAGAGTAAGAAATTGAGCATAGATTTTTATTTGCAACTATCCACAAGGGAATGGACAAGCGGAAATTACCAATCGAACCAGTTTTGACAATCTAAAAAAGAAGCTAGAAAATTATAAAGGTGAATAATAAAGAACTCTCTTTATTTTCTTGTATATGGTGTGGAAACTACCTTCTTAACCTTGCAGTTTAAACTTGCGCAACTTGTTGACAACAATGCTTCCATAGCACTGGAAAAGGATCTAGTTGATGAAGCTTGAGACACAATTGCAGTACACATGGTTGCTTATAAACAACGAATTAAAATGCTATATAACAAGCATGTCAAGTTCTGAGAATTCAAGAAGGGGGAATTTGTCCTCAAAGTAGCAATGGATGTTAAGAAAGAGGCTAATGCTAGAAAGATGGTGGAAAAATGGGAAGGACTATACCAAACCTAAAAGGTACTTGGCAAGGGCGCCTACAAACTTCAAACACTTGATTGCAAAAAGTCTTCACTGCTTGGAACGTCATTCATTTGAAGAAGTTCTATGCTTAGGAAAGAAATATACTTGACAGCTTTTTGCCTCTTTTAATTCCTATTATTAGTTCACTAGTTTGTTGGTTTGTCTTTTATTTTAAAATACCACTTTCATTTCCCTAAAGCCAACGCCAATATAGATGTTAATGCTATTCTGAGCTTCCTGCTTGAATTATCATTGAAAGATGTTATTTAGGAAAGGTTATTATATTTTCTAAAACATCACCATTTTATCAAAATTGTAAATTCCCTATGGACTTGAAAGAAAATAACGTCTGAGTAAGAATTAATCCGTATAAATAAGAGAAAAATAACTCCTTTAGAAAAATTATTTCTTATCAGCTTAAGTCAAATAATTATCCAGGAAAAATTACTCTATATAAGCTGAAGGAAAATAATTCCTTAGTAAGAATTATTCTGAGCTTATAGAAAATGAATTCCCAAAAAGAATTATTCTATGCTTAAAGGAAATAATTCCTCAACAATAATTACCCTACAATGAATCCCTAAAAAGGATTATTCCATGCTTAAGGAAAATAATTCATCAACAAGAATTATTCTAAGCTTAAGAAAGGTAATTTCGTGGCATGAACTACTCCATGTAAGCTAAAGAAAAATAATTCTCCCATAAGAATTATTCCATATGACATCAACGAACACAATTCTTCCGTAGAAATTATTCTGTAAATAATTCTTTCGAAACAAAATTATTTTCGATGAGCATAAAGAAATTATGATCTCCAAAAGAGCTCAATGACTCAATTATTCATTCTAAAGGAATAATTCTCTAACAATATTTATAAGTTTCAAAGTTGAATTCCTAAATCACCAAAGATTCTACATAAACTTAAATTTCACGAAGAGAAAAATAAATAAATAAATAAATATATATATATATATATATATAGCTAGAAAAGGATCAAAGGGCGTGTGTGAAATTTAAAGGAAACAAATTAATTAAAGACATTAATAAACAATTATAGCTGATGAATTTATTTTAACCTTTGATATCGGTACGTGGCTTGTTTATCGACAGTGCAGGCCAAACTAGTGCCCATTCGGGTTCACCTCTAGAATTTATGTTGTCGGATTCTCGCCGATATACCAAATATTAAATTAATTATCGACTTTAAGTTTTTATCATTCTTATTGCTTTAGTATGCTCATCTGTCCATGCAACGGGTTTTTTCTTTAACCTATCATGTAAAGGTTTAGAAATTCTATTTATATTAGGACATAAGTCAAGCACATAGTTTAAACTACCAAGAAATCTTTGCAGCTGAGTTTTATCTAAAATCTTATCAGGAAACTTATCAGCAAAAGCAAGGGACCTTTCAATAGGGGTAATCGTTCCTTTGGAAATGTAGTGACCAAAGAACCTGATCTTTGTTTGAAATAAAGAGACTTTAGAACTAGAAACGGCTAGACCAGCTTTTCTAGTGGCAAAATAAAACGTCTTCAAATGCTTGAAGTGTTGAGCAATTGTTTGGAAAAAAATCAACACATCGTCAATATAGATATGCAAAAATCTGAGTAGGGGTTATAAATATCATTCATGACTTTTTGAAACTCAGAAGGTGCATTTTTTAAACTGAATGGCATAACAGTTCACTCATACTGACCAAAAGGAACAGTAAAAGTAGTCTTGTAACGATCTTTAGGATGAATTTGGATTTGCCAAAAACCTGACTTCATATCAAATTTTGAAAATATGAATGTAGAATGTAGTTTTTGAAGTAGATCTTTCTTATTAGGTATCGGATACCTAATCCATTTTAGAGCTTTATTCAGGGGTTTGTAGTTTATGACAAGTCTTGGGGTTCCTCTTTCTATTTCAGAGTTTTTATTGACATAGAAAGCAGCACAAGATCAGGGAGATCTAGACTTAACAATCAACCCTTTTGATTATAAGTCTTTAATTTCATTTTTGCAATGTTGTTCTAAATCCATATTCATTTGGATTGGCGAGCTTTAGTAGGAATTTGTTTTTCGTCGAAAGAATTTTCGTATGGAAAATCTATCATATGCTGTTTGCGATTCCAAAAAGTAGATGGTAGATCAGCACATATTTCTTTTTCAATTAAGGCTTTAAAATCAGAGATTTTTCTTTTTAGAAAATCAGTTTGGAGTTGGTTTTCAATTCTTTGTAAAATCAAATCTCTTTGTAAGCAAACCAAGTCATTTTGTTTTGATTTAAGCAAAACATTGATTTGGTTTTGGTAAACTGAACAGGCTTTAAGAATGTTTAGGTTTCTTGTTTTAGGCTTTTCAATGAAAGGAAAAACAAGTTTGTTATTATTTGTTTTAAAAGATATACTATCATAATTGACAGTATAAGGAGTTATAAGGTTTATGAAAGGAGTTCTTAAAATGACAGTATGATGAATTCTTAGCTTGAGAAATTTGCCAGATCCATTCCAGAAAAACTTGAATTTTTATTATTTTACATGCATGGAGTCTCTACTCTGTAGAGCACTTTATCTTTCTAGCTCTTCTTTCGGGAAGACTAATGATTCAAAGAACGTTATAAATTCAAAAGAATTTATAATTGAAGATTTTGATAAAGCTATTGATAACTGGGAACTCCCAAAGATTTCCAAAGACAAAATCTACAAAATGAATAGACTTGATTTTCTAAAGACCGATTATGTTATAAAAACTGAAAAACGTGACATAACACTTGCAAAGCCTTTTGAGACAATCAATCTTTTTTCAGAACATTCTATAAAAAGATTAAGAGAAAAGAAATTTAATTATATTCATCTTGGTCTAATCCAAGTTGGCATAAAACCTTTGACAAAAGAAGGCCTAGATACTTTTATCTTGGCTGTCCTCAGGGATGAGAGGTTTATCTCCTTTGATGATTCCTTACTCAGTAGTATTGAATCTAGTCTCTGTAAAAGACCTATTTCGTTTAGCTGTTATCCAAACATAACAGTTTCTCTTAAAGATAAAAATATTTTGAAAAGAATGATTTTACAGATTAAAACTCATAACTACCATATGATTGAAAGATCTGTTCCAGTCGCATTAATTTTCAAAATATCTTACAAAGCAATGATCTCTGCGTTTAATACGCAGCACAAATTCCAGTCAAAAAGAGATGAAACTCTTCTCTTGCAGACTGATCTGTCAAAAGCAAACTCTGTTATTCCAAAACCTATTCCGTGGAAGGATGTCAATCTTCCTGATGAATGGATTTTTGAAGGAGCCACTGATCCGGTGATTCCAAAACAACTTGAACCAAATACAGAGTTACAGAATGTGACTCAGTATTCTGATGGTAAAGTCAAATTATCATTCAAGAGATCTACGTCGTCTAGATTTTCGACGTCTTCTAGATTCTCTGATAGAGACTCAAATTCCAGTATTCCAGAACTAGAAAGAAAATTTTCAAAAATCCCTTCGATAATAAATCTTCCTTTTCAAAGCCAACCTAGGTTTTCAACATCGGATATGCCTAGTTCGTCTATACGTTCTGTTGACTATACTTTTAGTATTCCTCATCCTATTTATACAAGTAGTCATCAAGAACAAAAATAGGAAGAGAAGGAACCTTCTCCTCCAACCTCTCCAACATTTTCTGCTGTTACGAAAAATGTAATAAATGTTCTTGGAAAAGACTTTGAGCTTGATAAGACCCTTCTGCATAAAGATTTTTACTCGGAGAATAACAAAGAAAAAAGAATTTGGTTTTTCAAACATTTTTTAAACCAAAGAAAACAGATTCAAGACACCTACTATGAATTTGTAAATTTACATAAAATCCATATTTTATTTTTTGACTGGTTTGAAATGTATGCTTCTAACAACATTTCCTACCCTTACAAAGAAACAAACCCCATTACTGTTAGGAAGAAAATCCCTTAGTGGACTATTTTTGATA
This sequence comes from Luvunga scandens, assembly GCA_030449905.1. Taxonomy (NCBI): domain Eukaryota; kingdom Viridiplantae; phylum Streptophyta; class Magnoliopsida; order Sapindales; family Rutaceae; genus Luvunga; species Luvunga scandens. The sequence goes on from JASUUG010000546.1 coordinate 23,838, forward strand.
GTGGTAGAACCATTGAATCTGAGCATCCTCCTCTTAGGAGTATAACCATAGGTCATGGTGAACCTCCTGTTCAGATTAAAGCTTCTCCTTATAAGATTCATAAAGCCAACAGCACAGAAACGAACTTAGATAACATTATCCAACAGAAGAATTTCTGTAATGTTAATCTAAGCACGATAGTAAAGCAGTTGACTGGAATAGAAAGTCAAATTCAGCAATCCCCTGTTACTGTTTCTCCTATTATAAAACCCACTATTTCAAAATCTGAATCCTTAAAAAAGCTTAAATAACCTATTTTCATACCTTTTCAGGTTTTGAAACAAAGTCAAAAGCTTGTTCAAGAATCAAAATCAGACTTCGCTAAAGCCATCAAACAACAACTTGATAGAATATAAGCTTCCTCTTCTACTTCTAAAGTTCAAATTGCCCCAAACACTCCTCAGTCTAGTAAAATTGGTGTGCTAGAACAAGACCAGTCTTCTATAGCTTCTTCAGATATAGAAGCCTTCAATGAAGAACTTGTTTCTAAAGCCAATAAAATCCATTGGGAGTTAACACTTCCTACTGCTCGTTCCCCGCCTGATTTGGCCATAGACAATAGGCCCAGTGTATTAAATCAATTACGTTTTAATGCGTCTTCAGTCTATGAGTGGAATATTGATGGAATGTCTGAATACAATATCCTAGGTTTGTTACAACAGATGACCATGGCAGCCAATGCCTATAAATCCCAAACAGGAACCTCTGATAGAGCCATAGCAGAGATCCTGATAGCAGGGTTTACAGGTCAACTCAAAGGTTGGTGGGATCATCTTCTCACCAAGCCACGACAGTTGGATATTTTAAATGCTATTCAAACAAATGAGGATGGTTCACCTATATGAAAATCGTATTCTTTATGATGAACTCACCTATAGTGAATTAGTCAGCTCCGTCAATAAGGAAGGTTTAAAAATCTGTTAAGACCTGAAATTACAAAAACGCCTAAAATGAGAGCTTAGAAAATCTAAGCATGAATTAGGTGGTTTTTGTAAACAATTCAACTATAACCCCTTCAAAGCTTCCTCTTCTAAATATTGTAATGGTAAATGTTCTTCAAGAACTTACAAAAAACATTACAAGTCCAAAAGACATAGGAAATTCCTCTCTGATTCTGGAGAAGCATATTATAAGAAGTCTTCAAGACCTTATAAAAAGAAACATTTCTCTAAGAAAAAGGAACAAAAGTCAAATCCAAAGACCCCTTTCAATCATAAAGAAGTCATTTGCTACAAGTGTGGAAAGAAAGGTCATACTGCAAAATTTTGCAGGATGAGTAGAAAGCCGTGAGCTAAATCTTAGTGAAAAGTTCTTTCTAAAAAAGATCCCCGCTTCATAGAATCTTCATCTGACTCTGAGTCCTCTATGACAGGAAACGATGAGCCACTCCAGGTTGATGAGTTAATTGGCTCTGATACCAGCTAGAAAAGGATCAAAGGGCATGTGTGAAATTCAAAGGAAACAAATTAATTAAAGACTTTAATAAACAATTATAGCTGATGAATTTATATATATATATATATATAAAAGATGTAAAACTTTTAAAGCTCTACAAAAACATATACATGCATAGAGCTTAAAGGAGTCATTCCACATGCAAAGGTATTATGGAAGCAAACACTTGTGTATATAAAGCAAATCCAAGGTCTAAACAAAGAGAGACTATTTTTTAACAAATGTAAGCCTTACAAAAAAGACTACCACTTCTAAATAGTTTGGAAAAGCCAAAAAACAACAAAGAAAAAGAAGAATATTTGCTACATAAAGCCTAAATGAAATTTCCTCCATGAGCAAATACAAAGGTAAACAAAAGAATAACTAAGTCACGGAGCTCTACCTTTCGCGCCCTTCGAAGTATTAGCACGAGTACCTCTTGCTCGCCATCCTTTGGATATGAGTTAGGAATCACACTTTCTCCATAACCATTATTGGAATTTATCCCATTTTTTTCATTTAAATCAATAACAGAAACATCATTGCCAAGATGATGCAATGGCCAATTGGGTTCATAACCATATGATTTGTAAAACTCTTGAGGCTTCACATCATTCTTATAGTGGCCACCATGCCACCTACAGCGATAGTACAATGCCATATATGCATTGGATGTTTGATAAAAAACTTTCCTAGAAGCAAAAACTTTCTCTTTAGTAATACTACTACTTTCTTGCTCCTTAGTTAACTCCTTCCTAAGAGAACTTTCTATTTTCTCTTATTCCTACTTCTCCTGCATCAAAAGAAGCAACTTAGAATGCTCCTGCTCCACCTCTTTAACTTTTTTCTTTAACACAGCAATGTGGAAGCTCTTTTCCACAATACTAGATTTGGCATATTCTAATTCAGATGACAATTTCTTGTAAGATTCTATGGATCCTTTGTAATCATCATTAAAACACTGTAGAGGGGTTAAAGAGCCTATATGGAGCCTAAGGTCTCCCCCCTATGGATCTATGGAATTATATATCTTTCAGAAGATTGATAAAAAGAAAACTCAGCCAAAGGAAAAGGTCTCTATTAAAAGACAAAGTAATGGAGCAAGTGAGGTTACTAAGGAGTGACTTGTAAAGAGAAGTGCTACTGGTGGGCAAGGGATTTCATTTGGGGGTAAAAAGGCAAGGGACTTCATTGGGGGCTAAGAAGACATAGCTAATCTTGCACAAAAAAATTCATGGCTGGAAGCATAGACAATAGGTCAAAACTTTAAAAACATGATGATTTTACCATTACCTACTCTTTTATCTGTTTTCTTAGGAACGAAGCAGAAAAGTTTGGTAATTTAAGAAGAGTATCTAATAAAATGCAATTTGTATATGTATAAACAATATATGTAACAGTTTTGCTTGAAACAAAAATAATTAATCTGAAATTAATTTTAAAACTATAAACTGTTGAGTCAATTATTTATAGAGTTGACATTTTATAGCAAGTCTAGTTAAATTGTAGTTTTATTTATTACATATCTTGTAATAGGGATTAATTTATTAATTCCCTAATTTAGTGAAATTTCAATTTATTAGGAATATTTGTTTCCTATTTAATTAGAAGTCTAATTTAGGAAGTCAATTAATGATGAGATTTTATAATTGACGCATGGGATCTATTTAGAGCATCAAGTTAGTTCAAACAGGAAGATATTAAATGCTCTAGATATTTCTTGGGAGACAAGCAAGGCAAGAAGATCAAATTTATTCATATTCAGATTCTTGGGAATTATAAGAGGAAAGAAACTCTTATGTGGTAAGAATCCAAGTGTTTTAAGATTTGTAATTTTTGTAAAACTCTAGTGCTTATATAAAAAGAGGTATTTCACAATTGAAGAAAAAGAACACAGAGCATAAAGTAAATAAGCAAAATTCTGCCTCTTTCCTAGAGAATCCGGATTTGGCATATAATGTTGTGTTGATTTATTTTGTCATGAGATTATTTCTTTTCATCTATGTGGAGAGTCTGTGTGGATCTTGGATCATTAGACATTAAAGAGTTGAAGAATTGCTATTGATCACTTTGCGAAGTGCCTTGAGGATTATAGATCAAGAAGGGTATCGATGATTCAAGAGAAGTAGATTCAGTCTAAGGTTGAGTGAACTAAATGGTGATAAATTGTAAGTAAGTTTTAAATTTGGTAAATCTATAGGTTGTAACATCTCAACTTAGTGAATTACTTAGTGAACTGCTTTTCACCTAAGTGTGGTCTCGTGCATGTAGGATTGATTAATCCAAATCACGTGAAAATCTCAATGTCATTTAATTTATATAATTTATTTTTTTAAAAAAAAATCAATATTTTTTATGCGGATGAACAGTACTCATGAACATTATCCATGAACAGTAACGGCGAATAGTATTTTCAAGAATTAGTTAAGTTACTACTATAAGGGTTTTAACTACTTATATCTATCTACAATTAGGTCTTAAATTCCTACATTTGATATTAAAGCAGCACACTAACCGCTTGTTTGGTGAAACTTTTGGAACTTAGATCTATTTTGTAAGTATGAGTTTGCAAAGACAGGGAGGCTCTTTGGCTCGTCCACCTGTGTTAGATGGGACAAATTATGCTTATTAGAAACAAAAAATGGAGATTTATCTAACAATTATTGATGAAAGAGTTTGGTAATATATACTCACTAGATATACTCCTTCTATCAAATTGATGAAGATGAAGTAGAATCTCCAAAGGTAGTTAAAGAATGGATTAATGATAAACTTGATGCATATAGATATAATGCAAAAGGACTTAATGCCATTGCTAATAGAGTTGATATGTTTCAACACCAACTAATTTTTACATGCAGGACATCTAAAGCTGCTTGGGATATAGTCCAAAGTATTTTTGAAGGCGATAATACGATAAAATGTTCTAAACTTCAAAAACTTACATCTAATATTGAGAACTTGAAGATGCATGAGCATAAAACCATATATTAATTTAATTCTAGAATCCTTGCCATGGTTAATAATTTTTTTACTCTTGGAAAACTTATTTCTGAGGAGAAAATTTGTGGAAAAATCTTAAGATCTATCCATCCTAGATAGCATCTTAAAATTTTAGCCATTGAAGAATATACTAATATGTCTACCATGACTAGGGGTTCACTTATTGGAAAATTGATGGTTTATAAGACCAATTACTTGAATTTGAATTTCAAGAAAGAAAAAGATGTTGCTTTTCAAATTGAAACATAGGTTCCCGCCACCAAAGCAAGTGAGGATAATGATTCATATCTGTATATGGATAATTCTCTTGCACTCATTATAAAGAATTTCAAGAAGATGTTGAAAAAGAAAAACTTTAACAAACCTAAGAAGACTTTTACATTAGTGGCTCTAACGGTTCAAAAATGTTTTTTTAATCTTAATCCTAAATTGTTTGATCTTAACGAGAATTAGGGTATTCAATGCAGAGAATGTGGAGGCATAGGGCATGTGTAATCACAATGTGTTAACACTTATAAAAAAAAAAGTGATGCAATCCATCTGGAGTGATAATTCAAATGATAGTATTGATGAAGAGGAATTTGTTGGAGGGCTTGTTGTCTATGATGATGAGTCAAAACATACTAATGGCAATGTACAGGATTCAAACATTGAATATGTATCCACATCTAAAGCTTTGCACAACGCTTCTTACAAGGAAGACATTGATTCCTGTCTTAACATAACCATGCGACATGATGGCGAGAATAATGATGCAAATAGCGAAGTCAGTGACATTGACATAAATGACAAAAAAGCATTTCATGAAAGCCACAAGATGATATTCGCTAAATAAGAAGAAGTCTACAATGAGAATATGACCTTGATGACTCAAGTATCCAGTCTTTTGGATGATAAGGCGAAACTTGAAAGTGTGGTAGTTCATTACAAAATTTTACTTACTAACAAAAATAACCAATTGTTTAAAGTGACCATAGAATTAGAGAATACTAAAAAGTCACTCAAAATGATGAATTTGGGAACTTAAAAGTTAGATCATATCTTGTCAATTGGCAAATCCAGCTCAGATCATCACGGTCTTGGATATCAAGTTGGTAAAGACTCAAATTCTCAAAGTGTGTTTGTTAAAGTTTCATCACAAACATCTTCCCCACCAACAGTTAAAATTCCATATAATCAAAAAGATAAATATGTTGTTCATTATTCACTGGTTCATCAAGTTAAGAACAATAGGTTTATTCCCATTTGTCCTTTTTGCCATGTTAAAGGACACATAAGACCTAATTGCTTCAAATTCATAAAATATATGAAAAAGATTATGTTCTTTAATTATTCTTATGGAAAACATAGAATGACACCTAGACCTAAGGTTGAGATAAAAGGAAATAAACTAAAAATCACTTGGATAAGGAAGACTGATTATAAAGCCTATGTTTTCTTTATTTCTTTGAGAACTTGTACTATTGACTTTTGATATTTTGATAGTGGTTGTTCTAAACATATGACAGGTGATAAAAGTGCCTTGATCAATCATTAGAAAGTTGATCAAGAAAATGTGACTTTTGCTGATGGCATGAAAAGTCGTGTACTTGGAAAGGGAACGTTGAATGTGGAAGGTTTTCCAAAACTTGACAATGTGCTATAGGTAGAAGATCTTAAAGTAAATTTGCTCAACAATAGTCAGATTTGTGACCAAAACCTAGTTGTTAACTTTGACATGAACAAATGTCATGTTCTTAATATTGAAGGAAATTGCATTTTGAAAGGACATCATTTATCTTATCATTGTTATAAGTTGACTAGTTCAAGTATTTGCCATAAGACCACTCTTGACAACATAGAATTGTGGCATCAAAAGTTAGGTCATTTAAATTATAGGTTACTAATTAAAATTGTGAAAACAGATGCTGTTAAATGAGTTCTAATGCTTGAAAAGAAAAAACTTGGAGTTTGTGGTTCATGTTAATCTGGAAAACAATAAAGGGCTTCGCATAAAGCCATTCAAGATAGAGAAACATCTAAGGTACTACAGCTACTTCATATGGATCTTATAGGACCAATGCAAATTGAGAATTTAGTTGGAAAAAGGTACGTATTTGTGTGTGTAGATGATTTCTCTAGGTATACATGGATTGACTTTATCAGAGAAATCAAATACATTTGATGTGTTTAGAAAACTTTGTGAAAAGGTTAAAAATAAACAAAATTGCAATATTGTCAGAATCAGGAGTGATTATGGCAAAGAATTTGAAAATTCTAGGTTTGTGAAATATTGTAGTTTACATGGAATTTCACGTGAGTTTTCATCACCTTTTACTTCAGAACAAAATGATGTTGTAGAAAGAAAAAATAAAACATTGCAAGAAATGGCTCGAGTGATGTTAAACTCGAAGAAGCTTTTAAAAAAATTATGGGTTGAAAGTTGAAACACTTAACACTACTTACTACACCATTAATCGTGTTTATCTCCGTCCAGGTACTAAGAAAACTAACTATGAGTTATAGAAAGGTAAAAAACCTAATTTGGGATACTTTCATATTTTTGGAAGTATGTGCTTATACTAAATCACAAAAGCAATAGAATTTATGTCCTAATTTTTAGCATCTTTAATTCGTTTCATTATTCTTATTTTTTATTAGGTAAGAAGTGAATAATGTACAATAATAATAATAATAATAATAATAATAATAATAATAATAATAATAATAATAATAACTAAAAGACAATAAGTTTTAATACTTTTCATTTTTATCTTCCAAAATTTTCATAAAATTGAGAAATATTATGTCAATGATGACTTTAAATATAGGCGAATAAGGCAGTCACTTAAGGCCCTAAATTTTAAGAAGACTTTATTTTTTGAGTATTTCATTAATAATTTTCTAATTAATAAAGATTTTTTTTAATATACGTATTGTAGGAAAGCCTATTAGACATCTCTCTAACTAATAATTATTCTACAATTAAGAATTATTTTTTATAAAAAATCTATATTTAGTAATGTTATTATTAAATAGATATAATTAATAATATTGTCTAACCATTAATTCATTAATTATTAGTTTTTCTAAGAAAAATAAATAAACTTTTTGCCTTTTCAGTTTCTTAAAAAAGCTTAATTATTTAACATTACAATCTTTGACTTTGAGTATTCTTTTTAATTTCTATTAAAAATCTTATAATCTAAAAATCATATATGAAAAATCATAGATAAAAAAATTTCTTGCTTTGTTCTCTACAAAGAAAATTATTACATGCGTTAGTTCATTCAAGGAAAAAATTAGTTTCTCGAAATACAAAATTTATATCTATTATCTGATCAACAATTCAACATCTCAATTTTCTATGTGTTATCATTTTAAATATTTTATTTGAAAGTAGTATTGTTCTCATTTATTTGTTTGTTTATTATTGTAAAAATTCTAATGGAAGCAAATTTTAGGTTTTATTTTTGAAATTTTTTAGGATCTTTTTTATTATTTGTTGAAATTCAAGAACTAATGATGAAATGAATTATGACATCTTTTATATTTTTTTAAGTATTGAAGTTGTTGAATAAAAAGAGGCCTCATAAAAAATATTCACCTAAGGCCACAAATACTCTAAAGCCAGCCATGTATTAAGTGACATTCATTCTATAATAAAGTGAAAAAAATAAGGATAAAAACACTTTGTTACTTAAAACCAAAATGAGATAAGTGTAAAATTATGAACAAAAACTAAGCTTTCAATCATGAAGGAAAAATCACACACTTTTATTACTTGCACACAGTAATGGTGCATTTACTAAACGAAAATCGGAATAGGCTAAAATTAGAATGGATAGAAATTGAAACGAATTGAAATGGGAATGGAGAATAGGAATTAGAATAAATTTTTTACTTTATCTAATAGAATCGAAATCGAAATGAGCTGTATTGTCATTGATGTGTTTATTTTGTCTTGAAATTAGAGTGAATTGTCATAATTTACTAAAATACCTTTAGTTTATTATTACCATTATTTTTATTATTTATTATAGAATTTTGATTATTATTATTAAGGAAATTATTGTTAATAATAATAAAAATAATAATAACAATCATAACAAATTTTCTCTTTTGTTTTTAATTATTATTTTCTCTCTTTATTTGTTTCTTTTTCTCTCTTGCAAATTCTTCATTACTTCTTCGTATCTTCTTCACTTTTTTCTTTTGTTTTTATTTTTTATTTTTTATTTTTCTCCTCTTTATCGTTTCTTTTTCTTTTCCATTTATTCTTCATCTTCAAACTCTTTTTTTCTTTCTTTTATTTTTTGTTACTTCTTCATCTTTGTTTCTTTTATTTCATTTTTATTTTCTCTCTTATTTATTCTTCTTCTTCTTCTCCATCTACTCATCTTCAAATCAAGCCGACCATGCCGCACAATGAACAATGATGCAATTTTGATGTGCTGTGCTATGAGATTTGGATTTGGTTTCTGTGAGACCTAGGTTTCACATGGATTTGTCCGTGCAATACCCCATTTTTTGGGTATTTATTTAAATACACCCTCATATTGTAAAATTTTTCATATATGCCTTTTGTCATGTGCAATTACTTAATTACCCTCATAATAAGATGGTCATATACATTCAAGGAATGCTCAGCCTAAATACACAACTACAGTTGCGTATTTTCATAGATACATGACTATAGTTTAGTATTTTCATTGATACAGGGTTGCAGTTGTTGAGTACTAGAAAGTGTGAATTTATAATGGAGAAAATCATCATTTTACACTCCAAGTCTCACTAACATCCCTATTTTTATGTCTTTAAGTCCCTTATAATTTAATTATGTATGTTTTATTTTAATTAAGTATTTTATGTATTTTAGGGGATATCATGGTCATTTCACAATAAACGAGAGATCATATGGAAAACGGACAAAGACTTTTGAACTCGTGATGTGGAAAACCTTAAGAGGAGCGTAAAAGAAAAATGGTATTGTTCACACATACGGTGATCTTTGTTCACACATACAGATGCGGTTGATATATCTGATCGCTGTACGACTTTACATTTCACGGCCTTTGTTCACATGTATCGTATCTTGGCGTGCACGCATTTGCGACGTGGCGGCATTTGATTGGACGAATGATGTGGCATTGACGACATGTGGCATTGGATCGATGATGGCGTTGCCCGATGATGTGTCACGATCCTATTGGACAAAAAATGTTGGTGGTGGCGTGGCGAATATGTTAGTGGATCCAAAAAATGTGTATGCGGTACATGCATATACAGAATAATGTACATGCGATGATGTGTTCCATCCAATAGGAACTTGCCACGTGGTGCAATCTTGGCGTCAAATTGTTTTAATCAGATGGCCATGATTTACTCGGTGTATCTATAAAAGGGGCTTCCCCCCAATTTGACACCCCGAATCCATTTTTGGATTCCATTTTCTCAAATTCCATCTCCATCTTGTATTTTCTATGTATTTTAATAAAATTTCCATTTTACCCCTAGTTAAATTATGAGTGGCTAATTTCCTTTCAAGCTTGGGTTGAAGGTGAAGTCTCAACATGCTCCATGGGCTTAATTTGGTAAATTTACTTTTCCTTCCCCTTTAGTTTATGTGGTTGTTTTGACTTTTCGTGACGGATAGTAATAATCTTGTGCGGATATCATTTGGAATAACCGCCTCCCAGCAATGTTATTACTTATTTTACGGGAAGCCCAAGACCATATCTATTAGAGTGTGGTTCATGATGAGTGGAAGTTCCCCTTCATGATTTAATTGGTACTAATAATGAATATTAAGCCGAGTGGTACATGTTAGACAGATCAGGAGATCCAAGCATTTCATTTTAATAGTTTATTCCAACAGAGCCTTTAATTTAAATTAATACATTGCCTATATAATTGTCATTATAAACCAATCACCCACTAAGAAAATTAATTTCTACAAGCAATTAAAATCCACCTCTCGTAGGATCGACACTCGTCACCATTGATCATTCTACAATAGATTCAGTGCACTAACGAGTTCAATAAAATTTGCACAACAAGTTTTTGGCGCCGTTCTTAAAAGGAGGTAAGTTATTTTAATTTGTAGAATTTTTTTTTCTTCTTTATTTATTTATTTTAGTTGTTTCCTTGTAATATTTTTTTTATTTATTATTATAAAAAAAAAAAGAAAAAAAAAGTGAATTTACATTTTGAAGTAGGTATTATTTTCTTTTCTTTTCTTCTCTTCTTTAAATTTCTATAATTTAATTTTCATGTTATTTTTTTTTATTTTGTGAAATCGGCAGGTTCAACCGCCTCTTAATTTATTTTAATTTGTTTCACATATTTTGTTTTCTATATATAGCACTTGAGTTGTTTTTATAGCAAATTGTAACAGTGTGATAAGGTTAGTATCGTAATTTCTCCCTTTCTTTTATCTTTATTAATTTTGTTATTATTTTTTTTTATTTTATTTTTATTATTTGCATGTAATGGTCGAAGGTGATTCGCAAATATTGAGCCTATAGACTTTGAATTAGAAAAAACACTTCGCACACAAACACGTTGAAATTAAAAATAAATTTGAAATGGATTTAACCAAAGACCACAAAAGAGGCCATTTAAGGACTACTTCGATCCTTAGCTAACTTGAGCACATCATGCATACGATATCCAAATGTAGGCTGTGAGGAGTTTTGAATTAAAACCGAGTGTGCTTTAAATTGTCTCCCAACATTCTATGGCCTAGAAAATGAAGATCCATATAATCATCGAATGATTTCCATGCTTTATTTGTCAAACTTTTAAATATGAGAATTTTAGGATGATGATGTTAAGCTTAGATTATTTCCATTTTCTTTAAAAGGATAGAGCTCGTTCATGGTTCAATGCATTTTTCGCTAATAGCGTTACATCATGGGAACAAATGGTAATAAAATTTTTGAATAAATATTTCCCGAAGACATAAACCAATCTTATTCGCGAGGGAAATTTGAGTTTACCCAAAGAGAAGACGAGCAATTTTGAAGCATGGGGCGATTCAATGGGCTACTCCAAAGTGTCACATCATGGATACGAAAAATGGCACCAATGCCAATACTTTGTTTGGAGGGATTATTCGAATGTGCAAGAATGGTTAATGGCAACAAGTGGAGGAGAGCTAATGTCAAAAAGTGCATCGGAGATTTTGGATTTCTTCCAGCGACAAGCGAGATAATTCCAACAACATGGTCGTTCACTCGAGTGAGTACTAGAAGAGTTAAGGGGAGTGAATGAAGTTCACGATTGCGAGTCAAGTTCGGAAATTAAAAAGTGAAAGATATAGTTGAAGGTCTTTCCGACAAATAGCATCATTAACGTTTCTTAAATTAACGGAACCACATGACCAGGACTCATACTCGGATCAAGCCAATGCCATAGATGTAATGAGAAAGCCATCAAACTACTGACCCTTACTCCAACACATATAATCCGGGATGGAGAGACCACCGATTTTTCATGGTCTCGAGGATTCCAACATAATGGACGGTAGCTCGACCCACCAATGCGACGATTCCTCGAAAATCCTCAAGCCTCTCAACCACCATTTAGACCGTATAATCGAACCCAAACCATTCTCGGCTAGACCATGGGAGGATGCATTTCAAAATTTCAAGAATCTTATTCACTCCAAAATCGAAGCAACAAAACCACACCATTGATGAACTACGAAATGAGATGAGGCGGGTTTTCAACTCACAAACCCAATCAATTTCAAACCTTGAAAAAATGGTGGGACAAACTTTGCTTGATTCAGGCATTTAGCGATGAATGTTGAGAAAGGTAAATTCCCAAGTCAACTGAAAGGCACTAATCCTAAAGGAGTGCAAAGTAAGTACGACCACCTCAATGACATGGAGGTCAAAGCTATCGTGACCTTGCGAAAAGGAAAAAAGTCGACAACAAAGTGGAGATCGTGCAAAAAACAACTCAAATTGTGCGGTAAATAAAGAAGACCCATCATTAGAGGAGAAAGAAGAAACCAACCCACGAGAATACGTTAAAGCTCCATTTCAGGAGGAGGTTGGCTAAAGGAAAGAAGGGAAAATCTACAAGTGAGATTTTTGAAATCTTTAAGCAGGTAAGTGTTAACATCCCTTTGCTTGATCTATAAAACAAGTGTCATCTTATGCCAAGTTTCTTAAAGACCTTTGTCTAAAAAAGAGAAACATTCATGTTGAAAGAAGGTTTTTAACGAGAAAGCGTGGGCTCATATACTCCAACACAAACTTCCTCTAAAATACAAAGACCCGGTCCTAAAACTATCTCGTAGTATAGGGAACCACACGATTGAGAATGCTTTGTTGGACTTAGGAGCTAGTGTAAAACTGTTGCCTTACTCAGTATTTGTGAAACTTGGACTGAGAGAATTACACCAAACTCAAGTGGTGTTACAAATAGCAGATCGGTCGATGAAAAAACATCTTGGTATTGTGGAGGACGTCTTATACTGAGTAGATAAGTTTTATTTTCTGTTGATTTCATTGTAATTGACATCAACCGGTCAGATTGAAGCGGATCCCCCATTATCTTAGGGCGACGCTGCTTGCCAACTGGCGATGCTCACATTCAATGCGGGGTGGAAATATGCGATTGTTCTTTGGCAATATGACAATGGAGCTAAATATCTTCAACATTGCCAAACAACCTCCCGTGCGGATGATGAAATTGTTGATGTGGATTTAATCGAAGAATTAGTTGATAATACTTTTCTTTCAAATCTTAGTGATGACTCTTTACAAACTTGTTTAACTCACTTTGGTTTGAATTTTGATATTGACAGATCAATAGATGAGGTTAACGCCCTACTTGATTCAGCACCATCCATGGACATTAACAAATGGAAGTCAAGAGTGGAACAACTAGTACCATCGAGGAGAAAAGCGAGTACATCATCAGAATCACCACGAACTTGGCATCGTGCATCTTTGGGCCATCAACAAATTCAACTTTGACATGCAGCAAGCTAGCTCAGAAAGAAAATTACAGCTGGCAAAACTTGAAGAAAGTCATAATGATGCATACAAAAATGCCAAGATTTACAAACAGCGAATGAAAGTTTTTCATGACAAGCAAATTATGAGAAAATCTTTCACACTGGTCGAGAAAGTACTTTTATTCAATTCTCGCTTCTTGCCGTCTATTCCCAGGTAAGTTATCTTATCGATGGTAGTCCTTTATAGTCCATCTTGTTTTTTCCACATGGAGCGATTGAAATAAAAGATCAAAGAGCGTGTAACTTTTTAAGGTTAATGGTCGGAGATTAAAGTCATATCTACACACCAACCACATGAAAATGACAGAAATCGATTTGAGTGACCCGTCAAACTTGAATTGAAACTTTTTCTTATTTATTTCTTCTTTTCGGTGATTTAAATTGTGTGAAATTGTGTTTATTTAATCATTCAATTTTCTTTTATCACTTCTAATCATGTATGCCTCAATTAGACAGATCCTCTTGAAACATCTCAGACAACTTTAACGTATACGATCTCATCCTCGAGAAGCCCGGAGATACGATTTTACAAAACACATCGTATTTGGAAGGCTCAACCTCAGAGTTGGTATCCCAGGTTGAAGATCAGAAAGACAACTCGGAGGAATAGAAGATGGGATATATAACTTCCGATTAGAGCTTGAGGTTAACTCAATAAGAGGGCGAATGTAAGTTCATTTTCTTTTATTGTGTCTTTGTCTTATTTTGTTCACTTTCGTGTTTGATTCGATTTTCTGATTTGATTTTTCTTTATTTAGTGTGTTTTGATTTATTTTCCGTATAAGTGGCGGATAACGGTGCAGATCTGTGACAATCAAAGTCGATTCTTTAGTTTCCCATAATAACTAATATTACGAGGAAGAAGGTATGGATGAAACTCTGATTCTAGCAAAGCTTCACAAGCGATTTCACTTCCTCAGAATGCCCTCCTTACGATCTATAAAGCTCGGTCCGACGCATGCGATTGCTTATGAGAAATAACATCCCCGCTGACATCCGTTGGTTAATCGAGGCTAAAAGCACGTTTAGTAGGTGAGTTGCCTCCAAATTTATTGCATACATGCCTGGTTATGGTAAAGAAAATTACTCGAGAAAGCGAATAGCTGAAAAACTTCATGTTAATTGTCATAAGTGTGCCAGGATGAAATGCGATAAAAATCCTTGTTCTTTCGGAATGATGTCGATAACTTGAGGAAGATAAGATTCAATTCATTAGGGATGGCTTGAATAAAGAGTCATTGGATGATATCCTTTTGTCTCTTGAAACGCATCCCAATGGATACGCATAAAAAGTAATTCTCGAGTTATGGCTATTATTTGAAAGAACGTGTCCGATATAGTCTTGGGAATCGACTATAAACGACCTGTTTGCGCTTTATAAGAAAATCGGATGGGAAGCCTATCTCGACCATGTAGGCGTTGAGTTGTTTCGGGACGTAAAACCAGGAGAGGAAGATGTGAGCCACAATCACAACTACTTGTAAATATCCTTTTTCTTTTGTTGTTTTACTTTCTTGTTGTTTTATTTCATTGTTTTATCAATTGCATTATTGTCTTTAATAATTGAGTGCTTTTTCTTTTACTATTTCCTTTTTGACTCTCGAGCCATGTCTTTCTGGCGTTAATTGACATAGACATGCTACCTCCTATCGGTATAAATCATTGTCACCAAGATCCTTGATATATGATCATTTTCTTTTAGACTCACAAATTATTTTTGAGAAGCATCCCAATGGCAGCTACTCCCGATAAACAATTCAAGAACATTTGTGTGCTCTCTGGATTTAACTATGGCAAACATAAAAGAGTTCGTTGAGGCGACCATCGATCTTGGTCAAGCAGCATGCAAAAAGAAATTTGCATCTAGTTTATGGAGGAGGTGACCGAGGGTTATTAAAACTAGTCTCGGTCTGTTTATCTCGGAGGGAGCCAAGTGTTAGGCATCATCAAGAAGCCTCAAACGTTGGCATGTATGTCGACTCACCAACCGGAGAAGAGTTAGTTGTCTCGGTATGCAAGAAAGAATAACCGAAATGCTAAATCACAACGATGCTTTTATTTTCCTACCAGGAGATCTTGCAACTCTGTGAGGCACTAATCATTAGCATCTTGGGCTCATCGAATATTCATCATAAACCCATTAGTTTGTTAAATGTCAATAACTTTTATGATGGCTTCATCGCATTTCTTAACCATGCAATAAAAAACCATTTAAATCCCTTTCACAAATAAAAAAAATCTTTATTTGTGCTCATATGCTAATGAGTTACTTGATATGTTACAAGCTTATAGGTGAATGAGATCCCAAGACCTCGTGTTGGAATGGCCAACTAATGATGGTAACAAAGAAATGGCGTAGTAAGTGCAAATTAGATTTAACTCTCCGCTTGTAAATATTTTCTTCTGTGATATAGCATTCAGGTGATGTCTTCTAAACCCTATTTTCTTTCAACATTGAGGACAATGTTTCATTCTGGTTAGGGGGAGGGAATAGTTGACAATTGTGGAATATCTCAATCTTGGTGTAGTTTTTTTTTTTTTTGTAGAAACTAACTGTGGCTAAATGTTTGAGTCGAAGATGGCTGAATATGGAGTGTAGTAACTCTAGAAACGCATCTTCTTATTAAAAAAAAAAAAAAGCATTTTGTGTGATCTTTTCATAATTAGATGACATGATAACTTTCAAATTTTAGTATTTGTATTATCTTTGGTCTTTAGTTATGTTACACCATGTTTGTTACTCTACATGTTGATGTTGGAAAAAAAATTAAATTGCTTGAAAGAATGCACATGTCATAATAATTTCCAAGTGAGTTTTTGAGCCTGTTATTTTTCTTGGAGAGTAACCCCTTTTTGCCCATTCTTCATTCAGTTTAGCAGTTTACTGCTTTATACATTATCTCTAGTTCTAAAAAAAAAAACAAAAAAAACAAAAAAAAAAAGGCGTGTGTTGCCACATCTGAAGGTCTATCTAACTAGTAGATATGGAAGATTATTTAGAACCCTAAAAGATGACAGAAAGGCCATCTTTGGTCCGTTTGAGCCTTTCTCGCTAACCCTATTAATATGTATCCATAGTTAACCCCTTTGAGCCTTAAAAAAAAAAATAATAATAAAAAAAAAAATAAAGACTTTTTTAAGTGAATATTATTATCTTGTCCACTCTAATGTGGAGTATCACCTTATATTTTGTATTTCCACCACCCATTTATGTTTGAAAATAGAGATAATTTTGCATTCACAAAAAAAAAAGTGCTAAAAGAGAAAAAAGAAACAAAAAAAAAAAAAAATATGTATACAAATAAATAAATAAAATAAAGAAAAAAATCAAAGTGAAAAGCACCTTACAATCTCGAAAGTTCTCTATTTTTCAAACATATATTTTGTTTTTCCTATTATCCTTTCTTTGTTAGCCACGTCCCTAGCCTACGTTACGTCCCTAATAAAAGTCTTTCGATTTTAGGGAACTATAGTCCGAAATAAAACTAGTTATATGGGTTGAAAAGATGTGGAAATGCATACTAAAAAAAAAAAAAAAATGGATGATGAATGTTTTGGTTTTATTAGAATTTTAAAATAAAAATCTTAATATTTATAAGATGTGGGCATATTTTTTTCACATTGGTGTGAGTGTGTGATATTATTTCTTTATTATTTTCACTCAATTTACCATTCATTTGGAGTGATTATTTTGGGTTTAATTTCTTTGTGAGCGTATTACTACTACCAGTGAGATTTTGGGGTTTGCATGTCATTCTTAAAAGTGACTACATTACTGAAGTTGTGACAACGTTTTCTAAACTGATTCATGTGGAGAGTTGATGTGGGAATGATATTTCTTTAGATTGTAGATAATCTTTATACTTTTATTTGATTGTTATCGTTATCGATTGAATAAATACCACAAATAAAAAAAAAAAAATTTTGACTTTTGTTTTCGCTCAAATTCTAGGGACTAGCAACAAGCTGGTTGGGGGGTGTGTTGAGTACTAGAAAGTGTGAATTTATAATGGAGAAAATCATCATTTTACACTCCAAGTCTCACTAACATCCCTATTTTTATGTCTTTAAGTCCCTTATAATTTAATTATGTATGTTTTATTTTAATTAAGTATTTTATGTATTTTAGGGGATATCATGGTCATTTCACAATAAACGAGAGATCGATGGAAAACGGACAGCACTTTTGAACTCGTGATGATGGAAAACTTAGGAGGAGCATAAAAAGAAAAATGGTATTGTTCACACATACCAGATCGTTCACACATACGGATGCGGTTGATATATATGATGATCTTGACTGCGACACTGTTCACTGACTGCATTCACATGTCAGTATCCGACGTGGCACTGTATAATGATGTGGCGGCATTTGATTGGACGAATGATGTGGCATTGACCGCTTATGTGGCGTTGATTGATAACGTGTCACGATCCTATTGGACTAAAAAATGTTGACCGGTGACGTGGCAGAATGTTAGTGGATCCAAAAATGTGTGTACGGTACATGCATATACAGAATAACAGCCCACGATGATGTGTTCCATCCAATAGAACTTGCCACGTGGCGCAATCTGAGCGTCCAAATTGTTTTAATCAGATGGCCATGATTACCGATTATCTATAAAGGGGCTCCCCCTAATTTGACATTTGAATCCATTTTTGGACTCCATTTTCTCTAATTCCATCTCCATCTTGTATTTTCTACGTATTTTAATAAAATTCCCATTTTACCCTAGTTAAATTATGAGTGGCTAATTTCCTTTCAAACTTGGGTTGAAGGTGAAGTCTCAACATGCTCCGTGGGCTTAATTTGGTAAATTTACTTTTCCTTCCCCTTTAGTTTTATGTGGTTGTTTTGACTTTTCGTAGGCAGGATAGTAATAATCTTGTCGGATATCATTGGAATAACCGCCTCCCAAGGCAAGGTTATTACTATTTGGCACTGGAAGCCTTTTAGCACCATATCTATTAGAGTGTGGTTTATGATGAGTGGAAGTTCCCCCTTCATGATTTAATTGGTACTAATAATGAATATTAAGCCGATGGTACATGTTGCCAAAGTACAGATCCAGGAGATCCAAGATTTCATTTTAATAGTTTATTCCAATGAACTTTAATTTAAATTAATACATTGCCTATATAATTGTCATTATAAATCCAATCACCCACTAAGAAAATTAATTCTACAAGCAATTAAAATCCACCTCCTCGTGGATCGACACTCGTCACCATTGATCTATTCTACAATAGATTCAAGACTTATGAGTTGATAAAATTTGCGACAACAATGATCGGGTATTTCCAACTACATAGTGTCAAATTATTATTTGTTAAGTATATTATTCAAAGACAACAACATAGTTTTGTGCAATGTATGTGATATAATAGGATAGTCATATATACTCAAGGAATGCTTAGCCCAAATACATAAATACAGTCGGATATTTTCATAAATACATGATTACAATCGGGTATTTTCATTAATACAAGATAACAGTTGGGTATTTATGTAGATACACAACTACAATCTAGAATTTCGTAGATACACAACAATAGTCAAGTATTTTGAAAAAAACACACATTATCCATCACTGAAATATCAATTATTCATCTCTTAATAAATGGCTATAATAAAGCATAATTAGATATACAAGACAATAGTCAGGTAACTTTACAAATACACAACTGTGGTCGAGTATATAAAGATATAATAAAAACTATCTAAAACAGTCATTATAATGATAACACTAATCATTTTTTGTAGAAAATAATCTACATCATCATCAATCATAATTGGAACAAACAACATTGGATTGAATGTTTTAAACTTGAATTTTAGTTCAATGTAAAATTTAGAAATATCAATGGAAATAACATAAGATGCTCTTCCTGTTGATTGTGCATACATTGTAGAACGGGGGACCATGAACCCTCTTGCCTTTATATCCTTAAATCTATAATGACCATTTTGCTCAATCCATTCACCACAAAACATAATAGGCACATGTACTAAAATCATTTTCTGTAATAATATAACACATGATTATACAATAAATATAAAAAAAAAAATCAAACAATGCATATAACGAAATGTGCAACGATCTGCCCAATTACACAATTGCAGTCTTGTAATTGCTTGTTTATACAACAGCAATCGTATAACTTGCTAAAATATACAACTATAGTCCAGTAAACAGCCCAAGGATATATTTAGTAAAAAAAATATATTCTTTACACTAACAAAATGCTAGGTGTCATAACAACTACTATATTTTTCACACTTACACAATGGTTGTCGTGTAAATTCATACATACATGACAAAAGTCATGTAACTTGCAACCATACACGACTACAGCCCAATAAATAGTTAGAGGATATATTTCTTCTCCAAAAGATTTTTTTTGTATTAATATAATGTTAAGGTTTCAAAACAGTTGAAATATTTTACATATATGAACGATTGTAGTGTAAGTTCATACGTACACAACAATAGTCGATAACTTATTAAAATACATTACTACAATCTACTAATAGTTAGAGGACATTTTTAGTGAAAAAGTATTTTTTTACACTAATAAAATGCCAAGGTGTCATAATAATTGGAACATTTTAAATACTTGCACGGCTGACAATGTAAATTCATACATACACGAAAATAGTCGTGTAATATGAGTACAAAAAAAAATTGAGAATAAATTAGGGTTTCAAACAAAAATAGTTAGAAAATCCATCAAATAATAGTGATGTGATGCAAATGTAGTCTAACGTGAGTTGTTTTGTTGTTTGTCACAAACTCAACAAAACCCTAAAAATAATACAATGTCAAGAAAATCAAGGACTTAAATCTAAGAATTTAAGATATTTACAATTTGTAAGAATTCTAAGATATTTCGATTTGTAGAGAATTCAAGATATTTACAATTTGTAGAGAATTTAGAACTCGCCGAAGCTTTCTTAAGCGCACCACGGTTGGCTAGTTTTTAAAGCGGCCCATCGTTCTTTAGCGATCCTACTTTTAAGCTGCAACCCGCTTTTGTCAAGCCGCACTCCACTTCTAAGTGCACCTCAGTATTTAGGTGGACTTTTTATGAGTGAGCCTACGGGCGCAATATTAGCCCCCGATTGTGGGAGATTTGAGTGGCCCGTGACATTCCTCCCCTACCATGTTCGTGGAATCCCCGTCACGTTCTCATGCTTGTAGATTTGGACATGCTTCGCAAATTGCTATAGTCTTCCTCATTGTTCCCATGTTGCTTCACTTTTGGGAGGTTCCTCCACTTCATCAAGTACTTATGCTGGAATTCCCCTCATTCAAATGATTCGATCAACGAGGGATGTACTCCATATTCTTGTCGTGACGTTGTAACAACGGTGGGGGCACGCCTTGACTCTCCGATTGGTCTTCCGTATTCCGTGATATGGCTTAAATAAGCTCACATGGAAGACCGTGACGGATCTTAAGTCTTCGCGGAAGTTAGAGTTGGTACAAGAATCTCCTCGATTAGCAAGGAGCTTCAACATGACTCGATCGCCCTTATACTCGGACACGGCGTCTTCTTCAATCCACCCCATTTCTTTATTCTCCGTATGGCCTTGTTAAGATACACTCGAGTGATGTCCGGCCGTGCCCACTCACCGGCGAGCCATGAGTCTTTGGCTTTTCCCTCTATATGTCGAGCCTATGGCATTAGGCGTCATAGGTTAGAATCTCATGATGATCTCAAAAGGACTCTTGCCCGTAGCCTCGCTCAATTGAAGATTGTATGAGAATGGGCAACATTCAAAGAATCTTAGCCCAATCTCGTTGGTGAACGCTATGTAATAACTTAGACACATCTCGGTATGTTGTTGATGCGCGGTTTGGCCCGTGGTTACAGATATATGGAACTTGTTGAGAACTCGAGGTCGGTTCTCAACAACTTGAAAAGCTCCGTCAAAAGCGGCCAAAGTGAATTACGGGTCTTAATCGCTCACTATACTCTTTGAATCTCCCATAACTTCCCCGATATGCTTGATGAAAAGGCGCGGTTTTCATCCGCTGCGAATCGGTTGAATACGAGACCGTGATAAATGTTGCACGCTTGCTACAACGGTCGACCACAACCATGATCTTCCGACATTTCAAATTTCGCAAGGTAAGATGAAGTCCGTGGTGATACTTTCCCATGGCCTGATCTTTATGGTAGGGATAGAACAATCTTGCGGAAGTTGGTGATCCGTTTTGTCTTATGGCACATAAGACAAGTCCGCATGTAGGCCTCGATGTCATCTGCGCATGAGTAGCCAAAAGTACGAGGCTTGGACAAGTGCGATCGTGCGCTCTACTCATGGGTGGCCAAAATCATTTCGAGTCGTGGCACTCCTGATAACCTTTTTTTCATAAATTCCCCACCTGGCACGAAGAGTTGATCTGGGTGGTGAGGAGGATGCCTTCCTTTTGCCAAAATTGTCTTGTCTTACCTTCTTCGAGAACTTTCCCCAACAAGTCTTTTCGAGGAGCGTGCTGTTAGAGACCTTCCTTGATGCATTTGACAAGGCCAAACTTGATTGGCTCATGCTAAGTGTTGTTAACTCGGGCTTTTGTGACTTAAAGCATTTGCAACGACGTTGGCTTTCCGGTTTATACTGGTAGTAGTCGAGTGCAGGAAGTCTTGCCACCTTGCTGGCTTGGGGCTCAACTTCTTTTTGTGTTTGGAAGTAGCTCGTGGCTACATTATTCGTTAAACCACGGGTGTGGGCCTAAGCAAATAGTGTCACCACGTGCGTAGGTAATGAATGTTGTAGTCATTTTCTTCTCTTGTATGGTGTAACGACGTTCACGTGTCGTTGACTTTCACCGAACGCTATGAGGATGGCCTTTCTTCATAATTACTTCACCAATGGTGAAGTCGAGGCATTCGTTTACACCGAATGGCTTCGTGGTCCGGATGAATGAGGATGTTCTTCAAAAATTGTCTTCTTCAACTCCTCGAATGCATGTACGGTTTTTTTGAGTAGTCATCAAAGGTACCACTGTCGTAGAATAGGCTTTGATAAAGCGGACGATAGTATTTCATTTAATCCGTCGAAAAATTGGAGTTAGGAAATGCCTTAGTAGGAGGTTCCCACTCAAGGATGGTCTTCACCTACGAGTTCTCTATCATGAGTTTCTCGTTAAACCTTGTGTTTGGGAACTCCACCTCCTCGTTAAGAAAATGAGCATTTTCCATCTTAAGGTATAGTTCATTTCTCGTAGTATTTGGAGAACTTTCTTTGCAAAGTGTTCGCATGTTCCTCGGTGTGGTCTATACACCATGATGTCGCCTACGTCACGACGATAAAGCGATCAAGAAATGGCTTGAGGACTTTATTTATAAGAGTGCAAAATGTGGCGGTGCATTTGGTGAGACCAAACGCGATAACAATGAATTCAAAAGATCTGCACGTAGTCACGCATGCCATTTTTGGCTCATCTCCTTGGTGATGCACACTTGGTAGTACTAGACTGAGTCAAGCTTGGTGAAGTACCGCGCTTTGCAGTTGGTCGAACAAGTCCGCGATCAACGAGGATCGGATACTTGTTCTTGATAGTGATCTTGTTGAGTCTGATAGGCGTCATGCACATCCAGAGAAATCCGTCTTTCTTTTTTGGAAGAGCACGAAGTGCGTAGAATAGAGCATTTGATGGGCTAATATAGCCCGCATCAGAAAGTCTTTGAATTGTCTCATGACTCCTCGAGCTCGGGTGATGACATATGGTAGGCAGGCTAGTGGGCTTCGCTCCTTACTCTAACTTGATCTTACGATCCAGCTCGTCCAGGTGGGAGGCTTTGTGGAAGCCGGAGGCATAATGTCCTTGAATTCGTCGAGGACTTCTTCGATGAGTGTAAGTGACCTTCACTCGTTGACTGTGGATGGAGACAAAGAAGGTAGAATCCTTCCGAAAAGCTTTCTTGAATTGCATGGCCAAGAGCGTCTTGTCCATAGTCTTGTTTCGGTGTGGACCATGCATGCATTACTCCCGTCGATGATACTTAAGGAGTTCGTAACCTGTAGTGGTAAGACATGGACCTTGTCAAAAAATTCCATACCAAGAACCATCTTGAAGTCGTCCATGGGTACGACGGAGAAGGTGAGCTTCTGCTCCGCGTTCCAAAGTGTTACACGCACTCCTCGTGCGGTGCCGTGATGTGCTTGGCCGATGAGTTTACGCGCTTCATAGTGCTTCCTTATCTGTCATCTTAAAGCCTAGGCGCTTGGCTTCTTCTTCGTGAAATACTAACTAGGCTCTTTCAAGAGGGGTGAATTAAGTACTTAAAACTTAAACAAATAAAACCACACAATAATTTAAAATAATGTTTTAATAAAATTAAAAGCAATAATTTTAACAATGCTCGAAATTAAAAAAGATAAGGAAAGAGAAATCAAACACGCGAGTTTTACGTGGTTCGCCAAACCGTGCCTATGTCCACGCCTCCAAGCTCACCGGGCTTGAGGTTTCCACTAAACAAGCCTCCAAGGTTTTAACAACACTTATAATTGACTTCAAAAGTGTCAATAAACCTTTACAACAAGATTATTCTCAATCTCTTAACTTGTATATCTCAACACTTACAATCACTCAAAAGTAAACAATCTCTCACACAATGTATATGATTACATTTGAAATCTCGAGGTGTGAATCAATGGAGACAAAAACAAGTTTAAAGTCCAATGATGTATGATTTCTCAGTAATAAGCTCAAAGATAATTATTAGATCTCTTTTAATTTGAATTTGATTGAACAATTTTATAGTTGAGCTAAAAACTAGTCGTTGTTGACTTTCGAGAATGATCGGATTGTTTCTTTTTTCATCATGGGTTTACTACTTTGACTTGTCCAAATAACGTTGTGTTTAGATTTTAAATAAATAATTTACCATTTGAGGTTATCGATCGCTAGTTTATTTTTAATCCCGCAAAATAAACTTAGATTTTGTTTTTACTAACGGTTGAAAGATTAGAAAGTTTTCTCCTTCAGTATATTATCGATTCACCATTAGTAATAAACAATTCTTGTTATTGTCCAAAATGCTTCAAACAAGTCTAAAGACTAAATCTTTTATGTAAATTATCGGTTCACCTTTATAATAAAAATGTTCAAAGGTAATTTAGAATCTCGTTGACAATTTTTGTAGAAAAATGATTTTCCGACTTAAGTTAACAATTATTAAGCTTCTTTAAATATGTTTATGGCTTTAAGAAATTTATTTTAATAGTACCAACATTTTAATTAAGAACATATAAGTTTTGCTATCATCAAAATCAATATTATAAGATTAATAATCTCCTTCTTTTTTATGATGACAAACTTTATATGTAAAGGTAAAAATTTTTGTTAACTGTCTCTAAATATAAGCTCCCCTGAAAAATATATAACTTATTAAGAAAATTTTGTTCACTCCCCCTGAATAGAAGCTCCCCTTAAAAAGAACAAAAGACATATCCGTTTTCGATAAGTGAAAATTTTGGCAGAATCTCCCTTATACATTGAGCATCTCCCAGAAAATATTAGCAACAATTTACACCCAAGAAACCAAAATTAAGATAAAAACAACTTCAACCAAACAATGAAATCAATGCCAAAATAAGAAAACACACGTATATATAATATAATCATCCATAATCATCATACATAAATGTATCAAAAACATAAAAATGTTATGCGAAATCAAAGCATCCAAAACACTAAGAAACTACTATAGAGGAAGAGAGGAAGAGAGGAAGAGGAGAAGGGGGGAATGCCAAGAGCAGAAAAGATACACAGCTACCCATCCAGTATCTGTTGCTGCTGAATCTGAAAAGAAGAAAACCGATCCTAAAGCTGCTGCTGCTGCTGCTCGGAAAGAGCTCAAACATCTCCAACCAGCTGATGAAGGAGAGTATCGGGAGCGGGTGGAGCTTCTAGAGCTGATGGTCAATCAATCTTCATCTCATGCTCCTCAGAATCATACTCTGCTGGAGGCTGTGAGACAGATCTGCGATGATGGGGCAGAAGTCTAGCACCGAACCTAAAATCGGGTAGCTGATCAGAAGAGTAAATATCATTAAGGAACTGGTTATCCTCAAGAGCTACGAGGGTATCTTTGTTTTTGGTTATGGGCGTTTTGATCCATTCTCGATGCCTTTGATAAAATCAAATACCCGAGACAGCCTCATCCCCAATCTTCTTAGTCTCTACATACATCGAGTCACGAAGAGGTACTCGAAAATGTTGCAAAAGTTTAGAGATAATACTACCGTAAAGAAGCAACCTATGGTTAACCCTAGGAGTACTCAACATATGTCGCAAAATAATGTATCCTAAGTTAATAGGGCGTTAGAAGAAGACTATCGAGTATTCCAACATCCATCCGAAGTCACTCCTCATCCGAATGCCCCTTCCTCAGGAATAACAATATCTTTGCAAAATAGTATGAAGAATTCTAACTTGAAGCGGTAAAAGTTGTGACTAAAGGGATAAAGACAAATCTCATCAATGAGATCCCGATGCTTACATATGTTTTAACCCCTTTGTGATGGACAAAATCGGCAAAAGATAACTCCACAGAAGTGTAAATAAAATGTCCGAATGCGATATTTCTATAATGTGATTCAAATCATCAACATCAAAATCAATAAGAACACCTAGACATGGGTAACTATTCTATCTAATCTATATGCGAACAATTCCATGTTAAGTGAAAGAATACGCACTTAGTTGGGATAAATCATCTCCTAAGTCCAATGAGACTTTCGAGGTAATAACATCTCCTTAACACTTTGATCACAAACAACCAACTCCGTAAAAATCATCCAAGTCCACAAAGTAAAAATTGATTATCTTTGCGACCCATTAATCGGGTTTCAAAGCCTTTTTCCAATGAGCTGTTGGAAAATGAACCTTTTAAACTCGAGAGGTCTCCACAAAGTGGTATCGAGGTTTCTACAGGGACACGTTTTTCTCTTATGACTGTTCTTAATGATTGCCCGGTGTTCAACTTGGAAATTAAGATTTTGAGAAAATGATGAAAATGAAACAAATAGAACCGATTAGAAGAAACAAGGAAGGGTAAAGAAAGCGGATTTGACATTTCAATTTGGTAGGAAAAAGTCAAAAATTAAGCCAAAATTAAAGAAATCCGTTCACCCAGCTAGGTTAGGGTTTGAAATTGGGATTTTTCGATTGGGGATCAATTTGATGTTTTGAATGGATAAACCTGTTTAAAGATGATGGGAAGTGTTTTTATGACATTGATTTGGCAAGAAATCACAAGGAAAACGAAGATTTTAAGAGAGATAGTTAAGGTTATTTGGTTCGAGAGAAAACGGTGAAGGGGTAAGTGAAAATAGGGAAGAAGAACTAAAACCGTTTATATCATACAAAAATGGTGATCCGTTTTCCTCAATCGATTCAATGGTAGTTTTCAGAGACTTATCAAAGTGTAAGTCACATCATACCGTTGATCAAAGCAACCTCTCATTTTTTTAATTGGTTAATTGTTAGGCATAAACGGTGAGTATTAAATTTCAACAATTTTTCTAGTGTTTAAGTAATTAAAGCAGAATCCGTTTATCTTGACTATGATTTCACACATTTGTTTTAATCTCGGCCAATACTAAATACATTTCTAAATCATTTTATTGATAAAAATGTCTTTAAAGGCCAATATGATGCATGATTACACAATTTAAATATATATAAATCAATCAAATATCATATTATAGAAAAACAAATAAGATATTGTATAAATCACTTGTATTATGCAACATTTATCATTTCAAGCTCATACCTAATCTTAGCAAATTGTTCTTCGCCAAGAGGTTTAGTAAAGATATCATCATTTTGTTTTTCAATGAAATAAAATTCAATGAAATATCTCCTTTTTAACATAATCTCAAGAAATGATATTTTATCTCAATATGCTTGGTTAGAGTGTTGTATAGGATTCTTGGATAGATTTATGGCACTTGTATTGTCACACATGATAGGTATATGAGCAACATTGATACCATAGTCTCAAGGGTTTGTTTCATCCAGTGCTTGGCACAACAACTACCTTTGTAATATATTCCGCGATTGGTGAGAGTGCAACCAAGTTTTGCTTTTTATTAAACCAAGAGACAAGTGAGTGACAGAAAGTGACAAGTTCCACTAGTACTTTTCCTATCAACCTTATAATAGGAAAAAAATTGGCATTCGAATAACAAGTTAAATCATATGAAGTCCCTCAGGATACCAAAGACCAAGATCTCCATGGTTCCACTTAAATAATGAAAAATTCTTTTGATAGACGGAAATGAGATTCTTTAAGACATGATTGAAATCTTGCACACAACCATACACAAACATGACATGGTTTTATTAGCGAGTTAAGTAAAGTAAAGATTCGATCATACGTCGATAAGTTTTGACATCAACATCTTTACCTTTTTCATCTTTATCAAGCTTAATTGTTGAGGTCATTAAGTACTTTTGACCCGCCCATCTTCAAGTCCGAATCTTTTGAGTAAATTTCTTAAATATTTAGCTTGATTGATGAAAATTCTTCTTTGTTTTGTTTCATTTTGAACGCGCAGGAAGTACGATTCTCTCATCATCTTCATCTCAAATTATTTGCTCATACAAGATGAAAATTCCTTACACAAAACTCATTAGTAGAATAAAAAATAATATCATTAACATAAATTTGACAATAAGTATATCTTGATTTTTACGCTTAATAAAGTGTAGTATTTGTTTTTCCCATTGAAAACCATTTCTAAAAGAAATTTACTAAGCCTATCATATCAAGCCAGTGTGCTTTGTTTTAATCAATACAAAGCTTCGACAACTTATAAAACATGATTTGGAAATTTTTTATTTTCAAAACTACGAGGTTGTTTCATATACACTTCTTCCATGATGTGTACCCATTTAAATGCACTTTTGACATCTATTTGATATAAAATAAAATTTTTATTGCATGCAAATGCTAAGAGCATCCTAATGGATTCTAACCTTTCTGATGCAAAAGTTTCATCAAAATCAATTCCTTCTTCTTTGGTTGTAACCTTGATTTACTAATCTAGCTTTATTCACTTACAACCATTTGGATTCATCCATCTTATTCTTAAATACCTATTTAGTGCCTATAACGGATTGATGTTCCAGGTTTAAAGAACTAATTTCCACACATTGTCTCTCTCAAATTGATTTAACTCTCATGCATTGCCATAATCAAAGATTCATCGTTTTTCCATCCCATGAAGGATTTTGGTTGATTTGAGATATAATGCAGTATGTGCACATGTGTTCTAAGTGATGATCTAGTGGTTACACTCGTGAAAGATCTCTTAAAATTATGTCTTTAGGGTGAGGAAGAGACATACGCCATTTCAGCTCTAGGGAGTGTTTGAGAATTACTATTTTTGCTCCGTATTAGTTTGTTCTTCTTTTGCTGCTTCTTCTTTGTTTCTCACAAGGTGAAGCATCTTGTTTGACATTTGGAGGTTCTTCTTATTACACTTCGTATGTATCATTAACACCAGCTTTCTTTATAGAGGAGGGGTTAGATTCATCAAACATAACGTCGTAGATTCTTGACAACCAGGTTCTTTTATTGTATACTTATAAGCTTTGCTAGTAGTTAAATATCTAAGAAAAATACCAACATCGATTTTGGATCAAATTTACAAGATTGTTTTTAGTATTCAATATAAAACATTTGCATCCAAAAACTTTGAAATAATTAATGTTGGGATTTCTATCTTTCCAAATCTCATATGGAGTTTTATTAAGAAGTTGGATCTAATCAAAACATGATTTAACACATAGACGCAAAGATTTACGGGTTCGACTTAAAAGTATTTTGGTAATGCATTCTCATTCAATATGGTCTTAACCATTTCTTAAAAGACTACTCTTTCTCTCAACAACTCCATTTTGTTGTGGAGTCCTAGGTCATAAAATTGATGTTTATCTGTAAAATCATCACAAAAACTCTAAAAATGCATGATTTTCAAATTCTCCATCACGATCACTTAATGCAAGTAATGAAATAATTTTTCATTTAAACCTTTTACAGAAAACTTTAAATGCATAAAAGGCATCATCCTTATTAAATTAAGAATAATATCATGTATATCTAAAATAATCATCCACAATTACAAATGCATAATATTTTACCACTTAGACTAAAAGATATCTAGAAGGTCCAAACAAATCCAAGTGAAGAAGTTGAAACGGTTTTGAAGTAGAAATATGATTTTTGTTTTTGAAAAGTTTTGATTTGTTTTCCAAATTGACATCTTTACAAATTTTATTTTTTCAAAACGATTTTCTAAGACCTTAATCGAATTGCTTTTAGAAATCTTTGAAATTAAATCCATGCTTGCATGTCCTAGTCTTATGACATAACCAACTATCATCATGTAATGTGGAAAAGCATTTATTATGAGTAGATCTGACAATCTATATCAATAGTATAAACATTAACATACCTCTTTCCAACAAAGAAAATTTTACCATCACATGCATTTTCAATAACACATTTTGTTTTATAAAAATAACTCTTATATCCTTTATCACACAATTGACTAATACTAAGCAAGTTGTGTTTCATATTTTCAAATAAGCATAAATTTTCAATGAGAGTTGAGAAACTTTATCGAAATTACCAATACCAATTATTTTTCCTTTTGAATTGTTCAGGATACATCCATACTATTTTCGATCTTTGTAAAATTTGAGAGCCATGAATAATCAACGGTCATATGTCTTAAACATCCCCTTTGTCAAATACCATTTATTTCTCTTTCCTTCTTTTTTGCTTCCTGAGAAAAGATCTCAAGTTTTAGGTACCCAAAACTTTTTGGGTCATAAGTGTTAGTAACAGTTCCTTTTTGGAACCCAAACACATTTAATTCCATAATATACATTTTTGACCATGTGTGAATTTTAATACAATCTTATTGAGTTCATTACTCTTTTTTAAGCTCTTCATTTTCTTTAATCAAGTCATCAACATGTAATTTATCATGCTCAAGTGAAATATTTTGTTTACCTTTTAAAAAATCCTACCATGCAATATTTCATTATCCACTTCTAGTCCTTTGATATTTTCATTTAGAAATCGTTGTATTTTACAAAGCATCATTTTCATTTGAAAGTTCTAATATTTTCTTCTTAAGACATGCATGTTTTTACCAATTTTCATCATATCACTATACAACTAATTAAAAGCATCATACAATTCATTATAAGATGGAAGATCATTTCCCTCATCGAGCTCATCTTCTCTTATTGCCATAAGTGCCAAGTTTGACAATTCTTGCGATTGTTTTTCTTCATTTGATTAACCATTATCATCCCATGTTGCCACCATGGCTTTCTTGAATTTGTTGAAAAGGGCATCAGATTTTATATGCCCGGCTTCGTTTGCGTTAAGTATATGATTGCTTTCTTCTTCTCATTTTGATTCTTCAAATTTTTGTGCTTTCTTCGTTCAGGTTTTCTAAAAACTTCCTAAATGTTTTTTATCATCGCTATCTCTTGCGTCTTTCAAGTTCTCTTTCCTCATCACTTTCAGATTTTGATGCTTTTGCAATGCTTTCTTATCTTCATCTTGTCTTTACGCTACGCCAAATCACTTCATAAGAAATAAGTGAGCGATTAAATCATTAATAGACAAAGTATTTAAATCTTTGGCTTCTTTTTTTGAATGGCAGTTCTCTAGGATGCTCCACTTTCTTTTCATAACCCTAATGATTTTCTTTTACCTTCTCGCCATTTGAAAAGTCTTACTAAGTCTTCTTAGAGTGTTTCTGATGTACGTAAATCTAAGCATACATAAAATAAACATCTCATTTCTTTCATTTTTCAAAACAACCATATTGCTAGTATCTACTAATTTGGATTTTTTAACTTGATTTGTTCCTTTATAAACTACTCAAGTTTCTTCCAAATCCATGATGGAAACAACCTGAAACCTATAAAACTCTTTCTTATCTAGAGCACAAAACAAGGATTCGTACAGCCTTTGGGTTTGAGTGAAGCTTTTCTTTTTCCACCACCTTCATCACGTTAAGGTTTCAAAATATCTTCCCTTATTAAATGCTTTTAGTCATGGCATGAGTGGACTCCATCATAAACCCTCATATTTCATGGCAAATCTTTAAAAATGGTCTCATCCTCAGTTTTCAATAGGGATAATTATTTCTCAAGAATCACAGGCTCCAATAGTGATAGATTGTCCCTTCCCAAAACTAGACTCCATTTTCGGGGTTGCCATGGATCTTTTACTCTAGATGGTTAAGTCTTAACAAGAGAACCTTGCTTTGATGCGAATGAAGGATCTGGCGAAATTTCTGCGAGGGGGTGGTGGGTTCTTACGCTAAGCGAACAAATATAGCGATAATTTAAACTAATGTTTTTAATAAAATGTGATAATTTCAACGATACCGAAATTAAAAGGGATAAGAAGAGATCAAACGCACGATTTTACATTGGTTTATGTGGGTACACCATCCATTCTCGGCTCACCGGGCTTGGGGGTTAGCAAAATGTCTCCAAACGACAACACCTGTATTGACTTACGAATGTGTCAATAAACCTTTCTGACAATTATTTTGTCTATTGTAGCAGTGTATCACAACACTTCACGATCCCTTTCAGTAAAACAATCTACTACGCGTGTATATGATTACAATTGAAATCTCAAGGTGTGAATCAATGAGACAAAAACAAGTTTAAAGCCCAATGATGTATGATTTCTCAGTAGCAAGCTCAAAGATAATTATTGGATCTCTTTTAATTTGAATTTGATTAAACAATTTTATAGTTGGAGCTAAAAACTAGTCGTTGTTGACTTTCCGAGAATGATCGGATTATAGTTTTATCTTTGTCAGTTTACTTATTTTGACTTGTCAAATAGCGTTGTCTTAGATTTTAAATAAACAATTTACCATTTGAGGTTATCGGATCGTCGTTTATTTAGAATATTGCAAAACAAACTTAGATTTACATTTTACATTAAACGATTAAAGATTAGAAAGTTTCTTTACGATATATTGCTCGGTTCACCGTTAGTAATAAGCAGATTCACTATTAATGTCCGAATGCTCTTAAACAAGTCTAAAGACTAAATCTTTTATGTAAATTATCGGTTCACCTTTTTATAATAAATAGTTCAAGCGTAATTTTAGGAATACATATTTTGACAACTTTTTGTAGAAAAATGATTTTTCGATTCAAATTAAAAGTCATTAAGCTTTTTTAAACATGTTTATGGCTTTAAAAATTCATTTTAATAGCCCCAACATTTTAATCAAGAACATATAAGTTTTGTTATCATCAAAATCAATATTATAAGATTAACACTGAAAATGAAGTTGCGCATGGCTTCGGTGTCGAGCAATGCACGACGTATTGTTGTTGATGTGCTTGACTCACATACATGAGCCCGTTCTTCTTTGCTAATGGGTGGCTTTTGAGTGCCAAAGATGTTAGAGAAACCTATGTTGTGTTGGGGTTCTTTGTCGACGGTATAGATTGGCCTTTGAAATTTGTCTGTTAAGACATTAAGCAACTTCTTCTCCGAATAGTCACATATCCAATGAAGGCGTTCGCATATGAAACATGGGTTTGAGGCAGGTAGTTGTTCGCATCCGGTTTCTTTACTGCTTTCTTGTCGTATGAAGGCTTTTTTGCCTAATCCTTCCGGTTGTGCCTTTGTCCTTCCCGACCTACTCTGCACTACCATTCACCCATGGCTAGGCCTCTTGTCCTTGGGTTGGGGGAGTGTCGGCAAGTGATTCCGCAATGGTGATGGCATCATCCGAGTTTGTATGCCACGCTTATCAGAAGTTAGCGCTTGACTTGATCATTGGGGTATGCTGAAATAGAAGAGAGTCATATCGAACATATGGTCATCACCAGCATGAGGGTAGTAAGTCGCGTTGATGTAATCGCGAATATTGCAGATTTCTTGAAACCCGATGAAGATGCGCTCGTGCTTAACACCTTCGCAGGGTAAAGCCTTGCGAGTTCTTTGTTGAAACTTCGGCTGGTGATGGTGCGTATAGCACCCGTGCCAGCTATCGCCTACGCTGTATAGTTGTCACGGCCTTTTTCCAGCGAAAGTAGACACGGTCTACTACTTCGATGCCTGCAAATCCACAAAACACCCGTAGCATCGAAAGTATTGCTCAATCGAAAGAGGAAGTTGTCCATGACGGTGGCATTTAGGTGCACCATCGTAGGTGCATCGATTCGACGCACATCACTGTGCTTGTCGAAGTCTGCCAGGCGTGAGTGTGAACTCGCGCCATGCCCACCCGAGCGAACCTCATCCACCTCTCGCACGAATCCGTCAGTAATCGCTTGCACGAAGCTACGCAAATTCAAAGAACTCTTCATGTAATTCTCAAACTCCCTCGTAGAGCCTACTGTCTTGCATGAAGACTTTGGTGGTTACCTTAAATTCATTATACTTGCCTCGAGACCATCCACCCTCACCTCCAAAGTAT
>JASUUG010000547.1:0-34419 GCA_030449905.1 Luvunga scandens
TAATGCATATCCCCAAAATCACGCACCACCCCGGAAACGCGAAAGTTAGCCAAGATCCGTGAGCTACAGCACACGGCCTTGGCCGCGGGGTGGCTGGGTGCCATGGCCTTGGCCTTGGGCTCGGGGTGGCTGCGTGCCTAGGACTTGGCCACGGGGTGGCTGGGTGCCATGGCCTTGGCCTTGGCCGCGGGGTGGCTGCATGCCTTGGCTTTGGCCGCTGGCTGGCTACGTGCCTTGCTCGAAATGCAGCACATGCTCGCGACCAAGGCACGTCGCACGCTCCCGGGGCATGGATAGGGAGCTCGAGCGTGGCCCTGTGCCCTTGCCTTGGCCGTGGGCGAGCTTTTGGCCAAAATGTGAGAAACGGTCCTCGCCGTTGCTTCGCATTCTTGGACCAAAAACTGAGATCCACACCTACCTTCCACTTCTTTCTCCGGTTTTGCCTGAATCGGACGAGTTGGCCCACCCATTTGGGAACCCGTTCTCTGGCGGTAAAATGGCCGTAAAACGAGTTTCGGAGATCGGAATTGGATTCCTTTTTCTCCCGCTACCGACTCCCACCAAACCCGACCACGCCAGCCAAAAATTCCACGCCCCCCCCGAAACACGAAATTTGGCCGCAATCCGTGTGCTATAGCTCACGGATTTTGGCCTTTTCGGGCGGAAAAATGGGCGCAGGGTCTCCCGCATTATTTTCGGCATTTCTTCGAGAGGAAAACAGTACTAGCACCGTGAGGAGGCCCCCGGCCCAGTTCTACCACAACCGGACCAATTCGCGGGCACGTTTCGTTCCCTTTTCACACCCCCGCACGTTCGGTAAACCGGCCGTAAAACGAGGTTTGGACCTCGGAATAGACTCCCGTCTTCTCCCACGTTCGACTGTCGCACGTATCTAATGCATCACCCCAAAATCCCGCCCCGCCCCGCCCCGGAAACGCAAAAGTTGGCCAAGATCCGTGAGCTACAGCACACGGCCTTGGCAGCGGGGTGGCTGCGTGCCTAGGCCTTGGCCGCGGGGCGGCTGGGTGCCATGGCCTTGGCCTTGGCCGCGGGGTGGCTGCGTGCCTTGGCCTTGGCCACGGGCTGGCTGTGTGCCATGCTCGAAATGCAGCACATGCTCGCGACCAAGGCACGTCGCACACTCTCGCGCACACAAAACACAAACTTGGGCTGCGCTCCCGCGGCAAGGATAGGGAGCTCGAGCGTGGCCCTGTGCCTTGGCCTTGGCCGTGGGGTGGCCGCGTGCCTTGGCCGTGGGGTGGCCGCGTGCCTTGGCCGCGGGCGAGCATTTGGCCAAAATGTGAGCACACAGTCCTCGCACCCCCGCACGTTCGGTAAATCAGACGTAAAACGAGGTTCGGACCTCGGAATCGACTCCCGTCTTCTCCGACGTTCGACTCTCGCACGTATCTAATGCATTACCCCAAAATCCCACCCCACCCCGGAAACGCGAAAGTTGGCCAAGGTCCGTGAGCTACAGTACACGGCCTTGGCCGCGGGGTGGCTGCGTGCCTTGGCCTTGGCTGCGGGCGAGCATTTGGCCAAAATGTGAGCACATGGTCCTCGCCGTTGCTTCGTATTCTTGGACCAAAAACTGAGATCCACACCTACCTTCCACTTCTTTCTCCGGTTTTGCCTGAATCCGACGAGCTGGCCCACCCGTTTGGGAACCCGTTCTCTGGCAGTAAAATGGCCGTTAAACGAGTTTCGGAGCTCGGAATTGGATTCCGTTTTCTCCCGCCCAGTTCTACCACAACCGGACCAATTCGCGGGCACATTTCGTCCCCTTTTCGTACCCCCGCACGTTCGGTAAATTGGCCGTAAAAGGAGGTTCGGACCTCGGAATCGATTCCCATCTTCTCCGACGTTCGACTGTCGCACGTATCTAATGCATCACCCCAAAATCCCGCACTGCCCCGGAAACGCGAAAGTTGGCCAAGATCCGTGAGCTACAGCACACGCCCTTGGCCGCGGGGTGGCTGCGTGCCTAGGCCTTGGCAGCAGCGTGGCTGGATGCCATGGCCTTGGCCTTGGCCATGGGGTGGCTGCGTGCCTTGGCCTTGGCCACGGGGTGGCTGCGTGCCTTGGACTTGGCCGCGGGGTGGCTGGGTGCCATGGGCTTGGCCTTGGCCGCGGGGTGGCTGGATGCCATGGCCTTGGCCTTGGCCATGGGGTGGCTGCGTGCCTTGGCCTTGGCCACGGGGTGGCTGCGTGCCTTGGACTTGGCCGCGGGGTGGCTGGGTACCATGGGCTTGGCCTTGGCCACGGGGTGGCTGCGTGCCTTGGCCTTGGCCACGGGGTGGCTGCGTGCCTTGGCCTTGGCCATGGGGTGGCTGCGTACCTAACCCTTGTCCGCGGGGTGGCTGGGTGCCTCGGAGCTCGGAATTGGATTCTGTTTTCTCCCGCCACCGACTCCCACCAAACCCGACGACGCAAGCCGAAAATCCAATTCTGAGCTCCGAAACTCATTTGACGGCCATCTTACCGGCAGCGAACGGGTGCCCAAACGGGTGGGCCCACTCGTCCGATTCAGGCAAAACCGGAGAAAGAAGTGGAAGGTAGGTGTGGATCTCAGTTTTTGGTCCAAGAATACGAAGAAACGGCGAGGACCATGTGCTCACATTTTGGCCAAATGCTCGCCCGCGGCCAAGGCGAAGCCACGCAGCCACCACGCGGCCAACGCCAAGGCACAGGTCCACGCTCGAGCTCCCTATCCTTGCCTCGGGAGAGCGGCCGGAGTGTGTGATGTGTGTGCGTGAGAGTGTGCGACCTACCTTTGTCGCGAGCATATGCTGCATTTCAAGAAAGGCACGTAGCCAGCCCGCGGCCAAGGCCAAGGCCGAGGCATGCAGCCACCCCGTGGCCAAGGCCAAGGCACGCGTCCACCCCGCGGCCAAGGCCTAGGCACGCAGCCAGCCCGCGGCCAAGGCCAAGGCCGTGTGCTGTAGCTCACGGATCTTGGCCAACTTTCGCGTTT
Organism: Luvunga scandens; assembly: GCA_030449905.1. Lineage (NCBI taxonomy): Eukaryota > Viridiplantae > Streptophyta > Magnoliopsida > Sapindales > Rutaceae > Luvunga > Luvunga scandens. The sequence goes on from JASUUG010000547.1 coordinate 2,978, forward strand.
CCGGGGCAGTGCGGGATTTTGGGGTGATGCATTAGATACGTGCGACAGTCGAGTGTTGGAAAAGAGGGGAGTCGATTCCGAGGTCCGAACCTTGTTTTTCGGCCGATTTGCCGAGGGTTCGGGGGTGCGAAAAGGGGACGAAACGTGCCCGCGAATTGGTCCGATTGTGGTAGAACTGGGCCGGGGGCCTCCTCACGGTGCAAGCACTGTTTTCCGCTCGAAGAAATGGCAAAAATAATGTGGGTGGCCCTGCGCCCATTTTTCCCCCGGAAAAGGCCAAAATCCGTGCGCTATAGCACACGGATTGTGGCCAAATTTTGCGTTTTAGGGGCGGCGTGGGATTTGGGGTTGGCGTCGTCGGGTTTGGTGAGAGTCAGTGGGGGGAGAAAACGGAATCCAATTCCGAGCTCCGAAACTCCTTTTACGGCGATCTTACCAGCAGCGAACGGGTGCCCAAACGGGTGGGCCCACTCATCCGATTCAGGCAAAACCGGAGAAAGAAGTGGAAGGTAGGTGTGGATCTCAGTTTTTGGTCCAAGAATACAAAGAAACGGCGAGGACCGTGTGCTCATATTTTGGCCAAATGCCCGCCCGCGGCCAAGGCCAAGCCACGCAGCCACCCCGCGGCCAACGCCAAGGCACAGGGCCATGCTCAAGCTCACTATCCTTGCCTCGGGAGCGCGGCCCGAGTGTGTGTTGTGTGTGCGTGAGAGTGTGCGACCTGCCTTGGTCGCGAGCATATGCTGCATTTCGAGAAAGGCACGTAGCCAGCCCGCGGCCTAGGCACGCAGCCACCCTGTGGCCAAGGACTAGGCACGCGTCCACCCCGCGGCCAAGGCCATGGCACCCAGCCAGCCCGCGGCCAAGGCCTAGGCACGCAGCCACCCCGCGGCCAAGGCCTTGGCACACAGACACCCGGTGGCCAAGGCCAAGGCCATGGCACCCAGCCAGCCCGCGGCCAAGGCCTTGGCACGCAGCCACCCCGCGGCCAAGGCCAAGGCCGTGTGCTGTCGCTCACCGATCTTCGCCAACTTTCGCGTTTCCGGAGCGGTGCGGAATTTTGGGGTGATCCATTAGATACGTGCGACAGTCGAACGTTAGAAAAGAGTGAAGTTGATTTCGAGGTCCGAACATCGTTTTACGGCCGATTTACCGAGGGTACGGGGGTGCGAAAAGGGGACGAAAGTTGCCCGCGAATTGGTCCGATTGTGGTAGAACTGGGACTGGGGCCTCCTCACGGCGCAAGTACTGCTTTCCGCTCGAAGAAATGATAAAAATAATGCGGGAGGCCCTGCGCCCATTTTTCCGCCAGAAAAGGCCAAAATCCGTGAGCTATAGCTCACGGATTGTGGCAAAATTTCGCGTTTCAGGGGCGGCGTGGGATTTTGGGCTGGCGTCATCGGGTTTGGCGGGAGTCGGTGGCGGGAGAAAACAGAATCCAATTCCGAGCTCCGAAACTCATTTTACGGCCATCTTACCGGCAGCGAACGGGTGCCCAAACGGGTGGGCCCACTCGTCGGATTCAGGCAAAACCGGAGAAAGAAGTGGAAGGTAGGTGTGGATCTCAGTTTTTGGTCCAAGAATACGAAGAAACGGCGAGGACCGTGTGCTCACATTTGGGCCAAATGCTCGCCCGCGGCCAAGGCCAAGCCACGCGGCCACCCCGCGGCCAACGCCAAGGCACAGGGCCATGCTCAAGCTCCCTATCCTTGCCTCGGGAGCGCGGCCCGAGTGTGTGTTGTGTGTGCATGAGAGTGTGTGACCTGCCTTGGTCGCGAGCATATGCTGCATTTCGAGAAAGGCACGTAGCCAGCCCGCGGCCTAGGCCAAGGCCTAGGCACGCAGCCACCCTGTGGCCAAGGCCTAGGCACGCGTCCACCCCGCGGCCAAGGCCATGGCACCCATCAAGCCCGCGGCCAAGGCCTAGGCATGCAGCCACCCCGTGGCCAAGGCCTTGGCACACAGACACCCGGTGGCCAACGCCAAGGCCATGGCACCCAGCCAGCCCGCGGCCAAGGCCTAGGCACGCAGCCACCCCGCGGCCAAGGCCAAGGCCGTGTGCTGTCGCTCACGGATCTTCGCCAACTTTCGCGTTTCCGGGGCGGTGCGGGATTATGGGGTGATGCATTAGATACGTGCGACAGTCGAATGTCGGAAAAGAGTGAAGTTGATTTCGAGGTCCGAACCTCGTTTTACGGCCGATTTACCGAGGGTACGGGGGTGCGAAAAGGGGACGAAACGTGCCCGCGAATTGGTCCGATTGTGGTAGAACTGGGCCGGGGGCCTCCTCACGGCTCAAGTACTGTTTTCCGCTCAAAGAAATGGCGAAAATAATGCGGGAGGCCCTGCGCCCATTTTTCCCCCGGAAAAGGCCAAAATCCGTGAGCTATAGCACACGGATTGTGGCCAAGGCACGCAGCCACCCCGCGGCCAAGGCCAAGGCCATTGCACCCAGCCACCCCGCGGCCAAGACCTAGGCACGCAGCCACCCCATGGCCAAGGCCAAGGCCATGGCACCCAGCCACCCCACGGCCAAGGCCAAGGCACGCAGCCACCCCGTGGCCAAGGCACAGGTCCACGCTCGAGCTCCCTATCCTTGCCTCGGGAGCGCGGCCCGAGTGTGTGTTGTGTGTGCGTGAGAGTGTGCGACCTGCCTTCGTCGCGAGCATATGCTGCATTTCGAGAAAGGCACGTAGCCAGCCCGCGGCCAAGGCCAAGGCCGAGGCACGCAGCCACCCCGTGGCCAAGGCCAAGGCACGCGTCCACCCCGCGGGAAGGGCCGTGGCACCCAGCCAGCCCGAGGCCAAGGCCATGGCACCCAGCCAGCCCGCGGACAAGGCCAAGGCACGCAGTCAGCCTGCGGCCAAGGCACGCAGCCAGCCTGCGGCCAAGGCCTTGGCACGCAGCCACCCCGAGGCGAAGGCCAAGGCCATGGTACGCAGCCACCCCGCGGCCAAGGCCATGGCACGCAGCCACCCCGCGGCCAAGGCCAAGGCCGTGTGCTGTCGCTCACGGATCTTGGCCGACTTTTGCGTTTTCAGGGCGATGTGGGATTTTGGGGTGATGCATTAGATACGTGCGGGAGTCGGACGTCGGAAAAGAGGGGAGTCGATTTCGAGGTCCGAACCTCGTTTTACGGCCGATTTACCGAGGGTGCGGGGGTGCGAACAGGGGACGAAACATGCCCTTGAATTGGTCCGATTGTGGTAGAACTGGGCCGGGGGCCTCCTCACGGCGCAAGTACTGCTTTCCGCTCGAAGAAATGGCAAAAATAATGCGGGAGGCCCTGCGCCCTTTTTTCCGCCAGAAAAGGCCAAAATCCATGAGCTATAGCACACGGATTGTCGCCAAATTTCACGTTTCGGGGGCGGCTTGGGATTTTGGGCTGGCGTCGTCGGGTTTGGTGGGAGTCGGTGGTGGGAGAAAGCGGAATCCAATTCCGAGCTACGAAACTCGTTTTACGGCCATCTTACCGGCAGCGAACGGGTGCCCAAAAGGGTGGGCCCACTCGTCCGATTCAGGCAAAACCGGAGAAAGAAGTGGAAGGTAGATGTGGATATCAGTTTTTGGTCCAAGAATACGAAGAAACGGCGAGGACCGTGTGCTCACATTTTGGCCAAATGCTCGCCCGCAGCCAAGGCCAAGCCATGCAGCCACCCTGCGGCCAACGCCAAGGCACAGGGCCACGCTCGAGCTCCCTATCCATGCCTCGGGAGCGCGGCCGGAGTGTGTGTTGTGTGTGCGTGAGAGTGTGCGACCTGCCTTGGTCTCGAGCATGTGCTGCATCTCGAGCAAGGCACGGAGCCAGCCCGCGGCCAAGGCCAAGACCGAGGCACGCAGCCACCCGGTGGCCAAGGCCAAGGCACGCGTCCACCACGCGGCCAAGGCCATGGCACCCAGCCAGCCTGCAGCCAAGGCCTAGGCACGCAGCCAGCCCGCGGCCAAGGCCTTGGCACGCAGCCACCCCGAGGCCAAGGCCAAGGCCATGGCACGTAGCCACCCCGCGGCCAAGGCCAAGGCCATGGAACGCAGCCACCCCGCGGTCAAGGCCAAGGCCGTGTGCTTTAGCTCACGGATCTTGGCCAACTTTCGCGTTTCCGGGGCGGTGCGGGATTTTGGGGTGATGCATTAGATATGTGCGACAGTCGAGCGTTGGAAAAGAGGGGAGTCAATTTCGAGGTCCGAACCTTGTTTTACGGCCGATTTACCGAGGGTGCGGGGGTGCGAAAAGGGGACGAAACGTGCCCGCGAATTGGTCCGATTGTGGTAGAACTGGGCCGGGGGCCTCCTCACGGCGCAAGTACTGTTTTCCGCTCAAAGAAATGGCGAAAATAATGCGGGAGGCCCTGCGCCCATTTTTCCCCCGGAAAAGGCCAAAATCCGTGAGCTATAGCACACGGATTGTGGCCAAGGCACGCAGCCACCCCGCGGCCAAGGCCAAGGCCAAGGCCATTGCACCCAGCCACCCCGCGGCCAAGGCCTAGGCACGCAGCCACCCCATGGCCAAGGCCAAGGCCATGGCACCCAGCCACCCCGCGGCCAAGGCCAAGGCACGCAGCCACCCCGTGGCCAAGGCCAAGGCACGCAGCCACCCCGTGGACAAGGCCAAGGCCATGGCACCCAGCCACGCCGCTGCCAAGGCCTAGGCACGCAGCCACCCCGCGGCCAAGGCCGTGTGCTGTAGCTCACGGATCTTGGCCAACTTTCGCGTTTCTGGGGCGGTGCGGGATTTTGGAATGATGCATTAGATACGTGCGACAGTCGAACGTCGGAGAAGACGGGAGTCGATTCCGAGGTCTGAATCTCGTTTTACAGCAGATTTACCGATCGTTCGGGGGTGCGAAAAAGGGACGAAACGTGCCCGCGAATTGGTCCGGTTGTGGTAGAACGGGGCAGGGGGCCTCCTCACGGTGCTAGTACTGTTTTGCGCTCAAAGAAATGTCAAAAATAATGCGGGAGGCCCTGCGCCCATTTTTCCGCCCGAATAGGCCAAAATCCGTGAGCTATAGCACACGGATTGCGGCCAAATTTCGTCTTTCGGGGGCGGTGTGGGATTTTTGGCTGGCGTGGTCGGGTTTGGTGGGAGTCGGTGGCGGGAGAAAACGGAATCCAATTCCGAGCTCCGGAACTAGTTTAACGGCCATTTTACCGCCAGATAACGGGTTCCCAAACGGGTGGGCCAACTCGTCCGATTCAAGCAAAACCGGAGAAAGAAGTGGAAGGTAGGCGTGGATCTCAGTTTTTGGTCCAAGAATGCGAAGCAACGGCGAGGACCGTGTCCTCACATTCTGGCCAAATGCTCGCCCGCAGCCAAGTCCAAGCCCAAGGCACGCGGGCACCCCATAGCCAAGGCCAAGGCACAGGGCCACGCTCGAGCTCCCTATCCTTGCTCCGGGAGCGCGGCCCAAGTGTGTTTTTTGTGTGCGCGAGATTGTGCGACGAGCCTTGGTCGTGAGCATGTGCTGCATTTCAAGCAAGGCACGGAGCCATCCCGCGGCCAAGGCCAAGGCCGAGGCATGCAGCCACCCCGTGGCCAAGACCAAGGCACGTGTCCACCCGCGGCCAAGGCCATGGCACCAACCCAGCCCGCGGCCAAGGCTATGGCACCCAGCCAGCCCGCGGCCAAGGCCTAGGCACGTAGCCAGACAGCGGCCTAGGCACGTAGCCAGACCGCGGCCAAGGCCTTGGCACGCAGCCACCCCGAGGCCAAGGCCAAGGCCATGGCACGCAGCCACCCCGCGGCCAAGGCCAAGGCCGTGTACTGTCGCTCACGTATCTTGGCCAATTTTCGCGTTTCCAGGGCGGTGCGGGATTTTGGGGTGATGCGTTAGACACGTGCGACAGTCGAACATCGGAAAAGAGGGGAGTCGATTTCGAGGTCCGAACCTCGTTTTACGGATGATTTACCGAGGGTGCGGGAGTGCGAAAAGGGGACGAAACGTGCCCTCGAATTGCTCCGATTGTGGTAGAACTGGGCCGGCGGCCTCCTCATGGTGCAAGTACTGCTTTCCGCTCGAAGAAATGGCAAAAATAATGCGGGAGGCCCTGCGCCCATTTTTCCGCCAGAAAAGGCCAAAATCCGTGAGCTATAGCACACAGATTGTGGCCAAATTTCGCGTTTCGGGGGCGGCGTGGGATTTTGGGCCGGCGTCGTCGGGTATGGTGGGAGTCGGTGGCGGGTGAAAATGGAATCCAATTCCGAGCTACGAAACTCGTTTTACGGCCATCTTACCGGCAGCGAACGGGTGCCCAAACGGGTGGGCCAACTCGTCCGATTCAGGCAAAACCGGAGAAAGAAGTGGAAGGTAGGTGTGGATCTCAGTCTTTGGTCCATGAATACGAAGAAACGGCGAGGACCGTGCGCTCACATTTTGGCCAAATGCTCGCCCGCGGCCAAGGCCAAGCCACGCAGCCACCCGGCGGCCAACGCCAAGGCACAGGGCCACGCTCGAGCTCCCTATCCTTGCCTCGGGAGCGCGGCCGGAGTGTGTGTTGAGTGTCCGTGAGAGTGTGCGACCTGCCTTGGTCGCGAGCATGTGCTGCATTTCGAGCAAGGCACGGAGCCAGCCCGCGGCCAAGGCCAAGGCCGAGGCACGCAGCCACATGGTGGCCAACGCCAAGGCACGCGTCCACCCCGCAGCCAAGGCCATGGCACTCACCCAGCCTGCGGCCAAGGCCATGGCACCCAGCCAGCCCACGGCCAAGACCTAGGCATGCAGCCAGCCCGCGGCCAAGGCCTTGGCACGCAGCCACCCCGCGGCCAAGGCAAAGGCAATGGCACGCAGCCACCCCGCGGCCAAGGCCAAGGCCGTGCGCTGTAGCTCACGGATCTTGGCCAACTTTCGTGTTTCCGGGGCGGGGCGGGATTTTGGGGTATTGCATTAGATACGTGCGACAGTCGAGCGTTGGAAAAGAGGGGAGTCGATTTCGTGGTCCGAACCTCGTTTTACGGCCGATTTACCGAGGGTGCGGGAGTGCGAAAAGGGGACGAAACGTGCCCTTGAATTGGTCAGATTGTGGTAGATCTGGGCCGGGGGCCTCCTCACGGCGCAAGTACTGCTTTCCACTCGAAGAAATGGCAAAAATAATAGGGGAGGCCCTGCGCTCATTTTTCCGCCAGAAAAGGCCAAAATCCGTGAGCTATAGCATACGGATTGTGGAAAAATTTCCCGTTTCCGGGGCGGCATGGGATTTTGGGCTGGCGTGGTCGGGTTTGGTGGGAGCCGGTGGCGGGAGAAAACGGAATCCAATTCCGAGCTCCGAAACTCGTTTTACGGCCTTCTTACCGGCAGCGAACAGGTGCCCAAACGGGTGGGCCAACTCGTCCGATTCAGGCAAAACCGGAGAAAGAAGTGGAAGGTAGGTGTGGATCTCAGTTTTTGGTCCAAGAATACGAAGAAACGGCGAGGACCGTGTGCTCACATTTTGGCCAAATGCTCGCCCGCGGCCAAGGCCAAGCCACGCAGCCACCCTGCGGCCAACGCCAAGGCACAGGGCCACGCTCGAGCTCCCTATCCTTGCCTCGGGAGCGCGGCCGGAGTGTGTGTTGTGTGTGCGTGAGAGTGTGCGACCTGCCTTGGTCGCGAGCATATGCTGCATTTCGAGCAAGGCACGGAGCCAGCCCGCGGCCAAGCCCAAGGCCGAGGCACGCAGCCATCCCGTGGCCAAGGCCAAGGCACGCGTCCACCCCGCGGCCAAGGCCATGGCACCCAGCCAGCCCGCGGCCAAGGCCTAGGAACGCTGCCAGCCCGCAGCCAAGGCCTAGGCACGCTGCCAGCCCGCGGCCAAGGCCTTGGCACGCAGCCACCCCGCGGCCAAGGCCAAGGCCATGGCACGAAGCCACCCCGCGGCCAAGGCCAAGGCCATGGCACGCAGCCACCCCGCGGCCAAGGCCAAGGCCATGGCACACAGCCACCCCGCGGCCAAGGCCAAGGCCGCGTGCTGTAGCTCACGGATCTTGGCCAACTTTCGCGTTTCCGGGGCGGTGCGGGATTTTGGGGTGATGCATTAGATACGTGCGACAGTCGAGCGTTGGAAAAGAGGGGAGTCGATTTCGAGGTCCGAACCTCATTTTACGGCCGATTTACCGAGGGTGCGGGGGTGCGAAAAGGGGACGAAACGTGCCAGCGAATTGGTCCGATTGTGGTAGAACTGGGCCGGGGGCCTCCTCAAGGCGTAAGTACTGTTTTCCGCTCGAAGAAATGGCGAAAATAATGCGGGAGGCCCTACGCCCATTTTTCCCCCGGAAAAGGCCAAAATCCGTGAGCTATAGCACACAGATTGTGGCTCAATTTCGAGTTTCGGGGGCGGCGTGAGGAGGCCCCCTGCCCAGTTCTACCACAATCGGACCAATTCGAGGGCACGTTTCATCCCCTTTTCGCACCCCCGCACCCTCGGCAAATCGGCCGTAAAACGAGGCTCGGACCTCGAAATTGACTCCCCTCTTTTCCGACGTTCGACTGTCGCACGTATCTAATGCATCACCCCAAAATCCCGCACCGCCCCGGAAAAGCGAAAGTTGGCCAAGATCCGTGAGCTACAGCACACGGCCTTGGCCTTGGCCGCGGGGTGGCTGTGTGCCATGGCCTTGGCCTTGGCCGCGGGGTGGCTGCATGCCATGGCCTTGGCCTTGGCCGCGGGGTGGCTGCGTGCCATGGCCTTGGCCTTGGCCTCGGGGTGGCTGCGTGCCAAGGCCTTGGCCGCGGGCTGGCAGCGTGCCTAGGCCTTGGCCACGGGCTGGCAGCGTGCCTAGGCCTTGGCCGCAGGCTGGCTGGGTGCCATGGCCTTGGCCGCGGGGTGGACGCGTGCCTTGGCCTTGGCCACGGTGTGGCTGCGTGCCTCGGCCTTGGCCTTGGCCGCGGGCTGTCTCCGTGCCTTGATCGACATGCAGCACATCCTCGCGACCAAGGCAGGTCGTACACTCTCATGCACACACAACACACACTCGGGCCGCGCTCCCGAGGCAAGGATAGGGAGCTCCAGCGTGGCCCTATGCCTTGCCGTTGGCCGCGGGGTGGCTGCGTAGCTTGGCCTTGGCCGCGGGCGAGCATTTGGCCAAAATGTGAGCACACGGTCCTCGCCGTTTCTTCGTACTCTTGGACCAAAAACTGAGATCCACACCTACCGTCCACTTCTTTCTCCGGTTTTGCCTGAATCTGACGAGTTGGCCCACCCGTTTGGGCACCCGTTCGCTGCCGGTAAGATGGCCGTAAAACGAGTTTCGGAGCTCGGAATTGGATTCCATTTTCTCCCACCACCGACTCCCACCAAACCCGACCACGCCAGGCCAAAATCCCATGCCGCCCCCGAAACGCGAAATTTGGCCACAATCCGTGTGCTATAGCTCACGGATTTTGGCCTTTTCCGGGGGAAAAATGGGCGCAGGGCCTCCCACATTATTTTCACCATTTCTTCGAGCGGAAAACAGTACTTGCGCCGTGAGGAGGCCCCCGGCCCAGTTCTACCACAATCGGACCAATTCACGGGCACGTTTCGTCCCCTTTTCGCACCCCTCACCCTCGGTAAATCGGCCGTAAAACGAGGTTCAGACCTCGAAATCGACTCCCCTCTTTTCCAACGCTCGACTGTCTCACGTACATAATGCATCACCCCAAAATCCCGCACCACCCCAGAAACGAGAAAGTTGGCCAAGATCCGTGAGCGACAGCACACGGCCTTGGCCTTGGCCGCGAGGTGGCTGCGTGCCATGGCCTTGGCCTTGGCCGCGGGGTGGCTGGGTGCCATGGCCTTGGCCTTGGCCGCCGGGTGGCTGTGTGCCAAGGCCTTGGCCATGGGGTGGCTGCGTGCCTAGTCCTTGGCCGCGGGCTAGCTGGGAGCCATGGCCTTGGCCGCGGGGTGGACGCGTGCCTAGGCCTTGGCCACGGGGTGGCTGCGTGCCTCGGCCTTGCCCTTGGCCGCAGGCTGGCTACGTGCCTTTCTCAAAATGCAGCAGATGCTCGCAACCAAGGCAGGTCGCACACTCTCACGCACACACAACACACACTCCGGCCGCGCTCCCGAGGCAAGGATAGGGAGCTCGAGCGTGGCCATGTGCCTTGGCGTTGGCCGCGGGGTGGCTGCATGGCTCGGCCTTGGCCGCGGGCGAGCATTTGGGCCTTTTCCAGGGGAAAAATGGGCGCAGGGCCTCCCACATTATTTTCACCATTTCTTCAAGTGGAAAACAGTACTTGCGCCATGAGGAGGCCCCCGGCCCAGTTCTACCACAATCGGACCAATTCGAGGGCACGTTTCGTCCCATTTTCGCACCCCCGCACCCTTGGTAAATCGGCCGTAAAACGAGGTTCGGACCTCAAAATCGACTCCCCTCTTTTCCAACGCTCGACTGTCTCACGTATATAATGCATCACCCCAAAATCCCGCACCACCCCGGAAACGAGAAAGTTGGCCAAGATCCGTGAGCGACAGCACACGGCCTTGGCCTTGGCTGCGGGGTGGCTGCGTGCCATGGCCTTGGCCTTGGCCGCGGGGTGGCTGGGTGCCATGGCCTTGGCCTTGGCTATGGGGTGGCTGCGTGCCTAGTCCTTGGCCGCGGGCTAGCTGGGAGCCATGGCCTTGGCCGCGGGCTGTCTATGTGCCTTTCTCGAAATGCAGCATATGCTCGCGACCAAGGCAGGTCGTACACTCTCACGTACACACAACACACACTCGGTCCGCGCTCCCGAGGCAAGAATAGGGAGCTCGAGCGTGGCCCTGTGCCTTGGCGTTGGCCGCGGGGTGGCTGCATGGCTTGGCCTTGGCCGCGGGCGAGCATTTGTGCAAAATGTGGGCACACGGTCCTCGCCGTTTCTTCGTATTCTTGGACCAAAAACTGAGATCCACACCTACCTTCCACTTCTTTCTCCGGTTTTGCCTGAATCGGACGAGTGGGCCCACCCGTTTGGGCACCCGTTCGCTGCCGGTAAGATGGCCGTAAAACGAGTTTCGGAGCTCGGAATTGGATTCCGTTTTCTCCCGCCACCGACTCCCACCAAACCCGACGACGCCAGCCCAAAATTCCACGCCGCCCCCGAAAAGCGAAATTTGGCCACAATCCGTGTGCTACAGCTCACGGATTTCGGCCTTTTTGGCGGAAAAATGGTCGCAGGGCCTCCCGCATTATTTTTTCCATTTCTTCGAGCGGAAAGCAGTACTTGCGTCGTGAGGAGGCCCCTTGTCCAGTTGTACCACAATCGGACCAATTCGAGGGCACGTTTCATCCCCTTTTCGCACCCCCGCACCCTCGGTAAATCGGCCGTAAAACGAGGTTCGGACCTCGAAATCGACTCCCCTCTTTTCCAACGCTTGACTGTCGCACGTATCTAATGCATCACCCGAAAATCCCGCACCGCCACGGAAACGCGAAAGTTGGCCAAGATCCGTGAGCTACAGCACATGGCGTTGGCCTTGGCCACGGGGTGGCTGCGTGCCATGGCCTTGGCCTTGGCCGTGGGGTGGCTTCGTGCCATGGCCTTGGCCTTGGCCTCGGCCTCGGGGTGGCTGCGAGCCTTTGCCTTGGCCGCGGGCTGGCTGGGTGCCATGGCCTTGGCCGGGGGGTGGACACGTGCCTTGGCCTTGGCCACGGGGTGGCGGCGTGCCTCGGCCTTGGCCTTGGCCGCGGGATGGCTCCGTGCCTTGCTCGAAATGCAGCATATGCTCGCGACCAAGGCAGGTCGCACACTCTCACACACAAACAGCACACACTCGGGCCGCGCTCCCGATGGAAGGATAGGGAGCTCGAGCGTGGCCCTGTGCCTTGGCATTGGCCGCGGGGTGGCTGCGTGGCTTGGCCTTTGCCGTGGGCGAGCATTTGGCAAAAGTGCGAGCACACGGTGCTCGCCGTTTCTTCGTATTCTTGGACCAAAAACTGAGATCCACACCTACCTTCCACTTCTTTCTCCGATTTTGCCTGAATCGGACGAGTTGGCCCACCCGTTTGGGCACCCGTTCGCAGCCGGTAAGATGGCCGTAAAACGAGTTTCGGAGCTCGGAATTGGATTCCGTTTTCTCCCGCCACCGACTCCCACCAAACCCGACGACGCCAGTCCAACATCCCACGCCGTCCCCGAAACGCGAAATTTGGCCAAAATCCATGTGCTATAGCTCACGGATTTTGGCCTTTTCTGGTGGAAAAATGGGCGCAGGGCCTCCCGCATTATCTTTGCCATTTCTTCGAGCGGAAAGCAGTACTTGCGCCGTGAGGAGGCCCCCGGCCCAGTTCTACCACAATCGGACCAATTCAAGGGCACGTTTCGTCCCCTTTTCGCACCCCCGCACCCTCGGTAAATCGGCCGTAAAACGAGGTTCGGACCTTGAAATCGACTCCCCTCTTTTCCGACGTTCGATTGTGGCACGTATCTAATGCGTCAGCCCAAAATCCCGCACCGCCCCGGAAACGCGAAAGTTGGTCAAGATCCGTGCGTGACAGCACACGGCCTAGGCCTTGGCCGTGGGGTGGCTGCGTGCCTAGGCCTTGGCCACGGGGTGGCAGCGTGCCTCGGCCTTGGCCTTGGCCGCGGGCTGGCTACGTGCCTTTCTCGAAATGCAGCATATGCTCGCGACCAAGGCAGGTCGTACACTCTCACGCGCACACAACACACACTCCGGCCGCGCTGCCGAGGCAAGGATAGGGAGCTCGAGCTTGGCCCTGTGCCTTGGCGTTGGCCGCGGGGTGGCCTCATGGCTTGGCCTTGACCGCGGGCGAGCATTTGGCCAAAATGTGAGCACACGGTCCTCGCCGTTTCTTCGTATTCTTGGACCAAAAACTGAGATCTACACCTACCTTCCACTTCTTTCTCCGGTTTTTCCTGAATCGGACGAGTTGGCCCACCCGTTTGGGCACCCGTTCGCTGCTGGTAAGATGGCCGTAAATCGAGTTTCGGAGCTCGGAATTGGATTCCGTTTTCTCCCGCCACAGACTCCCACCAAACCCAACCACGCCAGACCAAAATCCCACGGCGCCCCCGAAACGCGAAATTTGGCCACAATCCGTGTAGCTCACGGATTTTGCCCATTTCTGGCGGAAAAATGGGTGCAGGGTCTCCCGCATTATTTTTGCCATTTCTTCGAGCGGAAAGCAGTACTTGCACCGTGAGGAGGCCCCCGGCCCAGTTCTACCACAATCGGACCATTTCGAGGGCACGTTTCATCCCCTTTTCGAACCCCCGCACCCTCGATAAATCGGCCGTAAATCGAGGTTCGGACCTCGAAATCGACTCCTCTCTTTTCCAATGCTCGACTGTCGCACGTATCTAACGCATCACCCCAAAATGCCGCACCGCCCCGGAAATGTGAAAGTTGGCCAAGATCCGTGAGCTACAGCATACGGCCTTGGCCTTGGCCGCGGGGTGGCTGCGTGCCATGGCCTTGGCCTTGGCCTCGGGGTGGCTGCGTGCCAAGGCCTTGGCTGCGGGCTGGCCGCGTGCCTAGTCCTTGGCCGCGGGCTGGCTGGGTGCCATGGCCTTGGCCGCAGGCTGGCTGGGTGCCATGGCCTTGGCCGCGGGCTGGTCGGGTGCCTTGGCCTTGGCCACGGGGTGGCTGCGTGCCTTGGCCGCGGGCTGGCTCTGTGCCTTGCTCGAAATGCAGCACATGCTCGCGACCAAGGCAGGTCGCACACTCTCACGCACACACAGCACACACTCCGGCCGCGATCCCGAGGCAAGGATAGGGAGCTCGAGCGTGGCCCTGTGCCTTGTCATTGGCCGCGGGGTGGCTGCGTGGCTTGGCCTTGGCCGCGGGCGAGCATTTGGCTAAAATGTGAGCACACGGTCCTCGCCGTTTCTTCGTATTCTTGGACCAAAAACTGAGATCCACACCTACCTTCCACTTCTTTCTCCGGTTTTGCCCGAATCGGACGAGTTGGCCCACCCGTTCGGGCACCCGTTCGCTGCCGGTAAGATGGCCGTAAAACGAGTTTCGGAGCTCGGAATTGGATTCCGTTTTCTCCCGCCACCGACTCCCACCAAACCCGACGACGCCAGCCCAAAATCCCAGGCCTCCCCCGAAACGCGAAATTTGGCCACAATCCGTGTGCTATAGCTCATGGATTTTGGCCTTTTCGGGCGGAAAAATTGGCGCAGGGCCTACCGCATTATTTTTGCGATTTCTTCGAGCAGAAAGCAGTACTTGCGCCGTGAGGAGGCCCCCGGCCCAGTTCTACCACAATCAGACCAATTTGAGGGCACGTTTCGTCCCCTTTTCGCACCCCCGCACAGTCGGTAAATCGGCCGTAAAACGAGGTTCGGACCTCGAAATCGACTCCCCTCTTTTCCGACATTCGACTGTCGCACGTATCTAATGCATCACTCCAAAATACTGCACCGCCCCGGAAACGCGAAAGTTGGCCAAGATCCGTGAGCGACAGCACATGGCCTTGGCCTTGGCCACGGGGTGGCTGCGTGCCTAGGCCTTGGCCGTGGGTTGGCTGGGTGCCATGGCCTTGTCCTTGGCCACCGGGTGGCTGTGTGCCAAGGCCTTGGCCTCGGGGTGGCTGCGTGCCTATTCCTTGGCCACGGGCTGGCTGGGTGCCATGGCCTGGCCGTGGGGTGGATGCGTGCCTAGGCCTTGGCCACGGGGTGGCCGCGTTCCCGGGGCAAGGATAGTGTGCTCGAGCGTGGCCCGGTGCCTTGGCCTTGGCCGCGGGGTGGCCGCGTGCCTTGGCCGCGGGCAAGCATTTGGCCAAAATGTGAGGACACGGTCCTCGCCGTTGCTTCGTATTCTTGGACCAACAACTGAGATCCACACCTACCTTCCACTTCTTTCTCCGGTTTTTCCTGAATCCGACAAGTTGGCCCACCCGTTTGGGCACCCGTTCTCTAGCGGTAAAATGGCCGTAAAACGAGTTTGGGAGCTCGGAATTGGATTCCGTTTCCTCCCGCCACCGACCGCCACCAAACCCGACCACGCCCACCAAAAATCACACGCCGCCCCCGAAACGCGAAATTTGGCCGCAATCCGTGTGCTATGGCTCACGGATTTTGGCCTTTTCTGGCGGAAAAATGGGCGCAGGGCCTCCCGCATTATTTTCGCCATTTCTTCGAGAGGAAAACAGTACTACCACCGTGAGGAGGCCCCTGGCCCAGTTCTACCACAACCAGACCAATTTGCGGGCACGTTTCGTCCCCTTTTCGCACCCCCGCACATCCGGTAAATCAGACGTAAAACAAGGTACGGACCTCGGAATCGACTCCCATCTTCTCCGATGTTTGACTGTCGCACGTATCTAATGCATCACCCCAAAATCCCGCCCGGCTCCGGAAACGCGAAAGTTGGCCAAGATCCGTGAGCTACAGCACACGGCCTTGGCCGCGGGGTGGCTGCGTGCCGAGGCCTTGGCCGCGGGGTGGCTGCGTGCCGAGGCCTTGGCCGCGGGGTGGCTGGGTGCCATGGCCTTGGCCTTGGCCACGGGGTTGCTGCGTGCCTAGGCCTTGGCCTTGGCCACTGGGTGGCTGCGTGCCTTGGCCTTGGCCACGGGGTGGCTGCGTGCCTAGGCCTTGGCCGCGGGGTGGCTGTGTGCCGTGGTCTTGGCCTTGGCCGCGGGCTGGCTGCGTGCCTAGGCCTTGGCCGCGGGGTGGCTGTGTGCCATGGCCTTGGCCTTGGCCGCGGGGTGGCTGGGTGCCAAGGCCTTGGCCGCGGGGTGGCTGGGTGCCATGGCCTTGGCCACGGGGTGGCTGCGTGCCTAGGCCTTGGCCGCGGGGTGGCTGTGTGCCGTGGTCTTGGCGTTGGCCGCGGGCTGGCTGCGTGCCTAGGCCTTGGCCTGGGCCACGGGGTGGCTGCGTGCCTTGGCCTTGGCCACGGGGGGGCTGCGTGCCTAGGCCTTGGCCGCGGGGTGGCTGCGTGCCTTGGCCTTGGCCGCGGGCTGGCTGCGTGCCTTGCTCGAAATACAGCACATGCTCGCTACCAAGGCAGGTCGCACACTCTCGCGCACACACAACACAAACTTGGGCCGCGCTCCCGGGGCAAGGATAGGGAGCTCGAGCGTGGCCCTGTGCCTTGGCCTTGGCCGCGGGGTGGCCGCGTGCCTTGGCCACGGGCGAGCATTTGGACAAAATGTGAGCACACGGTCGTCGCCGTTGCTTCGTATTCTTGGACCAATAACTGAGATCCACACCTACCTTCCACTTCTTTCTCCAGTTTTGCCTGAATCGGACCAGTTGGCCCACCCGATTGGGCACCCGTTCTCTGGCGGTAAAATGTCCGTAAAACGAGTTTCGGAGCTCGGAATTGGATTCCGTTTTCTCCCGACACCGACTCCCACCAACCCGACCACGCCAGCCAAAAATCCCACGCCGCCCCAGAAACACTAAATTTGGCCACAATCCGTGTGCTATAGCTCGTGGATTTTCGCCTTTTCTGGCGGAAAAATGGGCGCAGGGCCTCCCGCATTATTTTTGACATTTCTTTGAGCGCAAAACAGTACTAGCACCGTGAGGAGGCCCCCGGCCCCGTTCTACCACAACCGGACCAATTCGCGGGCACGTTTCGTCCCTTTTTCGCACCCCCGAACGTTCGGTAAATCTGCTGTAAAACGAGATTCAGACCTCGGAATCGACTCCCGTCTTCTCCGACGTTCGACTGTCGCACGTATCTAATGCATCATTCCAAAATCCCGCACCGCCCCAGAAACGCGAAAGTTGGCCAAGATCCATGAGCTACAGCACACGGCCTTGGCCGCGGGGTGGCTGCGTGCCTAGGCCTTGGCAGCGGTGTGGCTGGGTGCCATGGGCTTGGCCTTGTCCACGGGGTGGCTGCGTGCCTTGGCCTTGGCCACGGGGTGGCTGCGTGCCTTGGCCTTGGCCGCGGGGTGGCTGGGTGCCATGGCCTTGGCCTTGGCCATGGGGTGGCTGCGTGCCTAGGCCTTGGCCGCTGGGTGGCTGGGTGCAATGGCCTTGGCCTTGGCCGCGGGGTGGCTGCGTGCCTTGGCCACAATCCGTGTGCTATATCTCACGGATTTTTGCCTTTTCCGGGGGAAAAATGGGCGTAGGGCCTCCCGCATTATTTTTGCCATTTCTTCGAGCGGAAAGCAGCACTTGCACCATGAGGAGGCCGCCGGCCCAGTTCTACCACAATCGGAGCAATTCGAGGGCACGTTTCGTCCCCTTTTCGCACTCCCGCACCCTCGGTAAATCATCCGTAAAACGAGGTTCGGACCTCGAAATCAACTCCCCTCTTTTCCGACGTTCGACTGTTGCACGTATCTAATGGATAACCCAAAAATACCGCACCGCCCTGGAAACGCGAAAGTTCGCCAAGATCCGTGAGCGACAGCACACGGCCTTGGCCTTGGCCGCGGGGTGGCTGCGTGCCTAGGCCTTGGCCGCGGGGTGGCTGGGAGCCATGGCCTTGGCCATGGCCACCGGGTGGCTGTGTGCCAAGGCCTTGGACACGGGGTGGCTGCGTGCCTAGGCCTTGGCCGCGGGCTGGCTGGGTGCCATGGCCTTGGTCGCGGGGTGGACGCGTGCCTAGGTCTTGGCCTTCGCTGCGGGGTGGACGCGTGCCTAGGCCTTGGCCTTGGCCGCGGGCTGGCTCCGTGACTTTCTCGAAATGCAGCATATGCTCGCGACCAAGGCAGGTCGCACACTCTCAAGCACACACAACACACACTCCGGCCGCGCTCCAGAGGCAAGGATAGGGAGCTTGAGAGTGGCCCTGTGCCTTGGCATTGGCCGCGGGCGAGCATTTGGCCAAAATGTGAGCACACGGTCCTTGCCGTTTCTTCATATTCTTGGACCAAAATCTAAGATCCACACCTACCTTCCACTTCTTTCTCCGGTGTTGCCTGAATCGGACGAGTTGGCCCACCCGTTTGGGCACCCGTTCGCTGCCGGTAAGATTGCCGTAAAACGAGTTTCGGAGCTCGGAATTGGATTCCGTTTTCTCCCACCACCGACTCCCACCAAACCCGACGATGCCCACAAAAAATCCCACGCCGCCCCCGAAACGCGAAATTTGGCCACAATCCGTGTGCTATAGCTCACGGATTTTGCCCTTTTCTGGCGGAAAAATGGGCGCAGGGCCTCCCGCATTATTTTTGCCATTTCTTCGAGCGGAAAGCAGTACTTGCGCCGTGAGGAGGCCCCTGGCCCAGTTCTACCACAATCGGACCAATTCGAGGGCACGTTTCGTCCCCTTTTCGTACCCCCGAACCCTCGGTAAATCGTCCGTAAAACGAGGTTCGGACCTCGAAATCGACTCCCCTCTTTTCCAACGCTCGACTGTCGTACGTATCTAGGGCATCACCCCAAAATCCCGCACCGCCCCGGAAACGCAAAAGTTGGCCAAGATCCGTGCGCTACAGCACACGCCCTTGGCCTTGGCCGCGGGGTGGCTGCGTGCCATGGCCTTGGCCTTGGCCAACGGGTGGCTGTGTTCCAAGGCCTTGGCCGCGGGGTGGACGCGTGCCTTGGCCTTGGCCATGGGGTGGCTGCGTGCCTCGGCCTTTGCCTTGGCCCCGGGGTGGCTGCATGCCATTGCCTTGGCCTTGGCCCCGGGGTGGCTGCATGCCATTGCCTTGGCCTTGGCCTCGGGGTGGCTGCGTGCCAAGGCCTTGGCCGCGGGCTGGCTGCGTGCCTAGGCCTTGGCCGCGGGATGGCTCAGTGCCATGGCCTTGGCCGCGGGCTGGCTGGGTGCCATGGCCTTGGCCGCGGGGTGGACGCGTGCCTTGGCCTTGGCCGCGGGGTGGACACGTGCCTTGGCCTTGGCCGCGGGGTGGACACGTGCCTTGGCCTTGGCCGCGGGGTGGACACGTGCCTTGGCCTTGGCCACAGGGTGGCTGCATGCGTCGGCCTTGGCCTTGGCCGCGGGCTGGCTCCGTGCCTTGCTCAAAATGCAGCACATGCTCGCGACCAAGGCAGGTCGCACACTCTCACGCACACACAACACACACTCCGGCTGCGCTCCCGAGGCAAGGATAGGGAGCTCGAGCGTGCCTCGGGGTGAGTGCGTGCCACGGCCTTGGCCGTGGCCGCGGGGTGGCTGCGTGCCAAGGCCTTGGCCTTGGCCACCGGGTGGCTGTGTGCCAAGGCCTTGGGCGCGGGGTGGACGCGTGCCTTGGCCTTGGCCACGGGGTGGCTACGTGCCTCGGCCTTGGCCTTGGCCCCGGGGAGGCTGCGTGCCTAGGCCTTGGCCGCGGGATGGCTGGGTGCCATGGCCTTGGCCGCAGACTGGCTGGGTGCCATGGCCTTGGCCGCTGGGTGGAGGCGTGCCTTGGGCTTGGCCACAGGGTGGCTGCATGCCTCGGCCTTGGCCTTGGCCGCGGGCTGGCTCCGTGCTTTGCTCGAAATGCAGCACATGCTCGCGACCAAGGCAGGTCGCACACTCTCACGCACACACAACACACACTCCGGCCGCGCTCCCGAGGCAAGGATAGGGAACTCGAGCGTGGCCCTGTGCCTTGGCGTTGGCCGCGGGGTGGTTGCGTGGCTTGGCCTTGGCCGCTGGCGAACATTTGGCCAAATTGTGAGCACACGGTCCTCGCCGTTTCTTCATATTCTTGGACCCAAAAACTGAGATCCACACCTATCTTCCACTTCTTTCTCCGGTTTTTCCTGAATCGGACGAGTTGGCCCACCCATTTGGGCACCCGTTCGCTGCCGGTAAGATGGCCGTAAAATGAGTTTCTAATCTCGGAAATGGATTCCGTTTTCTCCCGTCACCGACTCCCACCAAACCCGACTACGCCAGCCCAAAATCCCACGCCGCCCCCGAAACGCGAAATTTGGCCAGAATCCGTGTGCTATAGCTCGTGGATTTTGGCCTTTTCTGGCGGAAAAATGGGCGCAGCGCCTCCCGCATTATCTTTGCAATTTCTTTGAGCGGAAAGCAGTACTTGCGCCGTGAGGAGGCCCCCGGCCCAGTTCTACCACAATCGGACCAATTCGAGGGCATGTTTCGTCCCCTTTTCGCACCCCCGCACCCTTTGTAAATCGGCCGTAAAACGAGCTTCGGACCTCGAAATCGACTCCCCTCTTTTCCGACGTTCCACTGTCGCACGTATCTAATGCATCAACCCAAAATCCCGCACCGCCCCGGAAACGCGAAAGTTGGCCAATTTCCATGAGCTACAGCACACGGCCTTGGCCGCGGGGTGGCTGCATGCCATGGCCTTGGCCTTGGCCGCGGGTTGGCTGCGTGCCATGGCCTCGGCCTTGGCCTCGGGGTTTCTCCGTGCCAAGGCCTTGGCCGCGGGCTGGCTGCGTGCCTAGGCCTTTGCCGCGGGCTGGCTGGGTGCCATGGCCTTGGCCGCGGGCTGGCTGGGTGCCATGGCCTTGGCCGCGGGGTGGACGCGTGCCTTGGCCTTGGCCACGGGGTCGCTGCGTGCCTCGGCCTTGGCCTTGGGCACAGGCTGGCTGCGTGCCTTGCTCGAAATGCAGCACATGCTCGCGACCAAGGCAGGTCGCACACTCTCACGCACACACAATACACACTCCGACCGCGCTCCCGAGGCAAGGATAGGGAGCTCGATCGTGGCCCTGTGCCTTGGTGTTGGCCGCGGGGTGGCTGCGTGGCTTTGCCTTGGCCGCGGGCGAGCATTTGGAGCAAAATGTGAGCACACGGTCCTCGCCGTTTCTTCGTATTCTTGGACCAAAAACAGAGATCCACACCTACCTTCCACTTCTTTCTCTGGTTTTGCCTGAATCGGACGAGTTGGCCCACCCGTTTGGGCACCCGTTTGCTGCCGGTAGGATGGCCGTAAAACGAGTTTCGGAGCTCGGAATTGGATTCCGTTTTCTCCCGCCACCGACTCCCACCAAACCCGACGACACCAGCCCAAAATCCCACGCCGCCCCCGAAACGCGAAATTTGGCCACAAACTGTGTGCTATAACTCACGGATTTTGGCCTTTTCTGGTGGAAAAATGGGCGCAGGGCCTCCCTCATTATTTTTGCCATTTCTTCGAGCGGAAAGCAGTACTTGCGCCGTGAGGAGGCCCGCGGCCCAGTTCTACCACAATCGGACCAATTCGAGGGCACATTCTGTCCCCTTTTCACACCCCCGCACCCTCGGTAAATAGGCCGTAACACTAGGTTCGGACCTCAAAATCGACTCCCCTATTTTCTGACGTTCGACTGTCGTACGTATCTAATGCATCACCCCAAAATCCCGCACCGCCCCGGAAACGCAAAAGTTGGCCAAGATCCGTGAGCGACAGCACACGTCCTTGGCCTTTGCCGCGGGGTGGCTGCGTGCCTAGGCCTTGACCGCGGGGTGGCTGGGTGCCATGGCCTTGTCCTTGGGCACCGGGTGGCTGTATGCCAAGCCCTTGGCCTCGGGGTGGCTGCGTGCCTAGGCCTTGGTCGCGGGCTGGCTGGGTGCCATGGCCTTGGCCGCGGCGTGGTCGCGTGCCTAGGCCTTGGCCACGGGGTGGCTGCGTGCCTCGGCCTTGGCCTTGGCCACGGGCTGGCTACATGCTCGCGACCAAGGCAGGTCGCACACTCTCACGCACACACAACACACACTCCAGCCGCGCTCCCGCGGCAAGGATAGGGAGCTCGAGCGTGGACCTGTGCCTAGGCTTTGGCCGCGGGGTGTCTGCATGGCTTGGCCTTGGCGGCGGGTGAGCATTTGGCCAAAATGTGAGCACACGGTCCTCGCCGTTTCTTCGTATTCTTGGACCAAAATCTGAGATCCACACCTACCTTCCACTTCTTTCACCGGTTTTGCCTGAATCGGACGCGTTGGCCCACCCGTTTTGGCACCCGTTCGCTGCCGGTAAGATGGCCGTAAAACGAGTTTCGGAGCTCGGAATTGGATTCCGTTTTCTCCCGCCACCGACTCCCACCAAACCCGACGACGCCCACCCAAAATCCCACGCCGCCCCTGAAACGCGAAATTTGGCCACAATCCGTGTGCTATAGCTCACGGATTTTGGCCTTTTCTGGTGGAAAAATGGGCGCAGGGCCTCCCGCATTATTTTCGCCATTTCATCATGGGGAAAACAGTACTTGAACCGTGAGGAGGCCCCCGGCCCAGTTCTACCATAATCGGACCAATTCGCGGGCACGTTTCATCCCCTTTTCGCACACCCGCACCCTAGGTAAATCGGCCGAAAAACAAGGTTCGAACCTCGAAATCGACTACCCTCTTTCCCAACTCTCGACTGTCGCACGTATCTAATGCATCACCCCAAAATCCCGCACCGCCCGGAAAAGCGAAAGTTGGCCAAGATCCGTGAGCTACAGCACACGGCCTTGCCCTTGGCCGCGGGGTGGCTGCGTGCCATGGCCTTGGCCTCGGCCTCGGGTTGGCTGCGTGCCAAGGCTTTGGCCGCGGGCTGGCTGCGTGCCTAGGCCTTGCCAGCGGGGTGGCTGGGTGCCATGGCCTTGGCCACGGGGTGGCTGGGTGCCATGGCCTTGGCCGCGGGGTGGACGCGTGCCTTGGGCTTGGCCACGGGGTGGTTGCGTGCCTCGGCCTCGGCCTTGGCCGCGGGCTGGCTCCGTGCCTTGCTCGAAATGCAGCACATGCTCGCGACCAAGGCAGGTCGCACACTCTCACGCACACACAACACACACTCGGGCCGCGCTCCCGAGGCAAGGATAGGGAGCTTGAGCGTGGCCCTGTGCCTTGGCGTTGGCTGCGTGGCGGCTGCGTGGCTTGGACTTTTCCGCTGGTGAGCATTTGGCCAAAATGTGAGCACACGGTCCTCGCCGTTTCTTCGTATTCTTGGACCAAAACCTGAGATCCACACCTACCTTCCACTTCTTTCTCCGGTTTTGCCTGAATCGGACGAGTTGGCCCACCCGTTTGGGCACCCGTTCGCTGCCGGTAAGATGGCCGTAAAACGAGTTTCGGAGCTCGGAATTGGATTCCGTTTTCTCCCACCAACGACTCCCACCAAACCCGACGACGCCGGCCCAAAATCCCACGCCGCCCCCGAAACGCGAAATTTGGCCACAATCCATGTGCTATAGCTCACGGATTTTGGCCTTTTCTGGCGGAAAAATGGGTGCAGGGCCTCTCGCATTATTTTTACCATTTCTTCGACCGGAAAGCAGTACTTACACCGTGAGGAGGCCCCCGGCCCAGTTCTACCACAATCGGACCAATTCGAGGGCACGTTTCGTCCGCTTTTCGCACCCCCGCACCCTCGGTAAATCAGCCATAAAACGAGGTTCGGACCTCGAAATCGACTCCCCTCTTTTCCAACGATCGACTGTCGCACGTATCTAATGCATCACCCAAAAATCCCGCACTGCACTGGAAACGCGAAAGTTGGCCAAGTTCCGTGAGCAACAGCACAGGGCCTTGGCCTTGGCCGCGGGGTGGCTGCGTGGCCTGGCCTTGGCCGCGGGCGAGCATTTGGCCAAAATGTGAGCACACGGTCCTCGCCGTTTCTTCGTATTCTTGGACCAAAATCTGAGATCCACACCTACCTTCCACTTCTTTCTCCGGTTTTGCCTGAATCGGACGAGTTGGCCCACCCGTTTTGGCACCCGATCGCTGCCGGTAAGATGGCCGTAAAACGAGTTTCGGAGCTCGGAATTGGATTCCGTTTTCTCCCATCACCGACTCCCACCAAACCAGACCACGCCAGCCCAAAATCCCACGCCGCCCCCGAAACGCAAAATTTGGCCACAATCCGTGTGCTATAGCTCACGGATTTCGGCCTTTTCCGGGGCAAAAATGGGCGCAGGGCCTCCCGCATTATTTTTGCCATTTCTTCGAGTGGAAAACAGTACTTGTGCCGTGAGGAGGCCCCCGGCCCAGTTCTACCACAATCGGACCAATTCGCGGGCATGTTTCGTCCCCTTTTCGCACCCTCGGTAAATCGGCCGTAAAACGAGGTTCGGACCTCGAAATCGACTCCCCTCTTTTCCAACGATCGACTGTCGCACGTATCTAATGCATCACCCAAAAATCCCGCACCGCCCCGGAAACGCGAAAGTTGGCCAAGTTCCGTGAGCAACAGCACAGGGCCTTGGCCTTGGCCGCGGGGTGGCTGCGTGCCATGGCCTTGGCCTTGGCCGCGGGGTGGCTGCGTGCCATGGCCTTGCCCTTGGCCTCAGGGTGGCCACGTGCCAAGACCTTGGCCGCGGGCTGGCTGCGTGCCTAGGCCTTGCCCGCGGGCTGGCTGGGTGCCATGGCCTTGGCCGCGGGCTGGCTGGGTGCCGTGGCCTTGGCCGCGGGGTGGACGCGTGCCTTGGCCTTGGCCACGGGGTGGCTCCGTGCCTCGGCCTTGGCCTTGGCCGGGGGCTGGCTCCGTGCGTTGCTCGAAATGCAGCACATGCTCGCGACCAAGGCAGGTCGCACACTCTCACGCACACACAACACACACTCCGGCCGCGCTCCCGAGGCAAGGATAGGGAGCTCGAGTGTGGCCCTGTGCCTTGGCGTTGGCCGCGGGGTGGATGCTTGGCTTGGACTTGGCCACGGGCGAGCATTTGGCCAAAATGTGAGCACACAGTCCTCGACGTTTCTTCGTATTCTTGGACCAAAAACTGAGATCCACACCTACCTTCCACTTCTTTCTCCGGTTTTACCGGAATCGGACGAGTTGGCCCACCCGTTTGGGCACCCGTTCGCTGCCGGTAAGATGGCCGTAAAATGAGTTTCGGAGCTCGGAATTGGATTCCGTTTTCTCCCGCCACCGACTCCCACCAAACCCGACGACACCAGCCCAAAATCCCACGCCGCCCCCGAAACGCGAAATTTGGCCACAATCCGTGTGCTATAGCTCACGGATTTTGCCCTTTTCCGGGGGAAAAATGGGCGCAGGGCCTCCCGCATTATTTTTGCCATTTCTTCGAGCGGAAAACAGTACTTGTGCCGTGAGGAGGCCCCCGGCCCAGTTCTACCACAATCGGACCAATTCGTGGGCACGTTTCGTTCCCTTTTCGCACCCCCGAACCCTCGGTAAATCGGCCGTAAAACGAGGTTCGCACCTCAAAATCGACTCCTCTCTTTTCCAACGCTCGACTGTCGCACGTATCTAATGCATCAGCCCAAAATCCCGCACCGCCCCGGAAACGCGAAAGTTGGCCAAGATCCGTGAGCGACAGCACACGGCCTTGGCCTTGGCCGCGGGGTGGCTGGGTGCCATGGCCTTGGCCTTGGCCACCGGGTGGCTGTGTGCCAAGGCCTTGGCCGCGGGGTGGCTGCGTGCCTAAGCCTTGGCCGCGGGCTGGCTGGGTGCCATGGCCTTGGCCGCGGGCTGGCTGGGTGCCATGGCCTTGGCCGCGGGCTGGCTGGGTGCCATGGCCTTGGCCGCGGGGTGGACACGTGCCTTGGCCTCGGGGTGGGATTTTCGGCTGGCGTGCTCGGGTTTGGTGGGAGTCGGTGGCGGGAGAAAACGGAATCCAATTCCAAGCTCCGAAACTCGTTTTACCGCCATTTTACAGCCAGAGAACGGGTTCCCAAACGGGTGGGCCAACTCGTCCGATTCAGGCAAAACCGGAGAAAGAAGTGGAAGGTAGGTGTGGATCTCATTTTTTGGTCCAAGAATGTGAAGCAACGGCGAGGACCGTGTCCTCACATTTTGGCCAAATGCTCGCCCGCGGCCAAGGCCAAGGCCAAGGCACGTGGCCACCCTGCGGCCAAGGCCAAGGCCAAGGCACGCGGCCACCCTACGGCCAAGGCCAAGGCACAGGGCCATGCTCGAGCTCCCTATCCTTGCCCCGGGAGCGCGGCCCAAGTGTGTGTTGTGTGTGCGCGAGAGTGTGCGATGTGCCTTGGTCGCGAGCATGTGCTGCATTTCGAGCAAGGCACGCAGCCAGCCCGCGGCCAAGGGCAAGGCACGCAGCCACCCCGCGGCCAGGGCCAAGGCCATGGCACCCAGCCACCCCGCGGCCAAGGCCTAGGCACGCAGCCACCCCACGGCCAAGGGCAAGGCACGCAGCCACCCCGCGGCCAGGGCCAAGGCCATGGCACCCAGCCACCCCGCGGCCAAGGCCTAGGCACGCTGCCACCCCACGGCCAAGGTCAAGGCACGCAGCCACCCGGTGGCCAAGGCCAAGGCCATGGCACCCAGCCACGCCGCTGCCAAGGTCTAGGCACGCAGCCACCCCGCGGCCAAGGCCATCAGCTGTAGCTCACGGATCTTGGCCAAATTTCGCGTTTCTGGGGCGGTGCAGGATTTTGGGGTGATGCATTAGATACGTGGAACAGTCGAACGTCGTAGAAGACGGGAGTCGATTCCAAGGTCCGAACCTCATTTTACGGCCGATTTACTGAACGTGCGGTGGTGCGAAAAGGGGACGAAACGTGCCCACGAATTGGTCCGGTTGTGGTAGAACTGGGCCGGGGGCCTCCTCACGGTGGTAGTACTGTTTTACGCACGAAGAAATGGAAAAAATAATGCGGGAGGCCCTGCGCCCATTTTTCCGCCCGAAAAAACCAAAATCCGTGAGTTATAGCACACGGATTGCGGCCAAATTTCGTGTTTCAGGGGCGGCGTGGGATTTTTGGCTGGCGTGCTCTGGTTTGGTGGGAGTCGGTGGCGGGAGAAAACGGAATCCAATTCCGAGCTCCGAAACTCGTTTTACGGCCATTTTACCGCCAGAGAACGGGTTCCAAACGGGTGGGCCAACTCGTCCGATTCAGGCAAAACCGTAGAAAGAAGTGGAAGGTAGGTGTGGATCTCATTTTTTGGTCCAAGAATGTGAAGCAACGGTGAGGACCGTGTCCTCACATTTTGGCCAAATGCTCGCCCGCGGCCAAGGCCAAGGCCAAGGCATGCGGCCACCCTGCGGCCAAGGCCAAGGCACAGGGCCACGCTCGAGCTCCCTATCCTTGCCCCGGGAGCGCGGCCCAAGTGTGTGTTGTGTGTGCGCGAGAGTGTGCGATGTGCCTTGGTGCCGAGCATGTGCTGGATTTCGAGCAAGGCAAAGGCCATGGCCTAGGCACGCAGCCACCCCGCGGCCAAGGCAAAGAGCTAGTTGGCCAACTTTTGCATTTTTCCGCCCGAAAAGGCCAAAATCCGTGAGCTATAGCACACGGATTGCGGCAAAATTTCGCGTTTCGGGGGCGGCTTGGGATTTTTGGCTGGCGTGGTCGGGTTTGGTGGGAGTCGGTGGCGGGAGAAAACGGAATCCAATTCCGAGGTCCGAAACTCGTTTTACGGCCATTTTACTGCCAGAGAACGGGTGCCCAAACGGGTGGGTCAACTCGTCCGATTCAGGAAAAACCGGAGAAAGAAGTGGAAGGTTGGTGTGGATCTCAGTTTTTGGTCCAAGAATGCGAAGCAACGGTGAGGACCGTGTCCTAATATCTTGGCCAAATGCTCGCCCGCGGCCAAGGCCAAGGCCAAGGCACGCGGGCAAGGCCAAGGCACAGGGCCACGCTCGAGCTCCCTACCCTTGCCCCGGGATCGCAGCCCAAGTTTGTGTTGTGTGTGTGCGAGAGTGTGCAACGTGCCTTGATCGGAGCATGTGCTGCATTTCAAGCAAGGCACGCAGCCAGCCCACGGCTAGGGCCAAGGCACGCAGCCACCCCTTGGCCAAGGCCAAGGCCATGGCACCCAGCCACCCCTTGGCCAAGGCCAAGGCCATGGCACCCAGCCACCCCTTGGCCAAGGCCAAGGCCATGGCACCCAGCCACCCCGCGGACAAGGCCTAGGCACGCAGCCACCCCACGGCCAAGGCCAAGGTCATGGCACGCAACCACCCCGTCGCCAAGGCCAAGGCATGCAGCCACCCCGTGGCCAAGCAAAGGCCGTGTCACCCAGCCACGCCGCTGCCAAGGCCTAGGCACGCAGCCACCCCGCGGCCAAGGCCGTGTGCTGTAGCTCATGGATCTTGGCCAACTTTCGCGTTCCCGGGGCGGTGCAGGATTTTGGGGTGATGCATTAGATATGTGCGGCAGTCGAACATCGCAGAAGACGGGAGTCGATTCCGACGTCCGAACCTCGTTTTACGGCTGATTTACCGAACGTGCAGGGGTGCGAAAAGGGGACGAAACGTGCCTGCGAATTGGTCCGGTTGTGGTAGAACTGGGCCGGGGCCCTCCGTACAGTGCTAGTACCGTTTTGCGTTCGAAGAACGGGCAAAAATAATGCGGTAGGCCCTGCGCCCATTTTTCCGCCCGAAAAGGCCAAAATCCGTGAGCTATGGCACACGGATTGCGGCCAAATTTCGTGTTTCGGGAGCGGCGTGGGATTTTTGGCTGGCGTGGTCGGGTTTGGTGGGAGTCGGTGGCTGGAGAAAACGGTAACCAATTCAGAGCTCCGAAACTCGTTTTACGGCCATTTTACCGCCAGAGAACGGGTTCCCAAACGGGTGGCCCAACTCGTCCGATTCAGGCAAAACCGGAGAAAGAAGTGGAAGGTAGGTGCGGATCTCAGTTTTTGGTCCAAGAATGCGAAGCAACCGCGAGGACCGCGACCTGACATTTTGGCCAAATGCTCGCCCGCGGCCAAGGTAAGCCAAGGCACGCGGCCACCCCGCGGCCAAGGCCAAGGCACGCGGCCACCCCGCGGCCAAGGCCAAGGCACAGGGCCACACTCGAGCCCCCTATCCTTGCACCGGGAGCGCGGCCCAAGTGTGTGTTGTGTGTGCGCGAGAGTGTGCGGCATGCCTTGGTCGCGAGCATGTGCTGGATTTCGAGCAAGGCACGCAGCCAGCCCGCGGCCAAGGCCAAGGCACGCAGCCACCCCGCGGTCAAGGGCAAGGCCATGGCACCCAGCCACCCTGCGGCCAAGGCCAAGGCCATCGCACCCAGCCACCCTGCGGCCAAGGCCTAGGCACGCAGCCACCCCATGGCAAATGCCAAGGCCATGGCACCCAGCCACCCCGCGGCCAAGGCCTAGGCATGCAGCCACCCCGCAGCCAAGGCCGTGTGCTGTAGCTCACGGATCTTGGCCAACTTTTGCGTTTCCGGGGTGGGGCGGGATTTTGCGGTGCTGCATTAGATACGTGCGACAGTCGAATGTCGGAGAAGACGGGAGTCGATTACGAGGTCCGAACCTCGTTTTACGTCTGATTTACCGAACGTGCGGGGTTTCAAAAAGGGGACGAAACGTACCCGCGAATTGGTCCGGTTGTGGTAGAACTGGGCCGGGGGCCTCCTCACGGTGGTAGTAATATTTTCCTCTCGAAGAAATGGCGAAAATAATGCGGGAGGCCCTGCGCCCATTTTTCCGCCCAAAAAGGCCAAAATCCGTGAGCTATAGCACACCGACTGCGGCCAAATTTCGCGTTTCGGGGGCGGCGTGGGATTTTTGGCGGGCGTGGTCGGGTTTGGTGGGAGTCGGTGGCGGGAGAAAACGGAATCCAATTCCGGGCTCCCAAACTCGTTTTACAGCCATTTTACCGCCAGAGAACGGGTGCCAAAACGGGTGGGCCAACTCGTTGGATTAAGTTAAAACCAGAGAAAGAAGTGGAAGGTAGGTGTCGATCTCAGTCTTTGGTCCAAGAATACGAAGCAACGGCGAGGACCGTGTGCTCACATTTTGGCCAAATGCTCGACCGCGGCCAAGGCCAAGGCACGCGGCCACCCCGCGGCCAAGGCCAAGGCACAGGGCCACGCTCGAGCTCCCTATCCTTGCCCCGGGAGCGCGGTCCACGTGTGTGTTGTGTGTGTGCGAGAGTGTGCGACGTACCTTGGTCGCGAGCATGTGCTGCATTTTGTGCAAGGCAAGCAGCCAGCCCGCGGCCAAAGCCAAGGCCATGGCACCCAGCCACCTCGCGGCCAAGGCCTAGGCAGGCAGCCACCCCGCGGCCAAGGCCTAGGCATGCAGCCACCCCGCGGCCATGGCCTAGGCACGCAGCCACCCCGCGGCCATGGCCTAGGCACGCAGCCACCCCGAGGCCAAGGCCTAGGCACGCAGCCAACCCGCGGCCATGGCCTAGGCACGCAGCCACCCCGCGGCCACGGCAAAGAGCTAGTTGGCCAACTTTTGCATTTTTCCACCCGAAAAGGCCAAAATCCGTGAGCTATAGCACACGGATTGCGGCAAAATTTTGTGTTTCGGGGGCGGCTTGGGATTTTTGGCTGGCGTGGTCGGGTTTGGTGGGAGTCGGTGGCGGGAGAAAACGGAATCCAATTCCGAGGTCCGAAACTCATTTTACGGCCATTTTACTGCCAGAGAACGGGTGCCCAAACGGGTGGGTCAACTCGTCCGATTCAGGAAAAACCGGAGAAAGAAGTGGAAGGTAGGTGTGGATCTCAGTTTTTGGTCCAAGAATGCGAAGCAACCGCGAGGACCGTGTCCTAATATTTTGGCCAAATGCTCGCCCGCAGCCAAGGCCAAGGCCAAGGCACGCGGCCAAGGCCAAGGCACGCGGCCAAGGCCAAGGCACAGGGCCACGCTCGAGCTACCTACCCTTGCCCCGGGATCGCAGCCCAAGTTTGTGTTGTGTGTGTGCAAGAGTGTGCGACGTGCCTTGATCGCGAGCATGTGCTGCATTTCAAGCAAGGCATGCAGCCAGCCATGTGCTAGGGCCAAGGCATTTCAGCCACCCCTTGGCCAAGGCAAGGCCATGGCAGCCAGCCACCCGCGGACAAGGCCAAGGCACGCAGCCAGCCAAGGCCAAGGTCATGGCACGCAACCACCCCGTGGCCAAGGCCATGTCACGCAGCCACCCCGTGGCCAAGCCAAGGCCATGTCACCCAGCCACGCCGCTGCCAAGGCCTAGGCACGCAGCCACCCCGCGGCCAAGGCCGTGTGCTGTAGCTCACGGATCTTGGCCAACTTTCGCGTTTCCGGGGCGGTGCAGGATTTTGGGGTGATGGATTAGATACGTGCGGCAGTCGAACATCGCAGAAGACGGGAGTCGATTCTGAGGTCCGAACCTCGTTTTACGGCTGATTTACCGAACGTGCAGGGGTGCGAAAAGGGGACGAAACGTTCCTGCGAATTGGTCCGGTTGTGGTAGAACTGGGCCGGGGCCCTCCGCAGAGTGCTAGTACCGTTTTGCGTTCGAAGAACGGGCAAAAATAATGCGGTAGGCCCTGCGCCCATTTTTCCGCCCGAAAAGGCCAAAATCCGTGAGCTATAGCACACGGATTGCGGCCAAATTTCGTGTTTCGGGAGCGGCGTGGGATTTTTGGCTGGCGTGGTCGGGTTTGGTGGGAGTCGGTGGCGGGAGAAAATGGAAACCAATTCAGAGCTCCGAAACTCGTTTTACGGCCATTTTACCGCCAGAGAACGGGTTCCCAAACGGGTGGCCCAACTCGTCCGATTCAGGCAAAACCGGGGAAAGAAGTGGAAGGTAGGTGCGGATCTCAGGTTTTGGTCCAAGAATGCGAAGCAACCGCGAGGACCGCGACCTGACATTTTGGCCAAATGCTCGCCCGCGGCCAATGTAAGCCAAGGCACGCGGCCACCCCGCGGCCAAGGACAAGGCACAGGGCCACGCTCGAGCCCCCTATCCTTGCACCGGGAGCGCGGCCCAAGTCTGTGTTTGTGTGCGCGAGAGTGTGCGGCGTGCCTTGGTCGCGAGCATGTGCTGGATTTCGAGCAAGGCACGCAGCCAGCCCGCAGCCAAGGCCAAGGCACGCAGCCACCCCGCGGT
>JASUUG010000548.1:0-56105 GCA_030449905.1 Luvunga scandens
GCATTTGGCCAAGATGTGAGGACACGGTCCTCGCCGTTGCTTCGTATTCTTGGACCAAAAACTGAGATCCACACTTACCTTCCACTGCTTTCTCCGGTTTTGCCTGAATCGGACGAGTTGGCCAACCCGTTTGGGAACCCGTTCTCTGGCGGTAAAATGGCCGTAAAACGAGTTTCGGAGCTCGGAATTGGATTCCGTTTTCTCCCGCCACCGACTCCCACCAAACCCGACCACGCCGCCCCCGAAACGCGAAATTTGTCCGCAATCCGTGTGCTATAGCTCACGGATTTTGGCCTTTTCGGGCGGAAAAATGGGCGCAGGGCCTCCCGCATTATTTTCGCCATTTCTTCGAGCGCAAAACAGTATTAGCACCGTGAGGAGGCCCCTGGCCCAGTTCTACCACAACCGGACCAATTCGCGGGCACGTTTTGTCACCTTTTCGCACCCCCGCTAGTTCGGTAAATCGGCCGTAAAATGAGGTTCGGACCTCGGAATCGACTCCCGTCTTCTCCGACGTTCGACTGTCGCACGTATCTAATGCATCACCCCAAAATCCCGCACCGCCCCGCAAACGCGAAAATTGGCCAAGATCCGTGAGCTACAGCACACGGCCTTGGCCGCGGGGTGGCTGCGTGCCTAGGCCTTGGCAGCGGCGTGGCTGGGTGCCATGGCCTTGGCCTTGGCCACGGGGTGGCTGCGTGCCTTGGCCTTGGCCACGGGGTGGCTGCGTGCCTTGGCCTTGGCCACGGGGTGTTTGCGTGCCTTGGCCTTGGCCGCGGGGTGGCTGCGTGCGTAGGCCATGGCCGCGGGGTGGCTGCGTGCCTAGGCCATGGCCGCGGGGTGGCTGCGTGCGTAGGCCTTGGCTGCGGGGTGGCTGCATGCCTAGGCCTTGGCCGCAAGGTGGCTGGGTGCCATGGCCTTGGCTTTGGGCGCGGGCTGGCTGCTTGCCTTGCTCGAAATGCAGCACATGCTCGCGACCAAGGCACGTCGCACACTCTCGCACACACACAACAAACACTTGGACCGCGCTCCCGGGGCAAGTATAGGGAGCTCGAGCGTGTCCCTGTGCCTTGGCCTTGGCCGTGGGGTGGCCGCGTGCCTTGGCCTTGGCCTTGGCCGCGGTCGAGTATTTGGCCAAAATGTGAGCACACAATCCTCGCCGTTGCTTCGTATTCTTGGACCAAAAACCGAGATCCACACCTACCTTCCACTTTTTTCTCTGGTTTTGCCTGAATCCGACGAGTTGGCCCACCCGTTTTGGCACCTGTTCTCTGGCGGTAAAATGGCCGTAAAACGAGTTTGGGAGCTCGGAATTGGATTCCGTTTTCTCCCGCCACCGACTCCCAGCAAACCCGACCATGCCCGCCAAAAATCCCACGCCGCCCCCGAAACGCGAAATTTGGCCGCAGTCCGTGTGCTATAGGTCACGGATTTTGGCCTTTTTCGGGCGGAAAAATGGGCGCAGGGCCTCCCGCATTATTTTCGCCATTTCTTCGAGAGGAAAATATTACTAGCACCGTGAGGAGGCCCCCGGCCCAGTTCTACAACAACCGGACCAATTTGCGGGCACGTTTCGTCCCCTTTTCGCACCCCCGCACGTTCGGTAAATCAGACGTAAAACGAGGTTCGGACCTCGGAATCGACTCCCGTCTTCTCCGATGTTCGACTGTCGCACGTATCTAATGCATCACCCCAAAATCCCGCACCGCCCCGCAAACGCGAAAATTGGCCAAGATCCGTGAGCTACAGCACACGGCCTTGGCCGCGGGGTGGCTGCGTGCCTAGGCCTTGGCAGCGGCGTGGCTGGGTGCCATGGCCTTGGCCTTGGCCACGGGGTGGCTGCGTGCCTTGTCCTTGGCCACGGGGTGGCTGCGTGCCTTGGCCTTGGCCACGGGGTGTTTGCGTGCCTTGGCCTTGGCCGCGGGGTGGCTGCGTGCGTAGGCCATGGCCGCGGGGTGGCTGCGTGCCTAGGCCATGGCCGCGGGGTGGGTGCGTGCTAAGGCCTTGGCTGCGGGGTGGCTGCATGCCTAGGCCTTGGCCGCAGGGTGGCTGGGTGCCATGGCCTTGGCTTTGGCCGCGGGCTGGCTGCTTGCCTTGCTCGAAATGCAGCACATGCTCGCGACCAAGGCACGTCGCACACTCTCGCACACACACAACAAACACTTGGACCGCGCTCCCGGGGCAAGTATAGGGAGCTCGAGCGTGTCCCTGTGCCTTGGCCTTGGCCGTGGGGTGGCCGCGTGCCTTGGCCTTGGCCTTGGCCGCGGTCGAGTATTTGGCCAAAATGTGAGCACACAATCCTCGCTGTTGCTTCGTATTCTTGGACCAAAAACCGAGATCCACACCTACCTTCCACTTTTTTCTCTGGTTTTGCCTGAATCCGACGAGTTGGCCCACCCGTTTTGGCACCTGTTCTCTGGCGGTAAAATGGCCGTAAAACGAGTTTGGGAGCTCGGAATTGGATTCCGTTTTCTCCCGCCACCGACTCCCAGCAAACCCGACCATGCCCGCCAAAAATCCCACGCCGCCCCCGAAACGCGAAATTTGGCCGCAGTCCGTGTGCTATAGGTCACGGATTTTGGCCTTTTTCGGGCGGAAAAATGGGCGCAGGGCCTCCCGCATTATTTTCGCCATTTCTTCGAGAGGAAAATATTACTAGCACCGTGAGGAGGCCCCCGGCCCAGTTCTACAACAACCGGACCAATTTGCGGGCACGTTTCGTCCCCTTTTCGCACCCCCGCACGTTCGGTAAATCAGACGTAAAACGAGATTCGGACCTCGGAATCGACTCCCGTCTTCTCCGACATTCGACTGTCGCACGTATCTACGTGCCTAGGCCTTGGCCGCGGGGTGGCTGCGTGCCTAGGTCTTGGCCGCAGGGTGGCTGGGTGCCATGGCCTTGCCCTTGGCCGCGGGGTGGCTGCGTGCCTTGGCCTTGGCCGCGGGCTGGCTGCGTGCCTTGCTCCAAATCCAGCACATGCTCGCGACCAAGGCACTTCGCACACTCTCGCGCTCACACAACACACACTTGGGCCGCGCTCCCGGGGCAAGGATAGGGAGCTCGAGCGTGGCCCTGTGCCTTGGCCTTGGCCGCGGGGTGGCCGCGTGCCTTGGCCTTGGCCTTGGCCGCGGGCGAGCATTTGGCCAAAATGTCAGGTCGCGGTCCTCGCGGTTGCTTCGCATTCTTGGACCAAAAACTGAGATCCGCCCCCACCATCCACTTCTTTCTCCGGTTTTTCCTGAATCGGACGAGTTGGCCCACCCGTTTGGGAACCCGTTCTCTGGCGGTAAAATGGCCGTAAAACGAGTTACGGAGCTCGGAATTGGATTCCGTTTTCTCCCGCCACCAACTCCCACCAAACCCGACCACGCCAGCCAAAAATCCTACGCCGCCCCCGAAACACGAAATTTGGCCGCAATCCGTGTGCTATAGCTCACGGATTTTGGCCTTTTCGGGCGGAAAAATGGGCGCAGGGCCTCCCGCATGATTGTCACCCATTCTTCAAACGCAAAACAGTACTAGCACCGTGAGGAGGCCCCCGGCCCAGTTCTGCCACAACCGGACCAATTCGCGGGCACGTTTCGTCCCCTTTTCGCACCCCCGCACGTTCGGTAAATCAGCCGTAAAACGAGGTTCGGACCTCGGAATCGAAACCCGTCTTCTGCGATGTTCGACTGCCGCACGTATCTAATGCATTACCCCAAAATCCTGCACCGCCCCGGAAACGCGAAAGTTGGCCAAGATCCGTGAGCTACAGCACACGGCCTTGGCTGGGGGCTGGCTGCGTGCCTAGGCCTTGGCAGCGGCGTGGCTGGGTGCCATGGCCTTGGCCTTGGCCACGGGGTGGCTGCCTGCCTTGGCCTTGGCCGCGGGGTGGCTGGGTGCCATGGCCTTGGCCTTGGCCGCGGGGTGGCTGCGTGCCTAGGCCTTGGCCGCGGGGTGGCTGGGTGCCATGGCCTTGGCCTTGGCCGCGGGGTGGCTGCGTGCCTTGGCCTTGGCCGCGGGCTGGCTGCGTGCCTTGCTCGAAATGCAGCACATGCCTGCGACCAAGGCACGTCGCGCACTCTCGCACACACACAAACCACACTTGGGCCGCGCTCCCGGGGCTAGGATAGGGAGCTCGAGCGTGGGCCTGTGCCTTGGCCTTGGCCGCGGGGTGGCCGCGTGCCTTGGCCTTGGCCGTGGCCGCGGGCGAGCATTTGGCCAAAATGTGAGCACACGGTCCTCACCGTTGCTTCATATTCTTGGACCAAAAACTGAGATCCACACCTACCTTCCACTTCTTTCTCCGGTTTTGCCTGAATCCGACGAGTTGGCCAACCCGTTTGGGCTACTGTTCTCTAGCGGTAAAATGCCCGTAAAACGAGTATCGGAGCTCAGAATTGGATTCCGTTTTCTCCCGGCACCGACTCCCACCAAACCCGACCACACCCGCCAAAAATCCCACGCCGTCCCCAAAACGCGAGATCTGGCCTCAATCCGTGTGCTATAGCTCACGGATTTTGGCCTTTTCGGGCGGAAAAATGGGCGCAGGGCCTCCCGCATTATTTTTGCCATTTCTTCGAGAGGAAAACAGTACTAGCACCGTGAGGAGGCCCCCGGCTCAGTTCTACCACAATCGGACCAATTTGTGGGCACGTTTCGTTCCCCTTTCGCAACCCCGCACGTTCGTTAAATTAGACGTAAAACGAGGTTCGGACCTCGGAATCGACTCCCGTCTTTTCCGACATTCGACTGTCGCACATATCTAATGTATCACCCCAAAATCCCGCACCACCCCGGAAACGCGAAAGTTGGCCAAGAACCGTGAGCTACAGCACACGGCCTTGGCCGCGGGGTGGCTGCGTGCCTAGGCCTTGGCAGCGGCGTGGCTGGGTGACATGGCCTTGGCCTTGGCCACAGGGTGGCTGCGTGCCTTGGCCTTGGCCACGGGGTGGCTGTGTCCCTTGGTCTTGGCCGCGGGGTGGCTGGGTGCCATGGCCTTGGCCGCGGGGTGGCTGGGTGCCATGGCCTTGGCTTTGGCCGCGGGTTGGCTGGGTGCCTTGGCTTTGGCCGCAGGCTGGCTGCGTGCCTTGCTCGAAATGCAGCACATGCTCGCGACCAAGGCACGTCGCACACTCTCGCGCACAACCGGACCAATTCACCGGCACGTTTCGTTCCCTTTTCGCACCCCCGTACGTTCGGTAAATCAGCCGTAAAACGAGGTTCAGACCTCGGAATCGATTCCCGTCTTCTCCGACGTTCGACTGTCGCACGTATCTAATGTATCACCCCAAAATCCCGCACCACCCCGGAAACGCGAAAGTTGGCCAAGAACCGTGAGCTACAGCACACGGCCTTGGCCGCGGGGTGGCTGCGTGCCTAGGCCTTGGCAGCGGCGTGGCTGGGTGACATGGCCTTGGCCTTGGCCACAGGGTGGCTGCGTGCCTTGGCCTTGGCCACGGGGTGGCTGCGTCCCTTGGTCTTGGCCGCGGGGTGGCTGGGTGCCATGGCCTTGGCCTTGGCCGCGGGGTGGCTGCGTGCCTAGGCCTTGGCCGCGGGGTGGCTGGGTGCCATGGCCTTGGCCTTGGCCGCGGGGTGGCTACGTGCCTAGGCCATGGCCGCAGTGTGGCTGTGTGCCTAGGCCTTGGCCGCGGGGTGGCTGGGTGCCATGGCCTTGGCTTTGGCCGCGGGTTGGCTGGGTGCCTTGGCTTTGGCCGCAGGCTGGCTGCGTGCCTTGCTCGAAATGCAGCACATGCTCGCGACCAAGGCACGTCGCACACTCTCGCGCACACACAACACCACTTGGACCGCGCTCACGGATTTTGGCCTTTTCGGGCGGAAAAATGGGCGCAGGGCCTCCCGCATTATTTTCGCCATTTCTTCGAGAGGAAAACAGTACTAGCACCGTGAGGAGGCCCCCGGCTCAGTTCTACCACAATCGGACCAATTTGTGGGCACGTTTCGTTCCCTTTTCGCAACCCCGCACGTTCGTTAAATTAGACGTAAAACGAGGTTCGGACCTCGGAATCGACTCCCGTCTTTTCCGACATTCGACTGTCGCACATATCTAATGCACCACCCCAAAATCCTGCCCCGCCCCGGAAACGCGAAAGTTGGCCAAGATCTGTGAGCTACAGCACACGGCCTTGGCCTAGGGGTGGCTGCGTGCCTAGGCCTTGGCCGCGGGGTGGCTGGGTGCCATGGCCTTGGCCTTGGCCGCTGGGTGGCTGCGTGCCTTGTCCTTGGCCTCGGGTTGGCTGCGTGCCATGCTCGAAATGCAGCACATTCTCGTGACCAAGGCACGTCGCACACTCTCGCGCACACACAATACACACTTCGGCCGCGCTCCCGGGGCAAGGATAGGGAGCTCGAACGTGGCCCAGTGCCTTGGCCTTAGCCGCGGGGTGGCCGCGTGCCTTGGCCGCGGGCGAGCATTTGGCCAAAATGTGAGCACACGGTCCTTGCCGTTGCTTCGTATTCTTGGACCAAAAACTGAGATCCACACCTACCTTCCACTTCATTCTCCGGTTTTGCCTGAATCGGATGAGTTGGCCCACCCGTTTGGGCACCCGTTCTCTGGCGGTAAAATGGCCGTAAAACGAGTTTCGGAGCTCAGAATTGGATTCCGTTTTCTCCCGCCACCGACTCCCACCAAACCCGACCACGCCGGCCAAAAATCCCACGCCGCCCCCGAAACGCGAAATTTGGCTGCAATCCGTGTGCTATAGCTCATGGATTTTGGCCTTTTCGGGCGGAAAAATGGGCGCAGGGCCTCCCGCATTATTTTCGCCATTTCTTCGAGAGGAAAACAGTACTAGCACCGTGAAGAGGCCCCCGGCCCAGTTCTACCACAACCGGACCAATTCGCGGGCACGTTTCGTCCCCTTGTCGCACCCCCGCACGTTCAGTAAATCAAACGTAAAACGAGGTTCGGACCTCGGAATCGACTCCCGTCTTCTCCGACGTTCGACTGTCGCACGTATCTAATGCATCACCCCAAAATCCCGCCACGCCCCGGAAACACGAAAGTTGGCAAAGATCCGTGAGCTACAGCACACGGCCTTGGCCGCGGGGTGGCTGCGTGCCTAGGCCTTGGCCGCTGGGTGGCTGGGTGCCATGGCCTTGGCCTTGGCCGCGGGCTGGCTGCGTGCCATGTTCGAAATGCAGCACATGCTCGCGACCAAGGGACGTCGCACACTCTCGCGCACACACAATACACACTTGGGCCGCGCTCCCGGGGCAAGGATAGGGAGCTCGAGCGTGGCCCTGTGCCTTGGCCTTGGCCGCGGGCGAGCATTTGGCCAAAATGTGAGCACACGGTCCTCGCCGTTGCTTCGTATTCTTGGACCAAAAACTGAGATCCACACCTACCTTCCACTTCTTTCTCCGGTTTTTCCTGAATCCGACGAGTTGGCCCACCCGTTTGGGCACCCGTTCTCTGGCGGTAAAATGGCCGTAAAACGAGTTTTGGAGCTCGGAATTGGATTCCGTTTTCTCCCGCCACCGACTCCCACCAAACCCGACCACGCCAGCCAAAAATTCCACGCCGACCCTGAAACACGAAATTTGGCCGCAATCCGTGTGCTATAGCTCACGGATTTCGGCCTTTTCGGGCGGAAAAATGGACGCAGGGCCTCCCGCATTATTTTCGCCATTTCTTCGACCGGAAAACAGTACTAGCACCGTGAGGAGGCCCCCGGCCCAGTTTTACCACAACCGGACCAATTCGCGGGCACGTTTCGTCCCCTTTTCGCACCCTCGCACGTTCCGTAAATCGGCCGTAAAACGAGGTTCGGACCTCGGAATCGACTCCCGTCTTCTCCGACGTTCGACTGTCGCACGTATCTAATGCATATCCCCAAAATCCCGCACCGCCCCGGAAACGCGAAAGTTGGCCAAGATCCGTGAGCTACAGCACACGGCCTTGGCCGCGGGGTGGCTGCGTGCCTAGGCCTTGGCCGCGGGGTGGCTGGGTGCCATGGCCTTGGCCTTGGCCATGGGGTGGCTGCGTGGCTAGGCCTTGGCCGCGGGGTGGCTGGGTGCCTTGCTCGAAATGCAGCACATGCTCGCGACCAAGGCACGTCGCACACTCTCGCGCACACACAACACACACTTGGGCCGCACTCCCGGAGCATGGTTAGGGAGCTCGAGCATGGCCCTGTGCCTTGGCCTTGGCCGCGGGGTGGCCGCGTACCTTGGCCTTGGCCTTGGCCGCGGGCGAGCATTTTGCCAAAAAGTAAGCACACGGTCCACGCCGTTGCTTCGTATGCTTGGACCAAAAACTGAGATCCACACCTACCTTCCACTTCTTTCTCCGGTTTTGCCTGAATCGGACGAGTTGACCCACCCGTTGGGCACCCGTTCTCTGGCAGTAAAATGGCCGTAAAACGAGTTTTGGAGCTCGGAATTGGATTCCGTTTTCTCCCGCCACCGACTCCCACCAAACCCGACCACGCCAGCCAAAAATCCCACGCCGCCCCAGAAACGCGAAATTTGGCCGCAATCCGTGTGCTATAGCTCACGGATTTTAGCCTTTTCGGGCGGAAAAATGCGAAAGTTGGCCAAGTAGCTCATTGCCTTGGCCGCGGGGTGGCTGCGTGCCTAGGCCATGGCCGCGTGCTGGCTGCGTGCCTAGGCCATGGCCGCGGGGTGGCTGCGTGCCTAGGCCTTGGCCACGGGGTGGCTGCGTGCCTAGGCCTTGGCCGCGGGGTGGCTGCGTGCCTTGCTCGAAATGCAGCACATGCTAGCGACCGAGGCACGTCGCACACTCTCGCACACACACAACACACACTTGGACCGCGCTCCTGGGGCAAGGATAGGGAGCTCGAGCGTGGCCCTGTGCCTTGGCCTTCGCCGCGGGGAGGCCGTGTGCCTTTGGCTTGGCCTTGGCCGCGGGCGAGCATTTGGTCAAAATGTGAGCACACGGTCCTCGCCGTTGCTTCGTATTCTTGGACCAAAAACTGAGATCCACACCTACCTTCCACTTTTTTCTCCGGTTTTGCCTGAATCCGACGAGTTGGCCCACCCGTTTGGGCACCCGTTCACTGGCGGTAAAATGGCTGTAAAACGAGTTTCGGAGCTTGGAATTGGATTCCGTTTTCTCCCGCCACCGACTCCCACCAAACCCGACCACGCCCACCAAAAATCACACGCCGCCCCCGAAACGCGAAATTTGGCCGCAATCCGTGTGCTGTAGCTCACGGATTTTGGCCTTTTCGGGCGGAAAAATGGGCGCAGGGCCTCCCGCATTATTTTCGCCATTTCTTCGAGAGGAAAACAGTACTAGCACCGTGAGGAGGCCCCCGGCCCGGTTCTACCACAACCGGACCAATTCGCGGGCACGTTTCATTCCCTTTTCGCGCCCCCGCACGTTCGGTAAATCAGACGTAAAACGAGGTTCGGACCTCGGAATCGACTCCCGTCTTCTCCGACGTTCGACTGTCGCACGTATCTAATGCATCACCCCAAAATCCTCCCCCGCCCCGGAAACGCAAAAGTTGGCCAAGGTCCGTGAGCCACAGCACACGGCCTTGGCCGCGGGGTGGCTGGGTGCCATGGCCTTGCCCTTGACTGCGGGGTGGCTGCGTGCCTTGGCCTTGGCCGCGGGCTGGCTGCATGCCATGCTCGAAATGCAGCACATGCTCGCAACCAAGGCACGTCGCACACTCTCGCGCACACACAATACACACTTGGGCCGCGCTCCCGGGGCAAGAATAGGGAGCTCGAGCGTGGCCCTGTGCCTTGGCCTTGGCCGCGGGGTGGCCGCGTGCCTTGGCCTTGGCCTTGGCCACGGGTGAGCATTATGCCAAAATGTGAGCACACGGTCCTCGCCGTTGCTGGGTGCCTTTGCCTTGGCCACGGGGTGGCTGGGTGCCTTGGCCTTGGCCACGGGGTGGCTGCGTGCCTAGGCCTTGGCCACGGGGTGGCTGGGTGCCATGGCCTTGGCCTTGGCCGCGGGGTGGCTGCGTGCCTTGGCCTTGGCCGCGGGCTGGCTGCGTGCCTTGCTCGAAATGCAGCACATGCTCGCGACGAAGGAACGTCGCACACTCTCACGCACACACAACACACACTTGGGCCGCGCTCCAGGGGCAAGGATAGGGAGTTCGAGCGTGGCCGTGTGCCTTGGCCGCGGGCGAGCATTTGGCCAAAATGTGAGCACATGGTCCTCGCCGTTGCTTCGTATTCTTGGACCAAAAACTGAGATCCACACCTACCTTCCACTGCTTTCTCCGGTTTTTCCTGAATCCAACGAGTTGGCCCACCCGTTTGGGAACCCGTTCTCTGGCGGTAAAATGGCCGTTAAACGAGTTTCGGAGCTCGGAATTGGATTCCGTTTTCTCCCGCCCAGTTCTACCACAACCGGACAAATTCGTGGGCACATTTCGTCCCCTTTTCGCACCCCCGCACGTTCGGTAAATCAGCCGTAAAAGGAGGTTCGGACCTCGGAATCGACTCCAGTCTTCTCCGATGTTCGACTGTCGCACGTATCTAATACATCACCCCAAAATCCCGCACTGCCCCGGAAACGCGAAAGTTGGCCAAGATCCGTGAGCTATAGCACACGCCTTTGGCCGCGGGGTGGCTGCGTGCCTAGGCCTTGGCAGCGGCGTGGCTGGGTGCCATGGCCTTGGCCTTGGCCACGGGGTGGCTGCGTGCCTTGGCCTTGGCCGCGGGGTGGCTGGGTGCCATGGGCTTGGCCTTGGCCGCGGGGTGGCTGCGTGCCTTGGCCTTGTCCTTGGCCGCGGGGTGGCTGCGTGCCTAGGCCTTGTCCGCGGGGTGGCTGCGTGCCTAGGCCTTGCCCTTGGCCGCGGGGTGGTTGCGTGCCTTGACTTTGGCCGCGGACTGGCTTCGTGCCTTGCTCGAAATGCAGCACATGCTCGCGACCAAGGCACGTCGCACACTCTCGCGCACACACAACACAAACTTGGGCGTGCTCCTGGGGCAAGGATAGGGAGCTCGAGCGTGGCCCTGTGCCTTGGCCTTCGCCGCGGGAAGGCCGCGTGCCTTTGGCTTGTCCTTGGCCGCGGGCGAGCATTTGGTCAAAATGTGGGCACACGGTCCTCGCCGTTGCTTCGTATTCTTGGACCAAAAACTGAGATCCACACCTACCTTCCACTTCTTTCTCCGGTTTTAACTGAATCCGACGAGTTGGCCCACCCGTTTGGGCACCCGTTCTCTGGCGGTAAAATGGCTGTAAAACGAGTTTCGGGGCTTGGAATTGGATTCCGTTTTCTCCCGCCACCGACTCCCACCAAACCCGACGACGCCAGCCCAAAATCCCATGGCGCCCCCGAAACGCGAAATTTGGCCACAATCCGTGTCCTATAGCTCACGGATTTTGGCCTTTTCTGGCGGAAAAATGGGCGCACGGCCTCCCGCATTATTTTTGCCATTTCTTCGAGCGGAAAGCAGTACTTGCGCCGTGAGGAGGCCCCCGGCCCAGTTCTACCACAATCGGAGCAATTCGAGGGCACGTTTCGTCCCCATTTCGCACCCCCGCACCCTCGGTAAATCGGCCGTAAAACGAGGTTCGGAACTCAAAATCGACTCCCCTCTTTTCCGACGTTCGACTGTCGCACGAATCTATTGCATCATCTCAAAATCCCGCACCGCCCCGGAAACGCGAAAGTTGGCCAAGATCCGTGAGCGACAGCACAAGGCCTTGTCCTTCGCCGCGGGGTGGCTGCGTGCCTAGGCCTTGGCCGCGGGGTGGCTGGGTGCCATGGCCTTGGCCTTGGCAACCGGGTGGCTGTGTGCCAAGGCCTTGGCCGCGGGGTGGCTGCGTGCCTAGGCCTTGGCCGCGGGCTGGCTGGGTGCCATGGCCTTGGCCGCGGGGTGGTCGCGTGCCTAGGCCTTGGCCACGGGGTGACTGCGTGCCTCGTCCTTGGCCTTGGCCGCGGGCTGGCTACGTGCCTTTCTCAAAATCTAGCATATGCTCGCGACCAAGGCAGGTCGCACACTCTCACGCACACACAACACACACTCCGGCCGCGCTCCCGAGGCAAGGATAGGGAGCTCGAGCGTGGCCCTGTGCCTTGGCGTTGGCCGCGGGGTTGCTGAATGGCTTGGCCTTGGCCGCGGGCGAGCATTTGGCCAAAATGTGAGCACACGGTCCTCGCCGTTTCTTCGTATTCTTGGACCAAAAACTGAGATCCACACCTACCTTCCACTTCTTTCTCCGGTTTTGCCTGAATCGGATGAGTGGGCCCACCCGTTTGGGCAGCTGTTCGCTGCCGGTAAGATGGCCGTAAAACGAGTTTCGGAGCTCGGAATTGGATTCCGTTTTCTCCCGCCACCGACTCCCACCAAACCCGACGACGCCAGCCCAAAACGGGAGAAAACAGAATCCAATTCCAAGTTCAAACGAGGCATCGAACAGGTGCCCAAACAGGTGGGCTTTTCCGATTCAGCAAAACCGGAGAAAGAAGTGGAAGGTAGGTGTGGATCTCAGTTTTTGGTCCAAGAATACGAAGAAACGGCGAGGACCGTGTGCTCACATTTTGGGCAAATGCTCGCC
Organism: Luvunga scandens; assembly: GCA_030449905.1. NCBI lineage: Eukaryota > Viridiplantae > Streptophyta > Magnoliopsida > Sapindales > Rutaceae > Luvunga > Luvunga scandens. The sequence continues at coordinate 12,501 of JASUUG010000548.1, forward strand.
CGCGGCCAAGGCCAAGCCACGCAGCCGCCCCGCGGCCAACGTCAAGGTACAGGGCCACGCTCGAGCTCCCTATCCTTGCCTCGGGAGAGCGGCTGGAGTGTGTGTTGTGTGTGCGTGAGAGTGTACGACCTGCCTTGGTCGCGAGCTTGTGCTGCATTTCGAGCAAGGCACGGAGCCAGCCCGCATCCAAGGTCAAGGCCGAGGCACGCAGCCACCCCGTGGCCAAGGCCAAGGCACGCGTCCACCCCGCGGCCAAGGCCATGGCACCCAGCCAGCCCGCAGCCAAGGCCATGGCACCCAGCCAGCGCGCGGCCAAGGCCTAGGCACGCAGCCAGCCCGCGCCCAATGCCTTGGCACGGAGCCACCCCGAGGCCAAGGCCAAGGCCATGGCACGCAGCCACCCCGCGGCCAAGGCCAAGGCCATGGCACGCAGCCACCCCGCGGCCAAGGCCAAGGCCGTGTGCTGTAGCTCACGGATCTGGGCCAACTTTCGCGTTCCTGGGGCGGTGCGGGATTTTGGGGTGATGCATTACATACGTGCGACAGTCGAGCGTTGGAAAAGAGGGGAGTCCATTTCGAGGTCCGAACCTGGTTTTACGGCCGATTTACCGAGGGTGCGGGGGTGCGAAAAGGGGACGAAACGTGCCCTCGAATTGGTCCGATTGTGGTAGAACTGGGCCGGGGGCCTCCTCACGGCGCAAGTACTGCTTTCTGCTCGAAGAAATGGCAAAAATAATGCCGGAGGCCCTGCGCCAATTTTTTCGCCAGAAAAGGCCAAATTCCGTGAGCTATAGCACACGGATTGTGGCCAAATTTCGTGTTTCGGGGGCGGCGTGCGATTTTGGGCTGGCGTGGTTGGGTTTGGTGGGAGTCGGTGTCAGGAGAAAACGGAATCCAAATCCGAGCTCCGAAACTCGTTTTACGGCCATCTTACCTGCAGTGAACCGGTGCCCAAACAGGTGGGCCCACTCGTCCGATTCAGGCAAAACCGGAGAAAGAAGTGGAAGGTAAGTGTGTATCTCAGTTTTTGGTCCAAGAATACGAAGAAACGGCGAGGACCGTGTTCTCACATTTTTGCCACATGCTCACCCGCGGCCAAGGTCAAGCAACGCGGCCACCCCGCGGCCAACGCCAAGGCCTAGGGCCAAGCTCGAGCTCCCTATCCTTACCTTGGGATCGCGGCCGGAGTGTGTGTTGTGTGTGCGTGAGAGTGTGCGACCTACCTTGGTCGTGAGCATGTGCTGCATTTCGAGCAAGGCACGGAGCCAGCCGGCTGCCAAGCCCAAGGCCGAGGCACGCAGCCACCCCGTGGCCAAGGCCAAGGCACGCGTCCACCTCGCGGCCAAGGCCATGGCACCCAGCCAGCCAGCGGCCAAGGCCATGGCACCCAGCCAGCCCGCGGCCAAGGCCTTGGCACGCAGCCACCCCGAGGCCAGGGCCAAGGCCACGGCACGCAGCCACCCCGCGGCCAAGGCCAAGGCCATGGCACGCAGCGACCCCGCGGCCAAGGCCAAGGCCGTGTGCTGTAGCTCACGGATCTTGGCCAACTTTCGCGTTGCCGGGGCGGTGCGGGATTTTGGGGTGATGCATTAGATACGTGCGACAGACGAGCGTTGGAAAAGAGGGGAGCCGATTTCGAGGTCCGAACCTGGTTTTACGGCCGATTTACCGAGGGTGCGGGGGTGCGAAAAGGGTACGAAACGTGCTTGCGAATTGGTCCGATTGTGGTAGAACTGGGCCGGGGGCCTCCTCACGGCACAAGTACTGTTTTCCGCTCGAAGAAATGGCGAAAATAATGCGGGAGGCCCTGCGCCCATTTTTCCCCCGGAAAAGGCCAAAATCCGTGAGCTATAGCACACGGATTGTGGCCAAATTTCGCGTTTCGGGGGCGGCGTGGGATTTTGGGCTGGTGTCGTCGGGTTTGTTGGGAGTCGGTGGCGGGAGAAAACGGAATCCAATTCCGAGCTCCGAAATTCGTTTTACGGCCATCTTACCGGCAGCGAACGGGTACCCAAACGGGTGGGCCCACTCGTGCGATTCAGGCAAAACCGGAGAAAGAAGTGGAAGGTAAGTGTGTATCTCAGTTTTTGGTCCAAGAATACGAAGAAACGGCGAGGACCGTGTTCTCACATTTTTGCCAAATGCTCGCCCGCGGCCAAGGTCAAGCCACGCGGCCACCCCGCGGCCAACGCCAAGGCATAGGGCCAAGCTCGAGCTCCCTATCCTTGCCTCGGGATCGCGGCCGGAGTGTGTGTTGTGTGTGCGTGAGAGTGTGCGACCTACCTTGGTCGTGAGCATGTGCTGCATTTCGAGCAAGGCACGGAGCCAGCCCGCGGCCAAGGCCAAGGCCGAGGCACACAGCCACCCCGTGGCCAAGGCCAAGGCACGCGTCCACCCCGCGGCCAAGGCCATGGCACCCAGCCAGCCCGCAGCCAAGGCCTTGGCACACAACCACCCGGTGGCCAAGGCCAAGGCCATGGCACGCAGCCACCCCGAGGCCAAGGCCAAGGCCATGGCACGAAGCCACCCCGCGGCCAAGGCCAAGGCCGTGTGCTGTCGCTCACGGATCTTGGCCAACTTTCGCGTTTCCGGGGCGGTGCGGGATTTTGGGGTGATGCATTAGATACGTGCGACAGTCGAGCATTGGAAAAGAGGGGAGTCGATTTCGAGGTCTGAACCTCGTTTTACGGTCAATTTACCGAGGGTGCGGGGGTGCGAAAAGGGGACGAAACGTGCCTTCGAATTGGTCCGATTGTGGTAGAACTGGGCCGGGGGCCTCCTCAGGGCGCAAGTACTGCTTTCCGCTCGAAGAAAGGGTAAAAATAATGCGGGAGGCCCTGCGCCCATTTTTCCCCCGGAAAAGGCCAAAATCATGAGCTATAGCACACGGATTGTGGCCAAATTTTGCGTTTTGGGGGCGGCGTGGGATTTTGGGCTGGCGTGGTCGGGTTTGGTGGGAGTCGGTGGCGGGAGAAAACGGAATCCAATTCCGAGCTCCGAAACTCGTTTTACGGCCATCTTAGCGGCAGCGAATGGGTGCCCAAACGGGTGGGCCCACTCGTCCGATTCAGGCAAAGCCGGAGAAAGAAGTGGAAGGTAGGTGTGGATCTCAGTTTTTGGTCCAAGAATACGAAGAAACGATGAGGACCGTGTGCTCACATTTTGGCCAAATGCTCGCCCGCGGCCAACGCCAAGCGACGCAGCCACCCCGCGGCCAACACCAAGGCCCAGGGCCACGCTCGAGCTCCCTATCCTTGAACCGGGAGCGCGGCCCGAGTGTGTGTTGTGTGTACGTGAGAGTGTGCGACCTGCCTTAGTCGCGAGCATGTGCTGCATTTCGAGCAAGGCACGGAGCCAGCCCGCGGCCAAAGCCAAGGCCGAGACACGCAGCCACCCCATGGCCAAGGCCAAGGCACAAGTCCACCCCGCGGCCAAGGCCATGGCACCCAGCCAGCCCGCGGCCAAGGCCTAGTCACGCGGCCAGCCCGCGGCCAAGGCCTAGGCACGCAGCCAGCCCGCGGCCAAGGCCTTGGCATGCAGCCACCCGGAGGCCAAGGCCAAGGCCATGGCACGCAGCCACCCCGAGGCCATGGCACGCTTCCACCCCGCGGCCAAGGCCAAGGCCGTGTGCTGTAGCTCACGGATCTTGGCCAACTTTCGCGTTTCCGGGGCGGTGCGGGATTTTAGGGTGATGCATTAGATACGCACGACAGTCGAGCGTTGGAAAAGAGGGGAGTCGATTTCGAGGTCCGAACCTCGTTTTACGGCCGATTTACCGAGGGTGCGGGGGTGCGAAAAGGGGACGAAACGTGCCCTCGAATTGGTCCGATTGTGGTAGAACTGGGCCGGGGGCCTCCTCATGGCGCAAGTACTGCTTTCCGCTCGAAGAAATGGCAAAAATAATGCGGGAGGCCCTGCGCCCATTTTTCCGTCAGAAAAGGCCAAAATCCGTGAGCTATAGCACACGGATTGTGGCCAAATTTCGCGTTTCGGGGGCGGCGTGGGATTTTGGGCTGGCGTGGTCGGGTTTGGTGGGAGTCGGTGGCGGGAGAAAACGGAATCCAATTCCGAGCTCCGAAACTCATTTTTCGGCCATCTTACCGGCAGAGAACGGGTGCCGAAACGGGTGGGCCAACTCGTCCGATTCAGGCAAAACCGGAGAAAGAAGTGGAAGGTAGGTGTGGATCTCAGTTTTTGGTCCAAGAATACGAAGAAACAGCGAGGACCGTGTGCTCACATTTTGGCCAAATGCTCGCCCGCGGCCAAGGCCAAGCGACGCAGCCACCCCGCGGCCAAGGCCAAGGCACAGGGGCACGCTCGAGCTCCCTATCCTTGCGTCGGGAGCGTGGCCGGAGTGTGTGTTGTGTGTGCGTGAGAGTGTGCGACATGCCTTGGTCGCGAGCATGTGCTGCATTTCGAGGAAGGCACGGAGCCAGCCCGCGGCTAAGGCCAAGGCCGAGGCACACAGCCACCCCGTGGCCAAGGCCAAGGCCGAGGCACACAGCCACCCCGTGGCCAAGGCCATGGGACGCAGCCACCCCGAGGTGAAGGCCAAGGCCATGGCCCGCAGCCACCCCGCGGCGAAGGCCAAGGCCGTGTGCTGTCGCTCACGGATCTTGGCTAACTTTCGCGTTTCCGGGGCGGTGCGGGATTTTGGGGTGATGCATTAGATACGTGCCACAGTCGAACGTCGGAAAAGAGGGGAGTCGATTTCGAGGTCCGAACCTCGTTTTACGGCCGATTTACCGAGGGTGCGGGGGTGCGAAAAGGGGACGAAACGTGCCCTCGAATTGGTCCGATTGTGGTAGAACTCGGCCGGGGGCCTCGTCACGGCGCAAATACTGCTTTCCGCTAGAAGAAATGGCAAAAATAATGCGGGAGGCCCTGCGCCCATTTTTCCGCCAGAAAAGGCCAAAATCCGTGAGATATAGCACACGGATTGTGGCCAAATTTTGCGTTTCGGGGACGGCGTGGGATTTTGGGCTGGCGTCGTCGGGTTTGGTGGGAGTCGGTGGCGGGAGAAAAAGGAATCCAATTCCGAGCTCCGAAACTCGTTTTACGGCCATCTTACCGGCATCGAACGGGTGCCCAAACGGGTGGGCCAACTCGTCCGATTCAGGCAAAACCGGAGAAAGAAGTGGAAGGTAGGTGTGGATCTCAGTTTTTGGTCCAAGAATACGAAGAAACGGCGAGGACCGTGTGCTCACATTTTTGCCAAATGCTCGCCCGCAGCCAAGGCCAAGCCACGTAGCCACCCAGCGGCCAACGCCAAGGCACAGGGCCCTATCCTTGCCTCGGGAGCGCGGCCCAAATGTGTGTTGTGTGTGCGTGAGAGTGTGCGACCTGCCTTGGTCACGAGCATGTGCCGCTTTTCGAGCAAGGCACAGAGCCAGCCCGCGGCCAAGGCCAAGGCCGAGGCACGCAGCCACCCCATGTCCAAGGCCAAGGCACGCGTCCACCCCGCGGCCAAGGCCATGTCACCCATCCAGCCCGCGGCCAAGGCCATGGCACCCAGCCAGCCCGCGGCCAAGGCCATGGCACCTAGCCAGCCCACGGCCAAGGCCAAGGCCGAGGCACGCAGCCACCCCGTGGCCAAGGCCATGGCACGCGTCCACCCCGCGGCCAAGGCCATGGCACCCAGCCAGCCCACGGCCATGGCCTAGGCACGCAGCCAGCCAGCCCGCGGCCAAGGCCTTGGCACGCAGCCACCCCGAGGCCAAGGCCAAGGCCATGGCACGCAGCCACCCCGCGGCCAAGGCCAAAGCCATGGCACGCAGCCACCCCGCGGCCAAGGCCAAGGCCGTGTGCTGTAGCTCACGGATCTTGGCCAACTTTCGCGTTTCCGTGTGCTATAGCTCACGCGAAATTTGGCCACAATCTGTGTGCTATAGCTCACGGATTTTGGCCTTTTCTGGGGGAAAAATGGGCGCAGGGCCTCCCGCATTATTTTCACCATTTCTTCAAGTGGAAAACAGTACATGCGCTGTGAAGAGGCCCCCGGACCAGTTCTACCACAATCGGACCAATTCGCGGGCACGGGCTGGCTGCATGCTGGCTGCGTGCCTAGGCCTTGGCTGCGGGCTGGCTGGGTGCCATGGCCTTGGCCGCAGGCTGGCTGGGTGCCATGGCCTTGGCCGCGGGGTGGACGCGTGCCTTGGCCTTGGCCACGGGGTGGCTGCGTGCCTCGGCCTTGGCCTTGGCCGCGGGCTGGCTCCGTGCCTTGCTCGAAATGCAACACATGCTCGCGACCAAGGCAGGTCGCACACTCTCACGTACACACAACACACACTCCGGCTGCGCTCCCGAGGCAAGGATAGGGAGCTCCAGCGTGGCCCTGTGCCTTGGCGTTGGCCGCGGGGTGGCTGTGTGGCTTGGCCTTGGCCGCGGGCGAGCATTTGGCCAAAATGTGAGCACACGGTCCTCGCCGTTTCTTTGTATTCTTGGACCAAAAACTGAGATCCACACCTACCTTCCACTTCTTTCTCCGGTTTTGCCTGAATCGGACGAGTTGGCCCACCCGTTTGGGCACCCGTTCGCTGCCGGTAAGATGGCCGTAAAACCAGTTTCGGAGCTCGGAATTGGATTCCGTTTTCTCCCGCCACCGACTCACACCAAACCCGACGACGCCAGCCCAAAATCCCACGCCGCCCCCGAAACGCGAAATTTGGCCACAATCCGTGTGCTATAGCTCACGGATTTTGGCCTTTTCTGGCGGAAAAATGGGCGCAGGGCGTCCCACAATATTTTTGCCATTTCTTCGAGCGGAAAGCAGTACTTGGGCCATGAGGAGGCCCCCGGTCCAGTTCTACCACAATCGGACCAATTCGAGGGCACGTTTCGTCCCCTTTTCGCACCCCCGTACCCTCGGTAAATCGGCCGTAAAACGAGGTTCGGACCTCGAAATCGACTCCCCTCTTTTCCGACGTTCGACTGTCGCACGTATCTAATGCATCACCCCAAAATCCCGCACCGCCCCAGAAACGCGAAAGTTGGCCAAGATCCGTGAGCGACAGCACACGGCCTTGGCCTTGACTGCGGGGTGGCTGCGGGCCATGGCCTTGGCCTTGGCCTCGGGGTGGCTGCGTGCCATGCCCTTGGCCTTGGCCACGGGTGGCTGTGTGCCAAGGCCTTGGCCGCGGTGTGGCTGCGTGCCTAGGCCTTGGCCGCGGGCTGGCTGGGTGCCATGGCCTTGGCCGCGGGGTGGACGCGTGCCTAGGCCTTGGCCACGGGGTGGCTGCGTGCCTCGGCCTTGGCCTTGGCCGCGGGCTGGCTACGTGCCTTTCTTGAAATGCAGCATATGCTAGCGACCAAGGCAGGTCGCACACTCTCACGCACACACAACACACACTCTGGCCGCGCTCCCGAGGCAAGGATAGGGAGCTCGAGCGTGGCCCTGTGCCTTGGCGTTGGCCGCGGGGTGGCTGCAAGGCTTGGCTTTGGCCGCGGTCGAGCATTTGGCCAAAATGTGAGCACACGGTCCTCGCCGTTTCTTCGTATTCTTGGACCAAAAACTGAGATCCACACCTATCTTCCACTTCTTTCTCCGGTTTTGCCTGAATCGGATGAGTGGGCCCACCCGTTTGGGCACCCGTTCGCCGCCGCTAAGATGGCCGTAAAACGAGTTTCGGAGCTCGGAATTGGATTCCGTTTTCTCCCGCCACCGACTCCCACCAAACCCGACGACGCCAGGCCAAAATCCCACGCCGCCCCCGAAACACGAAATTTGGCCACAATCCGTGTGCTATAACTCACGGATTTTGGCCTTTTCTGGCGGAAAAATGGGCGCAGGGCCTCCCGCATTATTTTTGCCATTTCTTCGAGCGGAAAGCAGTACTTGCGCCGTGAGGAGGCCCCCAGCCCAGTTCAACCACAATCGGACCAATTCGAGGGCACGTTTCGTCCCCTTTTCGCACCCCCGCACCCTCGGTAAATCAGCCGTAAAACGAGGTTCGGACCTCGAAATCGACTCCCCTCTTTTCCGACGTTCGACTGTCGCACGTATCTAATGCATCACCCCAAAATTCCGCACCGCCCCGGAAGCGCGAAAGTTGGCCAAGATCCGTGAGCTACAGCACACGGCCTTGGCCTTGGCCGCGGGGTGGCTGCGTGCCATGGCCTTGGCCTTGGCCGCGGGGTGGCTGCGTGCCATGGCCCTTGCCTTGGCCTCGGGGTGGCTGCGTGCCAAGGCCTTGGCCGCGGGCTGGCTGCGTGCCTAGGCCTTGGCCGCGGGCTGGCTGGGTGCCATGGCCTTGGCCGCGGGGTGGGTGGGTGCCATGGCCTTGGCCGCGGGGTGGACGCGTGCCTTGGCCTTGGCCACCGGGTGGCTGCGTGCCTCGGCCTTGGCCTTTGCCGCGGGCTGGCTCCGTGCCTTGCTCGAAATGCAGCACATGCTCGCGACCAAGGCAGGTCGCACACTCTCACGGACACACAACACACACTCTGGCCGCGCTCCCGAGGCAAGGATAGGGAACTCGAGCGTGTCCCTGTGCCTTGGCGTTGGCCGGGGGTGGCTGCGTGGCTTGGCCTTGGCCGTGGGCGAGCATTTGGCCAAAATGTGAGCACACGGTCCTCGCCGTTTCTTCATATTCTTGGACCAAAAACTGAGATCCACACCTACCTTCCACTTCTTTCTCCGGTTTTGCCTGAATCGGACGAGTTGGGCCACCTGTTTTGGCACCCGCTCGCTGCCGGTAAGATGGCCGTAAAACGAGTTTCGGAGCTCGGAATTGGATTCCGTTTTCTCCCGCCACCGACTCCCACCAAACCCGACGACGCCAGCCCAAAATCACACGCCGCCCCCGAAACGTGAAAGTTGGCCAAGATCCGTGAGCTACAGCACACGGCCTTGGCCTTGGCCGCAGGGTGGCTGCGTGCCATGCCTTGGCCTTGGCCGCGGGGTGCCTGCTTGCCATGGCCTTGGCCTTGGCCTCAGGGCGGCTGCGTGCCAAGGCCTTGGCCGCGGGCTCGCTGCATGCCTAGGCCTTGGCCGCGAGCTGGCTGGGTGCCATGGCGTTGGCCGCGGGGTGGCTGCGTGCCATGGCCTTGGCCGCGGGGTGGCTGCGTGCCATGGCCTTGGCCTTGGCCTCGGGGTGGCTGCGTGCCTAGGCCTTGGCCGCGGGCTGGCTTGGTGCCATGGCCTTGGCCGCGGGGTGGACGCGTGCCTAGGCCGTGGCCACGGGGTGTCTGCGTCCTTCGGCCTTGGCCTTGGCCGCGGGGTGGCTGCGTGCCATGGCCTTGGCCTTGGCCTCGGGGTGGCTGCGTGCCTAGGCCTTGGCCGCGGGCTGGCTGGGAGCCATGGCCTTGGCCGCGGGCTGGCTGGGAGCCATGGCCTTGGCCGCGGTCTGGCTGCGTGACTTGGCCTTGGCCGTGGGCGAGCATTTGGCCAAAATGTGAGCACACGGTCCTCGCCGTTTCTTCGTATTCTTGGACCAAAAACTGAGATCCACACCTGCTTTACACTTCTTTCTCCGGTTTTGCCTGAATCGGATGAGTTGGCCCACCCGTTTGGGCACCCGTTCGCTGCTGGTAAGATGGCCGTAAAACGAGTTTCGGAGCTCGGAATTGGATTCCATTTTCTGCCGCCACCGACTCCCACCAAACCCGACCACGCCAGCCAAAAATCCCACGCCCCCCCCGAAACGCGAAATTTGGCCACAATCCGTGTGCTATAGCTCACGGATTTTGGCCTTTTCTGGCGGAAAAATGGGCGCATGGCCTCTCGCATAATTTTTGCCATTTCTTCGACCAAAAGCAGTACTTGCACCGTGAGGAGGCCCCCGGCCCAGTTCTACCACAATCGGACCAATTCGAGGGCACGTTTCGTCCCCTTTTCGCACCCCCGCACCCTCCGTCAATCGGCCGTAAAACGAGGTTCGGACCTCGAAATCGACTCCCCTTTTTTCCGACGTTCGACTGTCGCACGTATCTAATGCATCACCCCAAAATCCCGCACCGCCCCGGAAACGCGAAAGTTGGCCAAGATCCGTGAGCGACAGCACACGGCCTTGCCCTTGGCCGCGGGGTGGCTGCGTGCCTAGGCCTTGGCCGCGGGGTGGCTAGGTGCCATGGCCTTGGCCTTGGCCACCGGGTGGCTGTGTGCCAAGGCCTTGGCCACGGGGTGGCTGCGTGCCTAGGCCTTGGCCGCGGGCTGGCTGGGTGCCATGGCCTTGGCCGCGGGGTGGACGCGTGCCTAGGCCGTGGCCACGGGGTGGCTGCGTCCTTCGGCCTTGGCCTTGGCCGCGGGCTGGCTACGTGCCTTTCTCGAAATGCAGCATATGCTCGCGACCAAGGCAGGTCGCACACTCTCACGCACACACAACACACACTCCGGCCGCGCTCCCGTGGCAAGGATAGGGAGCTCGAGCGTGGCCCTGTGCCTTGGCGTTGGCCGCGGGCGAGTTTTTGGCCAAAATGTGAGCACATGGTCCTCGCCGTTTCTTCGTATTCTTGGGCCAAAAACTGAGATCCACACCTACCTTCCACTTCTTTCTCCGGTTTTGCCTGAATCGGACGAGTGGGCCCACCCGTTTGGGCACCCGTTCGCTTCCGGTAAGATGGCCGTAAAACGAGTTTCGGAGGTCGGAATTGGATTCCGTTTTCTCCCGCCACCGACTCCCACCAAACCCAACGACGCCAGTCCAAAATCCCAGGCCACCCCCGAAACGTGAAATTTGGCCACAATCCGTGTGGTATAGCTCACGGATTTTGGGCTTTTCTGGCGGAAAAATGGGCGCAGGGCCTCTGGCGGAAAAATAATGCGGGAGGCCCTGCGCCCATTTTTCCGCCCGAAAAGGCCAAAATCCGTGAGCGCGGTCCAAGTGTGTGTTGTGCGCGTGCGAGAGTGTGCGACGTGCCTTGGTCGCGAGCATGTGCTGCATTTCGAGCAAGGCTCGCAGCCAGCCCGCAGCCAAAGCCAAGGCACGCAGCCACCCCGCGGCCAAAGCCAAGGCCATGGCACGCAGCCACCCCGCGGCCAAGGCCTAGGCACGCATCCACCCTGCGGCCATGGCCTAGGCATGCAGCCACCCCGCAGCCATGGCCTAGGCACGCAGCCACCCCGCGGCCTAGGCCGTGTGCTGTAGCTCGCGGATCTTGGCCAACTTTCGCATTTTTCCGCCCGAAAAGGCCAAAATCCGTGAGCTATAGCACACGGATTGCGGCCAAATTTCGCGTTTCGGGGGCGGCGTGGGTTTTTTGGCTGGCGTGGTCGGGTTTGGTGGGAGTCGGTGGCGGGAGGAAACAGAATCCAATTCTGAGCTCCCAAACTCGTTTTACGGCCATTTTACCGCCAGAGAACGGGTGCCCAAACAGGTGGACCAACTCGTCGGATTCAGGCAAAACCAGAGAAAGAAGTGGAAGGTAGGTGTGGATCTCAGTTTTTGGTCCAAGAATACGAAGCAACGGCAAGGACTGTGTGCTCACATTTTGGCCAAATGCTCGCCCGCGGCCAAGGCACGCGGCCACCCCGCGGCCAAGGCACGCGGCCACCCCGCGGCCAAGGCCAAGGCACAGGGCCACGCTCGAGCTCTCTATCCTTGCCCCGGGAGCGCGGCCCAAGTGTGTGTTGTGTGTGCGCGAGAGTGTGCGACGTGCCTTGGTCGCAAGCATGTGCTGCATTTTGAGCAAGGCACGCAGCCAGCCCGCGGCCAAGGTCAAGGCACGCAGCCACCCCGCGGCCAAGGCCAAGGCACGCCGCCCGCACGCAGCCCGCACGCGCGCGGCATCAACGGCCAATGCATATAGCGGGCATGGCCCAAGCGTCTGTCCGACTTTGTTTGGGCCGAAATTTTAGGAGGTGACGTATTTCGACCGAAGTTATCTTACGGGACTCAAAAGTGGGGGAAACAGCGCGGAAGCTCCGTGCCCCATTTTTCGGGCCAAAATGGCCAAAGACCGTGTGCTGTAGCTCACGGATCTGGTCCAACTTTCGTGCCGCGGCCAATGCCCAGGTATGGTGCAGCCAACGCGCACTCCCGAGGCAAGGATAGGGAGCTTGAGCGTGGCCCCGTGCCTTGGCCGTGAGCACCCGTTTTGCCCCCCACTCCCAGCATGCCACGTGAGGCCAAAAACACCTCTTTTCGTGCTACGAAATATTTTTCTCTTTCTATTTAATAGTATTTCACATTTTTTTCTACCATCATGGAAAAAATCACACCGTAATTCAATATACTTTTTTTTTGGGGGGGTGAGAGTCAGCTCAAGGACTGGTGGTGTCTACTGCTGGTGGGTCCAAAATTGCTCTAATACCTCGATTGTCGATTGCATATATATCCTAATATGCAGCAGAAAATAATTTTTAAATTAAATGTGAAATATTCAGATGTGTTGTTTTTGAAATTAATGTAATAATATTTGAAGAGAATATTCAAAGCTTTAGCTCTCGCTTGAACCCCTAACATGTAGGTCAAAAATGCAAATAAATTTTCAAGCCTACCATTGAGACAACTTAAAATATCAATATACAACTCGCAAATAAAATTTATATTTGGATCTAAGATACAAATTAATTATAAATCAAATAATTAACGATTTCACATCACAATTGGACATTTAAGTTGCTGCTTTCTGTGGTCAAATCCAAATTAAAATGTCTTATTGTTGAAAAACGTTAGGGTTAAAAAATTCGTGCTGCAAAAAATGTGTGAAAACATAAGAGAAACACAAAATTAAGGTTCGGGAAAGCCCCGCAAGCTCCTACGAGAGGCCCTGCGCCCATTTTTCCGCCCGAAAAGGCCAAATTCCGTGAGCTATAGCACACGGATTGTGACCAAATTTAGTGTTTCGGGGGCGGCGTGGGATTTTTAGCTGGCGTGGTCCGGTTTGGTGGGAGTCGGTGGTGGGAGAAAACGGAATCCAATTCCGAGCTCCGAAACTCGTTTTACGGCCATTTTACCGCCAGAGAACGGGTGCCCAATCGGGTGGGCCAACTCGTCCGATTCAGGCAAAACCGGAGAAAGAAGTGGAAGGTAGGTGTGGATCTCAGTTTTTGGTCCAAGAATATGAAGCAACGGCGAGGACCGTCTGCTCACATTTTGGCCAAATGCTCGCCCGCGGCCAAGGCACGCGGCCACCCCGCGGCCAAGGCCAAGGCACAGGGCCACGCTCGAGCTCCCTATCCTTGCCCCGGGAGCGCGGCCCAAGTTTGTGCTGTGTGTGCGCGAGAGTGTGCGACGTGCCTTGGTCGCGAGCATGTGCTGCATTTCGAACAAGGAACGCAGCCAGCCCGCGGCCAAGGCCAAGACCATGGCACCCAGCCACCCCGCGGCCAAGGCCTAGGCACGCAGCCACCCCGTGGCCAAGGCCAACGCACGCAGCCACCCCGTGGCCAAGGACAAGGCCTAGGCACGCAGCCACCCCGCGGCAAAGGCCAAGGCCATGGCACCCAGCCACCCCGCGGCCAAGGCCTAGGCACGCAGCCACCCCGTGGCCAAGGCCATGGCACCCAGCCACCCCGCGGCCAAGGCCTTGGCACGCAGCCACCCCGCGGCCAAGGCCGTGTGCTGTAGCTCACGGATCTTGGCCAACTTTCGCGTTTCCGGGGCCGGGCGGGATTTTGGGGTGATGCATTAGATACGTGCGACAGTCGAACGTCGGAGAAGACGGGAGTCGATTCCGAGGTCCGAACCTCATTTTACGTCTGATTTACCGAACGTGCGGGGGTGCGAAAAGGGGACGAAACGTGCCCGCGAATTGGTCCGGTTGTGGTAGAACTGGGCCAGGGGCCTCCTCACGGTGCTAGTACTGTTTTCCTCTCGAAGAAATGGCGAAAATAATGTGGGAGGCCCTGCGCCCATTTTTCCGCCCGAAAAGGCCAAAATCCGTGAGCTATAGCACATGGATTGCGGCCAAATTTCGCATTTCGGGGGCGGCGTGGGATTTTTGGCGGGCGTGGTCGGGTTTGGTGGGAGTCGGTGGCGGGAGGAAACGGAATCCAATTCCGAGCTCCCAAACTCGTTTTACAGCCATTTTACCGCCAGAGAACGGGTGCCCAAACGGGTCGGCCAACTTGTAGGATTCAGGAAAAACCGGAGAAAGAAGTGGAAGGTAGGTGTGGATCTCAGTTTTTGGTCCAAGAATACGAAGCAACCGCGAGGACCGTGTGCTCACATTTTGGCCAAATGCTCGCCTGCGGCCAAGGCCAAGGCCAAGACACGCGGCCACCCAGCGGCCAAGGCCAAGGCACAGGGCCACGCTCGAGCTCCCTATCCTTGCCCCGGGAGCGCGACCCAAGTTTTTGTTGTGTGCGCGCGAGAGTGTGCGACGTGCCTTTGTCGCGAGCATGTGCTGCATTTCGAGCAAGGCACGCAGCCAGCCCGCGGCCAAGGCCAAGGCACGAAGCCACCCCTTGGCCAAGGCCAAGGCCGTGGCACCCAGCCACCCCGCGGCCAAGGCCAAGGCACGCAGCCACCCCGTGGCCAAGGCCAAGGCACGCAGCCACCCCGTGGCCAAGGCCAAGGCCATGGCACGCAGCCACGCCGCTGCCAAGGCCTAGGCAAGCAGCCACCCCGCGGCCAAGGCCGTGTGCTGTAGCTCATGGATCTTGGCCAACTTTCGTGTTTCCGGGGCGGTGCGGGATTTTGGGGTGATGCATTAGATACGTGCGACAGTCGAATGTCAGAGAAGACGGGAGTCGATTCCGAGGTCCGTACCTCGTTTTACGGCCGATTTACCGAGCGTGCAGGGGTGCGAAAAGGGGACGAAACGTGCCCGCAAATTGGTCCAGTTGTGGTAGAACTGGGCCAGGGGCCTCCTCACGGTCCTAGTACTGTTTTACGCTCGAAGAAATGGCGAAAATAATGTGGGAGGCCCTGCGCCCATTTTTCCGCCCGAAAAGGTCAAAATCCGTGAGCTATAGCACACGGATTGCGGCCAAATTTCGTGTCTCGGGGGGCGGCGTGGGATTTTTGGCTGGCGTGGTCGGGTTTGGTGGGAATCGGTGGCGGGAGAAAAGGTATCCAATCCCGAGCTCCGAAACTCGTTTTACGGCCATTTTACCGCCAGAGAACGGGTTCCAAAACAGGTGGGCCAACTCGTCCGATTCAGGCAAAACCGGAGAAAGAAGTGGAAGGTAGGTGTGGATCTCAGTATTTGGTCCAAGAATGCGAAGCAACGGCGAGGACCGTGTCCTCACATTTTGGCCAAATGCTCGCCCGTGGCCAAGGCCAAGGCCAAGGGACGCGGCCACCCCGCGGCCAAGGCCAAGGCACAGGGCCACGCTCGAGCTCCCTATCCTTGCCCCGGGAGCGCGGTCCAAGTGTGTGTTGTGTGTGTGCGAGAGTGTGCGACGTGCCTTGGTCGCGAGCATGTGCTGCATTCCGAGCAAGGCACGCAGCCAGCCCGCGGCCAAAGCCAAGGCACGCAGCCTCCCCGCGGCCATGGCCTAGGCACGCAGCCTCCCTAGGCCAGCCAGGCCAGGCACCCAGCCAAGGCCATGGCCAGGCCCAGCCACCCCGCGGCCAAGGCCAGGCACGCAGCCACCCTGCGGCCAGGCCAAGGCCATGGCACCCAGCCAGGCCTGCCATGGCCAAGGCACGCGGCCAAGGCCTAGGCACGCAGCCACCCCGCGGCGAAGGCCTAGGCACGCAGCCACCCCGCGGCCATGGCCTAGGCACGCAGCCACCCCGCGGCCATGGCCTAGGCACACAGCCACCCCGCGGCCAAGGCAAGGCACCCAGCCACCCCGCGGCCATGGCCTAGGCACCTAGCCACCCCGCGGCCAAGGCCTAGGCACGCAGCCACCCCGCGGCCAAGGCCAAGGCCATGGCACCCAGCCACGCCGCTGCCAAGGCCTAGGCACGCAGCCACGCCGCTGCCAAGGCCTAGGCACGCAGCCACCCCGCGGGCAAGGCCGTGTGGTGTAGCTCACGGATCTTGGCCAACTTTCGCGTTTCCGGGGCGGTGCGGGATTTTGGGGTGGTGCATTAGATACGTGCAACAGTCGAACATCAGAGAAGACGGGAGTTGATTCTGAGGTCCGAATGTCGTTTTACGGCCGATTTACCGAACGTGCGGGGGTGCGAAAAGGGGACGAAACGTGCCCGCGAATTGGTCCGGTTGTGGTAGAACTGGGCCGGGGGCCTCCTCACGGTGCTAGTACTGTTTTACGCTCGAAGAAATGGCGAAAATAATGTGGGAGGCCCTGCGCCCATTTTTCCGCCCGAAAAGGCCAAAATCCGTGAGCTATATAGCACACGGATTGCGGCCAAATTTCGTGTTTCGGGGGCGGCGTGGGATTTTTGCCTGGCGTGGTCGGGTTTGGCGGGAGTCGGTGGCGGGAGAAAACGGAATCCAATTCCGAGCTCCGAAACTCGTTTTACGGCCATTTTACCGCCAGAGAACGGGTACCCAAACGGGTGAGCCAACTCGTCGGATTCAGGCAAAACCAGAGAAAGAAGTGGAAGGTAGGTGTGGATCTCAGTTTTTGGTCCAAGAATACGAAGAAACGGCGAGGACCGTGTGCTCACATTTTGGCCAAATGCTCGCCCGCGGCCAAGGCCAAGCCATGCAGCCAACGCCAAGGCACAGGGCCACGCTCGAGCTCTCTATCCTTGCCTCGGGAGCGCGGCCGGAGTGTGTGTGGTGTGTGCGTGAGAGTGTGCGACCTACCTTGGTCGCGAGCATATGCTGCATTTCGAGAAAGGCACGTAGCCAGCCCGCGGCCAAGGCCTAGGCACGCAGCCACCCCGAGGCCAAGGCCTTGGCACACAGCCACCCGGTGGCCAAGGACAAGGCCATGGCACCCAGCCACCCCGCGGCCAAGAGGGGAGTCGATTTCGAGGTCCGAACCCCGTTTTACGGCCGATTTACCGACGGTGCGGGGGTGCGAAAAGGGGACGAAACGTGCCCTCAACTTGGTCCGATTGTGGTAGAACTGGGCCGGGGGCCTCCTCACGGCGCAAGTACTGCTTTCCGCTCGAAGAAATGGCAAAAATAATGCGGGAGGCCCTGCGCCCATTTTTCCGCCAGAAAAGGCCAAAATCCGTGAGCTATATAGCACACGGATTGTGGCCAAATTTCGTGTTTCGGGGGCGGCGTGGGATTTTGGGCCGGCGACGTCGGGTTTGGTGGGAGTCGGTGGCAGGAGAAAACGGAATCCAATTCCAAACTCCGAAACTCGTTTTACGGCCATCTTACCGGCAGCGAACGGGTGCCCAAACGGGTGGGCCCACTCGTCCGATTCAGGCAAAACCGGAGAAAGAAGTGGAAGGTAGGTGTGGATCTCAGTTTTTGGTCCAAGAATACGAAGAAACGGCGAGGACCGTGTGCTCACATTTTGGCCAAATGCTCGCCCGCGGCCAAGGCCAAGCCATGCAGCCACCCCGAGGCCAACGCCAAGGCACAGGGCCACGCTCGGGCTCCCTATCCTTGCCTCGGGAGCGCGGCCGGAGTGTGTGTTATGTGTGCCTGAGAGTGTACGACCTGCCTTGGTCGCGAGCATATGCTGCATTTCGAGAAAGGCACGTAGGCAGCCCGCGGCCAAGGCCAAGGCCGAGGCACGCAGCCACCCCGTGGCCAAGGCCTAGGCACGCGTCCACCCCGCGGCCAAGGCCATGGCACCCAGCTAGCTCGCGGCCAACGCCTAGGCACGCAGCCACCCCGAGGCCAAGGCCTTGGCACACAGCCACCCGGTGGCCAAGGACAAGGCCATGGCACCCAGCCACCCCGCGGCCAAGGCCTAGGCACGCAGCCACCCCGCAGCCAAGGCCAAGGCCGTGTGCTGTCGCTCACGGATCATGGCCAACTTTCGCGTTTCCGGGGCGGTGCGGGATTTTGGGGTGATGCATTAGATACGTGCGACAGTCGAACGTCGGAAAAGAGGGGAGTCGATTTCGAGGTCGGAACCTCGTTTTACGGCCGATTTACCGAGGGTGCGGGGGTGCGAAAAGGGGACGAAACGTGCCCTCAAATTGGTCTGATTGTGGTAGAACTGGGCCGGAGGCCTCCTCACGGCGCAAGTACAGCTTTCCGCTCGAAGAAATGGCAAAAATAATGCGGGAGGCCCTGCGCCCATTTTTCCACCAGAAAAGGCCAAAATCCGTGAGCAATAACACAAGGATTGTGGCCAAATTTCGTGTTTTGGGGGCGGCGTGGGATTTTGGGCTGGCGTCGTCGGGTTTGTGGCCACGCAGCCACCTCGCGGCCAACGCCAAGGCACAGGGCCACGCTCGAGCTCCCTATCCTTGCCTCGGCAGCGCGGCCAGAGTGTGTGTTGTGTGTGCGTGAGAGTGTGCGACCTCCCTTGGTCGCGAGCATGTGCTGCATTTCGAGCAAGGCACGGAGCCAGCCCGTGGCCAAGGCCAAGGCTGAGGCACGCAGCCGCCCCGTGGCCAAGGCCAAGGGACGCGTCCACCCCGCGGCCAAGGCCATGGCACCCAGCCAGCCCGCGGCCAAGGCCTAGGCACGCAGCCAGCCCGCGGGCAAGGCCTTGGCACGCAGCCACCCCGAGGCCAAGGCCAAGGCCATGGCACGCAGCCACCCCGCGGCCAAGGCCAAGGCCGTGTGCTGTAGCTCACGGATCTTGGCCAACTTTCGCGTTTCCGGGGCGGTGCGGGATTTTGGGGTGATGCATTAGATACGTGCGACAGTCGAGCGTTGGAAAAGAGGGGAGTCGCTCGAGGTCCGAACCTCGTTTTACGGCCGATTTACCGAGGGTACGGGGGTGCGAAAAGGGGACGAAACGTGCCCTCGAATTGGTCCGATTGTGGTAGAACTGGGCCGGGGGCCTCCTCACGGTGCAAGTACTGCTTTCCGCTCGAAGAAATGGCAAAAATAATGCCGGAGGCCCTGCGCCCATTTTTCTGCCAGAAAAGGCCAAAATCCGTGAGCTATCTCACACGGATTGTGGCGAAATTTGGCGTTTCGGGGGGGCGTGGGATTTTGGGCTGTCGTCGTCGGGTTTGGTGGGAGTCGGTGGCGGGAGAAAACTGAATCCAATTCCGAGCTCCGAAACTCATTTTACGGCCATCTTACCGGCAGCGAACGGGTGCCCAAACGGGTGGGCCAACTCGTCCGATTCAGGCAAAAGCGGAGAAAGAAGTGGAAGGTAGGTGTGGATCTCAGTTTTTGGTCCAAGAATACGAAGAAACGGCGAGGACCGTCTGCTCACATTTTGGCCAAATGCTAGCCCGCGGCCAAGGCCAAGCCACGCAGCCACCCCGCGGCCAACGCCAAGGCACAGGGCCACGCTCGAGCTCCCTATCCTTGCCTCGGGAGCGCGGCCCGATTGTGTGTTGTGTGTGCGTGAGAGTGTGCGACCTGCCTTGGTCGCGAGCATGTGCTGCATTTCGAGCAAGGCACGGAGCCAGCCCGCGGGCAAGGCCAAGGCCGAGGCACGCAGCCACCCCGTGGCCAAGGCCAAGGCACGGGTCCACCCCGCGGCCAAGGCCATCGCACCCAGCCAGCCCGCGGCCAAGGCCTTGGCGCACAGCCACCCGGTGGCCAAGGCCAAGGCTATGGCACGCAGCCACCCCGAGGCCAAGGCCAAGGCCATGGCCCGCCGCCACCCCGCAGCCAAGGCCAAGGCCGTGTGCTGTCGCTCACGGATCTTGGCCAACTTTTGCGTTTCGAGAAAGGTAGGAGCCAGCCCGCGGCCAAGGCCAAGGACGTGTGCTGTCGCTCACGGATCTTGGCCAACTTTTGCATTTCGAGCAAGGCAGGAGCCAGCCCGCGGCCAAGGCCAAGGCCGAGGCACGCAGCCACCCGGTGGCCAAGGCCATGGCACGCAGCCACCCCGAGGCCAAGGCCATGGCCATGGCCCGCAGCCACCCCGCGGCCAAGGACAAGGCCGTGTGCTATCGCTCACGGATCTTGGCCAACTTTCGCGTTTCCGGGGCGGTGCGGGATTTTGGGGTGATGCATTAGATACGTGCGACAGTCGAACGTCGGAAAAGAGGGGAGTCGATTTCGAGGTCCAAACCTCGTTTTACGGCTGATTTACCGAGGGTGCGGGGGTGCGAAAAGGGGACGAAACGTGCCCTCGAATTGGTCCGATTGTCGTAGAACTGGACCGGGGGCCTCCTCATGGCGCAAGTACTGCTTTTCGCTCGAAGAAATGGCAAAAATAATGCGGGAGGCCCTGCGCCCATTTTTCCGCCAGAAAAGGCCAAAATCCGTGAGCTAGCACACGGATTGTGGCCAAATTTCGCATTTCGGGGCCGGCGTGGGATTTTGGGCTGGCGTCGTCAGGTTTGGTGGGAGTCGGTGGCGGGAGAAAACGGAATCCAATTCCATGCTCCGAAACTCGTTTTACGGCCATCATACCGGCAGCGAACGGTTGCCCAAACGGGTGGGCCAACTCGTCCAATTCAGGCAAAACCGGAGAAAGAAGTGGAAGGTAGGTGTAGATCTCAGTTTTTGGTCCAAGCATACGAAGAAACGGCGAGGACCGTTTTCTCACATTTTGGCCAAATGCTCGCCCGCGGCCAAGGCCAAGCCACGCAGCCACCCCGCGGCCAACGCCAAGGCACAGGGCCACGCTCGAGCTCCCTATCCTTGCCTCGGAAGCGCGGCCCGAGTGTGTGTTGTGTGTGCGTGAGAGTGTGCGACCTGCCTTGGTCGCGAGCATGTGCTGCATTTCGAGCAAGGCACGGAGCCAGCCCACGTCCAAGGCCAAGGCCGAGGCACGCAGCCACCCCGTGGCCAAGGCCAAGGCACGCGTCCAGCCCGCGGCCAAGGCCATGGCACCCAGCCAGCCCGCGGCCAAGGCCATGGCACCCAGCCAGCCCGCGGCCAAGGCCATGGCACCCAGCCAGCCCGCGGCCAAGGCCTAGGCACGCAGCCACCCCGTGGCCAAGGCCTTGGCACACAGCCACCCGGTGGCCAAGGCCAAGGCCATGGCACCCAGCCACCCCGCGGCCAAGGCCTTGGCACGCAGCCAGCCCGCGGCAAAGGCCTTGGCACGCAGCCACCCCGAGGCCGAGGCCAAGGCCATGGCACGCAGGCACCCCGCGGCCAAGGCCAAGGCCATGGCACGCGGCCACCCCGCGGCCAAGGCCAAGGCCGTGTGCTGTAGCTCACGGATCTTGGCCAACTTTCGCATTTCCGGGGTGGTGCGGAATTTTGGGGTGATGCATTAGATACGTGCGACAGTCGAGCGTTGGAAAAGAGGGGAGTCGATTTCGAGGTCCGAACCTCGTTTTACGGCCGATTTACCGAGGGTGCGGGGGTGCGAAAAGGGGACGAAACGTGCCCTCGAATTGGTCCGATTGTGGTAGAACTGGGCCGGGGGCCTACTCACGGCCCAAGTACTGCTTTCCGCTCAAAGAAATGGCAAAAAGAATTCGGGAGGCCCTGTGCCCATTTTTCCGCCAGAAAAGGCCAAAATCCATGAGCTATAGCGCACGGATTGTGGCCAAATTTCGCGTTTCGGGGGCGGCGTGGGATTTTGGGCTGGCGTGGTCGGGTTTGGTGGGAGTCGGTGGCGGGAGAAAATGGAATCCAATTCCGAGCTC
Source organism: Luvunga scandens (assembly GCA_030449905.1). NCBI lineage: Eukaryota > Viridiplantae > Streptophyta > Magnoliopsida > Sapindales > Rutaceae > Luvunga > Luvunga scandens. The sequence goes on from JASUUG010000548.1 coordinate 33,950, forward strand.
CGAAACTCATTTTACGGCCATCTTACTGGCAGCGAACGGGTGCCCAAACGGGTGGGCCCACTCGTCCGATTCAGGCAAAACCGGATAAAGAAGTGGAAGGTAGGTGTGGATCTCAGTTTTTGGTCCAAGAATACGAAGAAACGGCGAGAACCGTGTGCTCACATTTTGGCCAAATGCTCGCCCGCGGCCAGGGCCAAGCCATGCAGCCACCCCGCGGCCAACGCCAAGGCACAGGGCCACGCTCGAGCTCCCTATCCTTGCCTCGGGAGTGCGGCTGGAGTGTGTGTTGTGTGTGCGTGAGAGTGTACGACCTGCCTTGGTCGCGAACATATGCTGCATTTCGAGAAAGGCACGTAGCCAGCCCACGGCCAAGGCCAAGGCCGAGGCACGCAGCCACCACGTGGCCAAGGCCTAGGCACGCGTCCACCCCGCGGCCAAGGCAATGGCACCCAGCCAGCCCGCGGCCAAGGCCTAGGCACGCAGCCACCCCGTGGCCAAGGCCTGGGCACACAGCCACTCGGTCGCCAAGGCCAAGGCCATGGCACCCAGCCACCCCGCGGCCAAGGCATGGCACGCAGCCACCCCGCGGCCAAGGCCAAGGCCGTGTGCTGTAGCTCACGGATCTTGGCCAACTTTCGCGTTTCCGGGGCGGTGCAGGATTTTGGGGTGATGCATTAGATACGTGCGACAGTCGAGCGTTGGAAAAGAGGGGAGTCGATTTCGAGGTCCGAACCTCATTTTACGGCCGATTTACCGAGGGTGCGGGGGTGCGAAAAGGGGACGAAACGTGCCCTCGAATTGGTCCGATTGTGGTAGAACTGGGCCGGGGGCCTCCTCACGGCGCAAGTACTGCTTTCCGCTCGAAGAAATGGAAAAAATAATGCGGGAGGCCCTGCGCCCATTTTTCTGCCAGAAAAGGCCAAAATCCGTGAGCTATAGCAAACGGATTGTGGCCAAATTTCAGGTTTCGGGGGCGGCGTTGGATTTTGGGCTGGCGTGGTCGGGTTTGGTGGGAGTCAGTGGCGGGAGTAAACGGAATCCAATTCCGAGCTCCGAAACTCGTTTTACGGCCATCTTACCGGCAGCGAACGGGTGCCCAAACGGGTGGGCCAACTCGTCCGATTCAGGCAAAACCGGAGAAAGAAGTGGAAGGTAGGTGTGGATCTCAGTTTTTGGTCCAAGAATATGAAGAAACGGCGAGAACCGTGTGCTCACATTTTGGCCAAATGCTCGCCCGCTGCCGGGGCCAAGCCATGCAGCCACCCCGCGGCCAACGCCAAGGCACAGGGCCACGCTCGAGCTCCCTATTCTTGCCTCGGGAGCGCGGCCGGAGTGTGTGTTGTGTGTGCGTGAGAGTGTGCGACCTGCCTGGGTCGCGAGCATGTGCTGCATTTCGAGCAAGGCACGGAGCCAGCCCGCGGCCGAGGCACGCAGCCACCCGGTGGCCAACGCCAAGACACGCGTCCACCCCGCGGCCAAGACCATGGCACCCACCCAGCCCGCGGCCAAGGCCATGGCACGCAGCCACCCCGCGGCCAAGGCCAAAGCCATGGCACGCAGCCACCCCGCGGCCAAAGCCAAGGCCGTGTGCTGTAGCTCACGGATCTTGGCCAACTTTCGCGTTTCCGGGGCGGTGCGGGATTTTGGGGTATTGCATTAGATACGTGCGACAGTCGAGCGTTGGAAAAGAGGGGAGTCAATTTCGAGGTCCGAACCTCGTTTTACGGCCGATTTACCGAGGGTGCGGGAGTACGAAAAGGGGACGAAACGTGCCCTCGAATTGGTCCGATTGTGGTAGAACTGGGCCGGGGGCCTCCTCTCGGCGCAAGTACTGCTTTCCACTCGAAGAAATGGCAAAAATAATGCGGGAGGCCCTGCGCCCATTTTTCCGCCAGAAAAGGCCAAAATCCGTGAGCTATAGCACACGGATTGTGGCCAAATTTGGCGTTTCGGGGGCGGCGTGGGATTTTGGGCCGACGTGGTCACGTTTGGTGTGAGTCGGTGGAGGGAGAAAACGGAATCCAATTCCGAGCTCCGAAACCCGTTTTACGGCCATCTTACCGACAGCGAACGGGTGCCCAAACGGGTAGGCCCACTCCTCCGATTCAGGCAAAGCCGGAGAAAGAAGTGGAGCACGCAGCCAAGGCCAAGGCCGCCTTGGTCGTGAGAGTGTCCGACCTGCCTTGGTCGCGAGCATGTGCTGCATTTCGAGTAAGGCACGGAGCCAGCCCGCGGCCAAGGCCAAGGCCGAGGCACACAGCCACCCTGTGGCCAAGGCCAAGACACGCGTCCACCCCGTGGCCAAGGCCATGGCACCCAGCCAGCCCGTGGCCAAGGCCTAGGCACGCAGCCAGCCCGCGGCCAAGGCCTAGGCACGCAGCCAGCCCGCGGCCATGGCCTTGGCACGCAGCCACCCCGAGGCCAAGGCCAAGGCCATGGCACGCAGCCACCCCGCGGCCAAGGCCAAGGCCATGGCCACGGCCCCCAAGGCCAAGGCCATGGCACGCAGCCACCACGAGGCCAAGGCCAAGGCCATGGCACGCAGCCACCCCGCGGCCAAGGCCAAGGCCTAGGCACGCAGCCACCCCGCGGCCAAGGCCAAGGCCGTGTGCTGTCGCTCACGGATCTTGGCCAACTTTCGTGTTTCCGGGGCGGTGTGGGATTTTGGGGTGATGCATTAGATACGTGCGACAGTCGAACGTCAGAAAAGAGGGGAGTCGATTTCGAGGTCCGAACCTCGTTTTACGGCCGATTTACCGAGGGTGCAGGGTGCGAAAAGGGGACGAAACGTGCCCTCGAATTGGTCCGATTGTGTTAGAACTGGGCCGGGGGCCTCTTCACGGCGCAAGTACTGTTTTCTGCTCGAAGAAATGGCGAAAATAATGCGGGAGGCCCTGCGCCCATTTTTCCGCCAGAAAAGAGCAAAATCCGTGAGCTATAGCACACGGATTGTGGCCCAATTTCGAGTTTCGGGGGCGGCGTGGGATTTTGGGCTGGCGTGGTTGGGTTTGGTGGGAGTCGGTGGCGGGAAAAAACGGAATCCAATTCCGAGCTCCGAAACTCGTTTTACGGCCATCCTACCGGCAGCGAACGGGTGCCCAAACGGGTGGGCCCACTCGTCCGATTCAGGCAAAAGCGGAGAAAGAAGTGGAAGGTAGGTGTGGATCTCAGTTTTTGGTCCAAGAATACGAAGAAACGGCGAGGACCGTGTGCTCACATTTTGGCCAAATGCTCGCCCGCGGCCAAGGCCAAGCCATGCAGCCACCCCGCGTCCAACGCCAAGGCACAGGGCCACGCTCGAGCTCCCTATCCTTGCCTCGGGAGCGCGGCCGGAGTGTGTGTTGTGTGTGCGTGAGAGTGTGCGACCTGCCTTGGTCGCGAGAATATGCTGCATTTCGAGAAAGGCACGTAGCCAGCCCGCGGCCAAGGCCAAGGACGAGGCACGCAGCCACCCCGTGGCCAAGGCCTAGGCACGCGTCCACCCCGCGGCCAAGGCCATGGCACCCAGCCAGCCCGCGGCCAAGTCCTAGGCATGCAGCCACCCCGTGGCCAAGGCCTTGGCACACAGCCACCCGGTGGCCAAGGCCAAGGCCTAGGCACGCATCCACCCCGCAGCCAAGGCCTAGGCACGCATCCACCCCGCGGCCAAGCCCAAGGCCGTGTGCTGTCGCTCACGGATCTTGGCCAACTTTTTCGTTTCCGGGGCGGTGCGGGATTTTGGGGTGATGCATTAGATACGTGCGACAGTCGAACGTCGGAAAACAGGGGAGTCGATTTCGAGGTCCGAACCTCGTTTTACGGCCGATTTACCAAGGGTGAGGGGTTGCGAAAAGGGGACGAAACGTGCCCTCGAATTGGTCTGCTTGTGGTAGAACTGGGCCGGGGGCCTCCTCACTGCGCAAGTACTGCTTTCCGCTCGAAGAGATGGCAAAAATAGTGCCGGAGGCCCTGCGCCCATTTTTCCGCCAGAAAAGGCCAAAATCCATGAGCTATAGCACACGGATTGTGGCCAAATTTTGCGTTTCGGGGGTGGCGTGGGATTTTGGGCTGGCGTCGTCGGGTTTGGTGGGAGTCGGTGCCGGGAGAAAACGAGTTTCGGAGCTCGGGATTGGCCGCGAGCTGGCTGGGTGCCATGGCCTTGGCCGTGGGTGGACGCGTGCCTTGGCCTTGGCCACCGGGTGGCTGTGTGCCAAGGCCTTGGCCGCAGGGTGGCTGCGTGCCTAGGCCTTGTCCGCGGGCTGGCTGGGTGCCATGGCCTTGGCCGCGGGGTGGACACGTGCCTAGGCCTTGGCCACGGGGTGGCTGCGTGCCTCGGCCTTGGCCTTGGCCGCGGGCTGGCTACGTGGCTTTCTCGAAATGCAGCATATGCTCGCAACCAAGGCAGGTCGCACACTCTCACGCACACACAACACACACTACGGCCACGCTCCCGAGGCAAGGATAGGGAGCTCGAGCGTGGCCCTGTGCCTTGCCGTTAGCCGCGGGGTGGCTCCTTGGCTTGGCCTTGGCTGCGGCCGAGCATTTGGCAAAAATGTGAGCACAAGGTCCTCGCCGTTTCTTCGTATTCTTGGACCAAAAACTGAGATCCACACCTACCTTCCACTTCTTTCTCCGGTTTTTTCTGAATCGGACGAGTGGGCCCACCCGTTTGGGCACCGTTCGCTGCCGGTAAGATGGCCGTAAAATGATTTTCGGAGCACGGAATTGGATTCCGTTTTCTCCCGCCACCGAAACGCGAAATTTGGCGACAATCCGTGTGCTATAGCTCACGGATTTTGGCCTTTTCCGGGGGAAAAATGGTCGCAGGGCCTCCCGCATTATTTTCGCCATTTCTTCGAGCGGAAAACAGTACTTGCGCCGTGAGTAGGCCCCCGGCCCAATTCTACCACAATCGGACCAATTCGCGGGCACGTTTCGTCCCCTTTTCGCACCCCCGCACCCTCGGTAAATCGGCCGTAAAACGAGGTTCGGACCTCGAAATCGACTCCGCTCTTTTCCAACGCTCGACCGTCGCACGTATCTAATGCATCACCCCAAAATCCCGCACCGCCCCGGAAACGCGAAAGTTGGCCAAGATTGGTGAGCTACAGCACCTTGGCCTTGGCCTTGGCTGGGTGGTGGCGGCGTGCCATGGCCTTGGCCTTGGCCTCGGGGTGGCTGGTGGCTGGGTGCCATGGCCTTGGCCGCGGGCTGGCTGTGCCTTGGCCTTGGCCGCGGGCTGGCTGGGTGGCCTTGGCTGGCTGGGTGCGGGCTGGCAAGATCGGGTGGCTGCTGCCTTGGCCTTGGCAGCGGGCTGGCTGGGTGCCATGGCCTTGGACGAGGGGTGGACGCGTGCCTTTGCCTTGGCACGGGTGGCTGGGTGCCTGGCCTTGGCCTGGGCTGGCTGGCTGCCTTGGCCGTGCCTTGGGCTGGGCTGGCCGTGCCTTGGCCTTGGCCGCGGGCTGGCTGGGTGGCTGTGGCTGCTGGCTGGCGTGGCCTTGGCCTTGGCCGTGGGCTGGCTGCGGCCTTGGCCTTGGCCTTGGCTGGGTGCATGGCCTTGGCTGGTGCCATGGCCTTGGCCTTGGCCTTGGCTGGCTGGGTGCCATCGCCTTGGCTGGGCGGGGCCTTGGGCGGGCTGTGTGCCTTGGCCTTGGCCACGGGGTGGCTGCGTGCCTCGTCCTTGGCCTTGGCCGCGGGCTGGCTACGTGCCTTTCTCGAAATGCAGCGTATGCTCGCGACCAAGGCAGGTCGCACACTCTCACGCACACACAACACACACTCCGGCCGCGCTCCCGAGGCAAGGATAGAGAGATCGAGCGTGGCCCTGTGCCTTGGCGTTGGCCGCGGGGTGGCTGCGTGGCTTGGCCTTGGCCGCGGGTGAGCATTTGGCCAAAATGTGAGCACACGGTCGTCGCCGTTTCTTCTTATTCTTGGACCAAAAACTGAGATCCACACCTACCTTCCACTTCTTTCTCCGGTTTTGCCTGAATCGGACGAGTTGGCCCCCCCGTTTGGGCACCTGTTCGCTGCTGGTAAGATGGCCGTAAAACGAGTTTCGGAGCTCGGAATTGGATTCCGTTTTCTCCCACCACCGACTCCCACCAAACCCGACGACGCCCGCCCAAAATCCCACGCCGCCCTCGAAACGTGAAATTTGGCCACAATCCATGTGCTATAGCTCACGGATTTTTTGGCTGGGGCTGCGTGCCTGGCTGGCTGCGTGCCTAGGCCTTGGCGCGGGTGGGCTTGCCTTGGGTGCCATGGCCTTGGCCTTGGCCGGGGTGGTTGGCGTGCCTTGGCCTTGGCCACGGGGTGGCTGCGTGCCTTGGCCTTGGCCTGGCCTTGGCCGCGGGCTGCCTGGCCTTGGCCTTGGCTGGCTCCGTGCCTTACTCGAAATGCAGCACATGCTCGCGACCAAGGCTGGTCGCACACTCTCACGCACACACAACACACACTCCGGCCGCGCTCCCGAGGCAAGGATAGGGAGCTCGAGCGTGGCCCTGTGCTTTGGCGTTGGCCGCGGGGTGGCTGCGTGGCTTGGCCTTGGCCGCGGGCGAGCATTTGGCCAAAATGTGAGCACACTGTCTTCGCCGTTTCTTCGTATTCTTGCACCAAAAACTGAGATCCACACCTACCTTCCACTTCTTTCTCCAGTTTTGCCTGAATCGGACGAGTTGGCCCACCCGTTTGGGCACCCGTTCGCTGCCTGTAAGATGGGGTTAAAACGAGTTTCGGAGATCGGAATTGGATTCCGTTTTCTCCCGCCACCGACTCCCACCAAACCCGACCACGCCAGCCCAAAATCCCACGCCGCCCCCGAAACGCGAAATTTGGCTACAATCCGTGTGCTATAGCTCACGGATTTTGGCAATTCTGCCGGAAAAATGGGCACAGGGCCTCCCGCATTATTTTTGCCATTTCTTCGAGCGGAAAGCAGTACTTGCGCCATGAGGAGGCCCCTGGCCCAGTTCTACCACAATCGGACCAATTCGAGGGCACGTTTCGTCCCCTTTTCGCACCCCGCACCCTCGGTAAATCGGCCGTAAAACGAGGTTCGGACCTCGAAATCGACTCCCCTCTTTTCCGACGTTCGACTGTCGCACGTATCTAATGCATCACCCCAAAATCCCGCACCGCCTCGGAAACGCGAAAGTTGGCCAAGATCCGTGAGCGACAGCACACGGCCTTGGCCACGGGGTGGCTGCGTGCCTAGGCCTTGGCTGCGGGCTGGCTGGGTGCCATGGCCTTGGCCTTGGCCGCGGGGTGGCTGCGTGCCATGGCCTTGGCCTTGGCCTCGGGGTGGCTGCGTGCCATGGCCTTGGCCTTGGCCGCGGGGTGGCTGCGTGCCTAGGCCTTGGCCGCGGGCTGGCTGGGTGCCATGGCCTTGGCCGCGGGGTGGATGCGTGTCTTGGCCTTGGCCACAGGGTGGCTGCGTGCCTCGGCCTTGGCCTTGGCCGCGGGCTGGCTCCGTGCCTTACTCGAAATGCAGCACATGCTCGCGGCTGGCCCCGTGCCTTGCTCGAAATGCAGCCCATGCTCGCGACCAAGGCAGGTCGCACACTCTCACGCACACACAACACACACTCCGGCCGCACTCCCGAGGCAAGGATAGGGAGCTCGAGCATGGTCCTGTGCCTTGGCGTTGGCCGCGGGGTGGCTGCATGGCTTGGCCTTGGCCGCGGGCGAGCATTTGGCCAAAATGTGAGCACACGGTCCTCGCTGTTTCTTCGTATTCTTGGACCAAAAACTGAGATCCACACCTACCTTCCACTTCTTTCTCCGGTTTTGCCTGAATCGGAGGAGTGGGCTTACCCGTTTGGGCACCCGTTCGCTGTCGGTAAGATGGCCGTAAAACGAGTTTCGGAGCTCGGAATTGCATTCCATTTTCTCCCGCCACCGACTCCCACCAAACGCGACCACGTCAGCCCAAAATCCCACGCCGCCCCCGAAACGCCAAATTTGGCCACAATCTGTGTGCTATAGCTCACGGATTTTGGCCTATTCCGGGGGAAAAATGGGCGCAGGGCCTCCCGCATTATTTTCACCATTTCTTCGAGGGGAAAACAGTACGTGCGCCGTGAGGAGGCCCCCGGCCCAGTTCTACCACAATCGGACCAATTCGCGGGCACGTTTCGTCCCCTTTTCGCACCCCCGCACCCTCGGTAAATCGGCCGTAAAACGAGGTTCGGGCCTCGAAATCGACTCCCCTCTTTTCCAACGCTCGACTGTCGCACGTATCTAATGCATCACCCCAAAATCCCGCACCGCCCCGGTAACGCGAAAGTTGGCCAAGATCCGTGAGCTACAGCACACGGCCTTGGCTGCGGGGTGGCTGCGTGCCATGGCCTTGGCCTTGGCTGTGGGCTGGCTGCGTGCCATGGCCTTGGCCGCGGGCTGGCTGGGTGCCATGGCCTTAGCCGCGGGGTGGACGCGTGCCTTGGCCTTGGCCGCGGGCTGGCTGGGTGCCATGGCCTTAGCCGCGGGGTGGACGCGTGCCTTGGCCTTGGCCACGGGGTGGCTGCGTGCCTCGGCCTTGGGCTTGGCCGCGGGCTGGCTCCGTGCCTTGCTCTAAATGCAGCACATGCTTGCGACCAAGGCAGGTCGCACACTCTCACACACACACAACACACACTCCGGCCGCGCTCCCGAGGCAAGGATAGGGAGCTCGAGCGTGGCCCTGTTCCTTGGCGTTGGCCGCGGGGTGGCTGCGTGGCATGGCCTTGGCTTTGGCCGCGGGGTGGCTGCGGGCCATGGCCTCGGGGTGGCTGCGTGCCATGGCCTTGGCCTTGGCCACCGGGTGGCTGTGTGCCAAGGCCTTGGCCGCGGGCTGGCTGGGTGCCATGGCCTTGGCCGCGGGCTGGCTGGGTGCCATGGCCTTGGCCGTGGGGTGGACGCGTGCCTTGGCCTTGGCCATGGACTGGCTGCGTGCCTCGGCCTTGGCCTTGGCCGCGGGCTGGCTCCGTCCCTCGCTCGAAATGCAGCACATGCTCGCGACCAAGGCAGGTCGCACACTCTCGCGCACACACAACACACACTCCGGCCGCGCTCCCGAGGCAAGGATAGGGAGCTCGAGCGTGGCCCTGTGCCTTGGCGTTGGCCGCGGGGTGGCTGCATGCCTTGGCCTTGGCCGCGGGCGAGCACTTGGCCAAAATGTGAGCACACGGTCCTCGCCGTTTCTTCGTATTCTTGGACCAAAAACTGAGATCCACACCTACCTTCCACTTCTTTCTCCGGTTTTGCCTGAATCGGACGAGTGGGCCCAACCATTTGGGCACCCGTTCGCTGCCGGTTAGATGGCCGTAAAATGAGTTTCGGAGCTCGGAATTGGATTCCGTTCTCGCCTGCCACCGACTCACACCAAACCCGACGACGCCAGTCCAAAATCCCACGCCGCCCCCGGAACGCGAAATTTGGCCACAATCCGTGTGCTATAGCTCATGGATTTTGGCCTTTTCCGGGGGAAAAATGGGCGCAGGGCCTCCCGCATTATTTTCACCATTTCTTCGAGCGGAAAGCAGTACTTGCGCCGTGAGGAGGCCCCCGGCCCAGTTCTACCACAATCGCACCAATTCGCGGGAACGTTTCGTCCCCTTTTCGCACCCCCGCACCCTCGGTAAATCGACCGTAAAACGAGGTTCGGACCTCGAAATCGATTCCCCTCTTTTCCAACGCTCGACTGTCGCACGTATCTAATGCATCACCCCAAAATCCCGCACCGCCCTGGAAACGCGAAAGTTGGCCAAGATCCGTGAGCGACAGTACACGGCCTTGGCCTTGGCCGCGGGGTGGCTGCGTGCCTAGGCCTTGGCCACGGGGTGGCTGGGTACCATGGCCTTGGCCGCGGGCTGGCTGCGTGCCTAGGCCTTGGCCGCGGGCTGGCTGGGTACCATGGCCTTGGCCGCGGGCTGGCTGCGTGCCTAGGCCTTGGCCGCGGGCTGGCTGGGTACCATGGCCTTGGCCGCGGGCTGGCTGCGTGCCTAGGCCTTGGCCGCGGGCTGGCTGGGTACCATGGCCTTGGCCGCGAGGTGGACGCGTGCCTAGGCCTTGGCCGCGAGGTGGACGCGTGCCTAGGCCTTGGCCGCAGGGTGGACGCGTGCCTAAGCCTTGGCCACGTGGTGGCTGCGTGCCTATGCCTTGGCCTTGGCCGCGGGATGGCTACGTGCCTTTCTCGAAATGCAGCATATGCTCGCGACCAAGGCAGGTCGTACACTCTCACGCACACACAACACACACTCCGGCCGCGCTCCCGAGGCAAGGATAGGGAGCTCGAGCGTGGCCCTGTGCCTCGGGGTTGGCCGCGGGGTGGCTGCATGGCTTGGCCTTGGCCGCGGGCGAGCATTTGGCTAAAATGTGAGCACACGGTCCTCGCCGTTTCTTCGTATTCTTGCACCAAAAACTGAGATCCACACCTACCTTCCACTTCTTTCTCCGGTTTTGCCTGAATCGGACGAGTTGGCCCACCCGTTTGGGCACCCCTTCGCTGCCGGTAAGATGGCCGTAAAACGAGTTTCGGAGCTCGGAATTGCATTCCGTTTTCTCCCGCCACCGACTCCAACCAAACCCGTCAACGCCAGCCCAAAATCCACGCCACCCCCGAAACGCGAAATTTGGCCACAATCCGTGTGCTATAGCTCACGGATTTTGGCCTTTTCTGGCGGAAAAATGGGTGCAGGGCCTCCCGAATTATTTTTGCCATTTCTTCGAGCGGAAAGCAGTACTTGCACCGTGAGGAGGCCCCCGGCCCAGTTCTACCACAATCGGACCAATTCGAGGGCACGTTTCGTCCCCTTTTCGCACCCCCGCACCCTCGGTAAATCGGCCGTAAAACGAGGTTCGGACCTCGAAATCGACTCCCCTCTTTTCCAACGCTCGACTGTCCCACGTATCTAATGCATCACCCCAAAATCCCGCACCGCCCCGGAAACGCGAAAGTTGGCCAAGATCCGTGAGCTACAGCACACGGCCTTGGCCTTGGCCTTGGCCTTGGCCTCGGGGGTGGCTGCATGCCATGGCCTTGGCCTTGGCCTCTGGGTGTGGGTGGCTGCGTGCCATGGCCTTGGCCTTGGCCTCGGGTGGCTGCGTGCTAAGGCCTTGGCGCGGGCTGGCCTAGGCCTGCGTGCTGGCGTGCCTTGCTCGAAATGCAGACCTTGGCAGGTCGCACGCGGGCTGGCTGCGTGCCTAGACCTTGGCCTTGGCTGGCTGGGTGCCATGGCTTTGGCCGGGCTGGGTGGCTGGCTGGGTGCCGGGGTGGCCTTGGCTTGGCGGGGTGGGTGGACGCGTGCCTTGGCCTTGGCCACGGGGTGGCTGCGTGCCTCGGCCTTGGCCTTCGCCGCGGGCTGGCTCCGTGCCTTGCTCAAAATGCAGTACATGCTCGCGACCAAGGCAGGTCGCACACTCTCAAGCACACACAACACACACTCCGACCGCGCTCGCGAGGCAAGGATAGGGAGCCCGTGCGTGGCCCTGTGCCTTGGTCTTGGCCGCGGGCTGGCTGCGTGGCTTGGCCTTGGCCGCGGACTGGCTGGTTGCCATGGCCTTGGCCGCGGGGTGGACGCGTGCCTAGGACTTGGCCGCGGGGTGGCTGCGTGCCATGGCCTTGGCCTTGGCCACCGGGTGGCTGTGTGCCAAGGCCTTGGCCGCGGGGTGGCTGCGTGCCTAGGCCTTGGCCGCGGGCTGGCTAGGTACCATGGCCTTGGCCGCGGGGTGGACGCGTGCCTAGGCCTTGGCTGCAGGGTGGACGCGTGCCTAGGCCTTGGCCACGTGGTGGCTGCGTGCCTATGCCTTGGCCTTGGCCGCGGGCTGGCTACGTGCCTTTCTCGAAATGCAGCATATGCTCGCGACCAAGGCAGGTCGCACACTCTCACGTACACACAACACACACTCCGTCCGTGCTCCCGAGGCAAGGATAGGGAGCTCGAGCGTGGCCCTGTGCCTCGGTGTTGGCCGCGGGGTGGCTGCATGGCTTGGCCTTGGCCGCGGGCGAGCATTTGGCCAAAATGTGAGCACACGGTCCTCGCCGTTTCTTCGTATTCTTGGACCAGAAACTGAGATCCACACCTACCTTCCACTTCTTTCTCCGGTTTTGCCTGAATCGGACGAGTTGCCCACCCGTTTGGGCACCCGTTCGCTGCCGGTAAGATGGCCGTAAAACGAGTTTCGGAGCTCGGAATTGGATTCCGTTTTATCCCGCCACCGACTCCCACCAAAGCCGATGACACCAGCCCAAAATCCCACGCCGCCCCCGAAACTCGAAATTGGGCCACAATCCGTGTGCTATAGCTCACGGATTTTGGCAATTCTGGCGGAAAAATGGGCGCAGGGCCTCCCGCATTATTTTTGCCATTTCTTCGAGCGGAAAGCATTACTTGCGCCGTGAGGAGGCCCCCGGCCCAGTTCTACCACAATCGGACCAATTCGCGGGCACGTTTCGTCCCCTTTTCGCACCCCCGCACCCTCGGTAAATCGGCCGTAAAACGAGGTTCGGACCTCGAAATGGACTCCCCTCTTTTCCGACGTTCGACTGTCGTACGTATCTGATGCATCACCCCAGAATCCTGCACAGCCCTAGAAACACGAAGGTTGGCCAAGATCCGTGAGCGACAGCACACGGACTTGGCCTTGGCCGCGGGGTGGCTGCGGGCCATGGCCTTGGCCTTGGCCACCGGGTGGCTGTGTGCCAAGGCCTTGGCCGCGGGCTGGCTGGCTGCCATGGCCTTGGCCGCTGGCTGGCTGGGTGCCATGGCCTTGGCCGCGGGGTGTCTGCGTGCCTCGGCCACGGCCACGGGGTGGCTGCGTGCCTCGGCCTTGGCCTTGGCCGCGGGCTTGCTCCGTGCCTTGCTCGAAATGCAGCACATGCTCGCGACCAAGGCAGGTCACACACTCTCACGCACACACAAGACACACTTGGGCCGCGCTCCCGAGGCAATGATGGGGAGCTCGAGCGTGGCCCTGTGCCTTGGCGTTGGCCGCGGGGTGGCTGCGTGGCTTGGCCTTGACCGCGGGCGAGCATTTGGCCAAAATGTGAGCACACGGTACTCGCCATTTCTTCGTATTCTTGGACCAAAAACTGAGATCCACACCTACCTTCCACTTCTTTCTCCGGTTTTGCCTGAATCGGACGAGTGGGCCCACCATTTTGGGCACCCGTTCGCTGCTGGTAAGATGGCCGTAAAATGAGTTTCGGAGCTCGGAATTGGATTCCGTTTTCTCCCGCCACCGACTCCCACCAAACCCGACGACGCAAGCCCAAAATCCCATGCCGCCCCCAAAACGCGAAATTTTGACACAATCCGTGTGCTATAGCACACGGATTTTGGCCTTTTCTGGCGGAAAATGGGCGCAGGGCCTCCCGCATTATTTTTGCCATTTCTTCGAGCGGAAAGCAGTACTTGCGCCGTGAGGAGGCCCCCGGCCCAGTTCTACCACAATCGGACCAATTTGAGGGCACGTTTCGTCCCCTCTTAGCACCCCCGCACCTTGGGTAAATCGGCCGTAAAACGAGGTTCGGACCTCGAAATCGACTCCCCTCTTTTCCAACGTTCGACTATCGCACGTATCTAATGCATCACCCCAGAATCCCGCACCGCCCCGGAAACGCGAAAGTTGGCCAAGATCCGTGAGCGACAGCACACGGACTTGGCCTTGGCCGCGGGGTGGCTGCGGGCCATGGCCTTGGCCTTGGCTCGGGGTGGCTGCGTGCCATGGCCTTGGCCTTGGCCACCGGGTGGCTGTGTGCCAAGGCCTTGGGCGCGGGCTGGCTGGCTGCCATGGCCTTGGCCGCGGGCTGGCTGGGTGCCATGGCCTTGGCCGCGGGATGAACGTGTGCCTTGGCATTGGCCACGGGGTGGCTGCATGCCTCGGCCTTGGCCTTGGCCGTGGGCTTGCTTCGTGCCTTGCTCGAAATGCAGCACATGCTCGCGACCAAGGCAGGTCGCACACTCTCACGCACACACAACACACACTCCGGCTGCGCTCCCGAGGCAAGGATAGGGAGCTCGAGCGTGGCCTTGTGCCTTGGCGTTGGCCGCGGGGTGGCTGCGTGGCTTGGCCTTGGCCGCGGGCGAGCATTTGGCCAAAATGTGAGCACACGGTCCTCGCCGTTTCTTCGTATTCTTGGACCAAGAACTGAGATCCACACCTACCTTCCACTTCTTTCTCCGGTTTTGCCTGAATCAGACGAGTGGGCCCACCCTTTCGGGCACCCGTTCGCTGCCGGTAAGATGGCCGTAAAACGAGTTTCGGAGCTCGGAATTGGATTCCGTTTTCTCCCGCCACCGACTCCCACCAAACCCGACCACGCCAGCCCAAAATCCCACGCCGCCCCCGAAACGCGAAATTTGGCCACAATCCGTGTGCTATAGCTCACTGATTTTGGCCTTTTCCGGGGGAAAAATGGGCGCAGGGCCTCCCGCATATTTTTCGCCATTTCTTCGAGCGGAAAACAGTACTTGCACCGTGAGGAGGCCCCCGGCCCAGTTCTACCACAATCGGACCAATTCGCGGGCACGTTTAGTCCCCTTTTCACACCCCCGCACCCTCGGTAAATCGGCCGTAAAATGAGGTTCGGACCTCGAAATCAACTCCCTTCTTTTCCAACGCTTGACTGTCGCACATATCTAATGCATCACCCCAAAATCCCGCACCGCCCCGGAAACACGAAAGTTGGCCAAGATCTGTGAGCCTTGGCCTTGGCCGCGGGGTGGACGCGTGCCTTGGCCTTGGCCACTGGGTGGCTGCGCGCCTCGGCCTTGGCCTTGGCCGCGGGCTGGCTCCGTGCCTTGCTCGAAATTAGATATGTGCGACAGTCGAACGTCGGAGAAGACGGGAGTCGATTCCGAGGTCCGAACCTCGTTTTACGTCTAATTTAACGAACGTGCGGGGTTTGCGAAAAGGGAACGAAACGTGCCCGCGAATTTGTCCGGTTGTGGTAGAACTGAGCCGGGGGCCTCCTCACGATGCTAGTACTGTTTTCCTCTCGAAAAAATGGCGAAAATAATGCGGGAGGCCCTGCGCCCACTTTTCCGCCCGAAAAGGCCAAAATCCGTGAGCGCGGTCCAAGTTTGTGTTGCGTGTACGAGAGTATGCGACATGCCTTGGTCACGAGCATGTGCTGCATTTCGAGCAAGGCTCGCAGCCAGCCCGCGGCCAAAGCCAATGCCATGGCACCCAGCCACCCCGCGGCCAAAGCCAAGGCCATGGCACCCAGCCACCCCGCGGCGAAGGTCTAGGCACGCAGCCACCCCGCGGCCAAGGCCTAGGCACGCATCCACCACGCGGCCATGGCCTAGGCACGCAGCCACCCCACGGCCATGGCCTAGACACGCAGCCACGCCGCGGCCTAGGCCGTGTGCTGTAGCTCACGGATCTTGGCCAACTTTCGCATTTTTCCACCCGAAAAGGCCAAAATCCGTGAGCTATAGCACACGGAAAGCGGCCAAATTTCGCGTTTCGGGGCCGCCGTGGGATTTTTGGCTGGCGTGGTCAGGTTTGGTGGGAGTTGGTGGCGGGAGAAAATGGAATCCAATTCCGAGCTCCGAAACTCGTTTTACGGGCATTTTACTGCCAGAGAACGGGTGCCCAAACGGGTGGGCCAACTCGTCGGATTCAGGCAAAACCGGAGAAAGAAGTGGAAGATAGGTGTGGATCTCAGTTTTTGATCCAAGAATACGAAGCAACGGCGAGGACCGTGTGCTCACATTTTGGCAAAATGCTCAGCCGCGGCCAAGGCCAAGGCCAAGGCACGCGGCCACCCCGCGGCCAAGGCCAAGGCAGAGGGCCACGCTCGAGCTCCCTATCCATGCCCCGGGAGCGCGGTCCAAGTGTGTGTTGTGTGTGTGTGAGAGTGTGCGACGTGCCTTGGTCGCGAGCATGTGCTGCATTTCGAGCAAGGCACGCAGCCAGCCCGCGGCCAAAGCCAAGGCACGCAGCCACCCCGCGGCCAAAGCCAAGGCCATGGTACCCAGCCACCCCGCGGCCAAGGCCTAGGCACGCTGCCACCCCGCTGCCAAGGCCGTGTGCTGTAGCTCACGGATCTTGGCCAACTTTCGCGTTTCCGGGGCGGGGTGGGATTTTGGGGTGATGCATTAGATACTTGCGACAGCGAACGTCGGAGAAGACGGGAGTCGATTCCGAGGTCCGAACCTCGTTTTACGGCCGATTTACCGAACGTGCGGGGGTGCGAAAAGGGGACGAAACGTTCCCGCGAATTGGTCCGGTTGTGGTAGAACTGGGCCGGGGGCCTCCTCACGGTGCTAGTAATGTTTTCCTCTCGAAGAAATGGCGAAAATAATGCGGGAGGCCCCGCGCCCATTTTTCCGCCCGAAAAGGCCAAAATCCGTGGGCTATATAGCACACGGATTGCGGCCAAATTTCGCGTTTCGGGGGCGGCGTGGGATTTTTGGCGGGCGTGATCGGGTTTGGTGGGAGTCGGTGGCGGGAGAAAACGGAATCCAATTCCGAGCTCCCAAACTCGTTTTACGGCCATTTTACCGCCAGAGAACGGGTGCCCAAACGGGTGGGCCAACTCGTCGGATTCAGGCAAAGCCAGAGAAAGAAGTGGAAGGTAGGTATGGATCTCAGTTTTTGGGCCAAGAATACGAAGCAACGGCGAGGACCGTGCGCTCACATTTTGGCCAAATGCTCGCCCGCGGCCAAGGCCAAGGCCAAGGCACGAGGCCACCCCGCGCCCGCGGCCAAGGCCAAGGTGATGGCACCCAGCCAGCCAGCGGCCAAGGCCTAGGCACGCAGCCACCCCGCGGCCAAGTCCATGTGCTGTAGCTAACGGATCTTGGCCAACTTTCGCGTTTCCGGGGCGGCGCTGGATTTTGGGGTGATGCATTAGATATGTGCGACAGTCGAACGTCGGAGAAGATGGGAGTCGATTCCGACGTCCGAACCTCATTTTACCTCTGATTTACCGAACGTGCGGGGGTGCGAAAAGGGGACGAAACTTGCGCGCGAATTGGCCCGGTTGTGGTAGAACTGGGCCGGGGCCTCCTCACGGTGCTAGTACTGTTTTCCTCGCGAAGAAATGGCAAAATAATGCGGGAGGCCCTGCGCCCATTTTTCCGCCGGAAAAGGCCAAAGTCCGTGAGCTATAGCACACGGATTGCGGCCAAATTTCGCGTTTCGGGGGCGGCGTGGGATTTTTGGCGGGCCTGGTCGGGTTTGGTGGGAGTCGGTGGCGGGAGAAAACGGAATCCAATTCCGAGCTCCCAAACTCGTTTTACGGCCATTTTACCGCCAGAGAACGGGTGCCCAAACGGGTGGGCCAACTCGTCGGATTCAGGCAAAACCAGAGAAAGAAGTGGAAGGTAGGTGTGGATCTTAGTTTTTGGTCCAAGAATAAGAAGCAACAGCAAGGACCGTGTGCTCACATTTTGGCCAAATGCTCGCCCGCTGCCAAGGCACGCGGCCACCCCGCGGCCAAGGCCAAGGCACAGGGCCACGCTCGAGCTCCCTATCCTTGCCCCGGGAGCGCGGCCCAAGTGTGTGTTGTGTGTGCGCGAGAGTGTGCGACGTGCCTTGGTCGCAAGCATGTGCTGCATTTCGAGCAAGGCACGCAGCCAACCCGCGGCCAAGGCCAAGGCCGTGGCACCCAGCCACCCCGCGGCCAAGGCCGTGGCACCCAGCCACCCCGCGGCCAAGGCCTAGGCACGCAGCCACCCCGCGGCCAAGGCCAAGGCCAAGGCACGCTGCCACCCCGTGGCCAAGGCCGTGTGCTGTAGCTCACGGATCTTGGCCAACTTTCGCGTTTCCGGGGCGGGGCGGGATTTTGGGGTGATGCATTAGATACGTGCAACAGTCGAACGTCGGAGAAGACGGGAGTCGATTCCGAGGTCCGAATGTCGTTTTACGTCTGATTTAGCGAACGTGCGGGGGTGCGAAAAGGGGACGAAACTGTTAATCTTATAATAATGATTTTGATGATAACAAAAATAATATGTTCATGATTAAAGTGTTGGGGCTATTAAAAAGAATTTTCTAAAAGCAATACACTTGTTTTAAATTCAAAAATGATGAAACTGGAAATTAACGGTTAACCGTTTACTGGAAAACGGTGAACCGATAATTTACAGTGATGAACATGTCACATGTTCTGGAAAATAACGGTGAACCGTTTATTTAAAACGGCTAACCGATACATTCCAGTAAGTAAAAAATGTTTTAGCCTTGAACCGTTTATTTAAAACGGCTGACCGAACAATTCCAGTGAGTAAAAATGTTTTAGCCTTGAACCGTTTATTTAAAACGGCTGACCGAACAATTCCAGTGAGTAAAAATGTTTTAGCCTTGAACCGTTTATTTAAAACGGCTAACCGATAACTTCCAGTGAGTAGAAGTTCTCTACTCTTGAACCGTTTATTTAAAACGGCTAACCGATAACTTCCAGTGAGTAGAAGTTCTCTACTCTTGAACCGTTTATCAAAAACGGAGAGCCGAGTTTTGTTTTGCAGGTTACTGGAAAGAAACGGTGATCCGATAAAGTTAACGGCAAACCGTTTATTTGAAGTCAAAGGATAACGGCTAGTTGGAAATTCAAAACGGCTAACCGATAGAGACAAACGGCGATCCGATTATTCTCAGAAAGTCAATAACGGCTAGTTTTCAGCTCCAACTATAAAAAGGCTAAATCAAATTCAAACAAGAGTGATCCAACATTTGATTTTTGAGCTTACTACTGAGAAACAATCTTCTTTGAGCTTCAATTGTGTTTCATTTCATTCCCTCACACATTAAAATTTCAATTGTAATCATTTGGAGTGTGTGAGAGATTATTTGTTATTAAATCTCTATCATTGAGTGATTGTAAGTGTGGGGATACACTTGGGTTAAGAGATTGGTAATAATCTCTTTATTGTAAAGGTTCATTGACACCTTGGAAGTCAAGTGTAAGTGTTTGAAGCCTTGGAGGCTTGCATAGTGGAATCCTCAAGCCCGGTGTGCTTGGAGGCGTGGACGTAGGCACGGTTGGCCGAACCACGTAAAAATTCTAGTGTTTGATTTCTCTTCCCTTATCCTTTTTAATTTGAGCATTGTTGAATTTATTACTTTTGTTTTTGATTAAGACATTAGTTTTAATATTGTGCATTTTTATTGGCTTAGTTTTTAATACCCAATTCACCCCCCCCTCTTGGGTAGCCTAAATAGAATTTCAATTGGTATCAGAGCAAGGTTCTCTTGTTAGGACTTAATCGTCTAGAGTAAACGATCCATGGCAACCCAATATGATTCTAGCTATAGGGAAGGACAATCCACCACTAGGCCACCATTCTTTGATGGTAATGATTATCCTTATTGGAAAACTAGGATGAGAATTTACTTGCAAGCTTTAGATTACGAAATATGGGAAGTTGTATGTGATGGACCATTCATGCCGATAACTAAAAATGAAGAAGGAGAAGATATTCCTAAACCTTCACGTGAATGGAATGATTTCGAAAAGAGAAAAGCTTCACTCAATTCTAAAGCTATGAATGCCTTATTTTGTGCCCTAGATAAGAAAGAATTTCATAGAGTCTCAAGTTGTTCTAATGCTTATGAAATTTGGAAGAAACTTGAAGTTGTTTATGAAGGAACAAACCAAGTCAAAGAATCTAAAATAAGTAGATACACTAGGCAATATGAATTGTTTCAAATGGAACAAAATGAAAGTGTCTACTCTATGTATACTAGATTTACAGACATTATAAACACTCTAGGGGCACTTGGTAAAACCTTTTCAAATAGCGAGAGGGTAAAGAAAATCATTAGGTCATTACCAAAAGAATGGAGACCTAAGAGAACTGCTATTGAGGAAGCCAAAGATTTAAACATTTTGTCTATTGATGATCTAATTGGTTCACTTATCTCTTATGAAGAAGATTTAGCAGCCGAGAAAGGAGATGAAGATAAGAAAAAGAAAAGCATTGCTTTGAAAGCATCAAAATCTGAAAGTGATGAGGAGAGCGAACTTGAAGATGAAGAAATGGCCATGATAGCTAGAAAATTCAGGAAGTTCTTCAAGAAAACCGGTGATCGAAGAAAGTTCAGAAACTTTAAGAATCAAAAGGAGAAGAAGGAAGCAATCATATGCTATGAATGCAAGAAGCCGGGTCATATAAAATCGGAATGTCCCCTTCTCAACAAATTCAAGAAGAAAGCTATGTTGGCAACATGGGATGATAGCGATGAAGAGTCAAGTGAGGATGAACAATCACAAGAAATATCAAACTTGGCACTTATGGCAATAGGAGAGGATGAGCTTGATGAGGTAAGTGATCTTCCATCCTATAATGAATTATATGATGCTTTTAATGAGTTGCATAGTGATATGATGAAAATTGGAAAGAAAAATGCATGTCTTAAAAAGAATATATTAGAACTTTCAAATGAAAAGGATGCTATGCAAAAATGTAATGATGTGTTAAATGATAAGATTAAAGAGTTAGAATTAGATAATGAAAGATTGCATGATAGAATTGCTTCTTTAAAAGGTAAACAAAGTTCTTCATATGAACATGAAAAATTACATGTTGATAACTTAATCAAAGAAAATGAAGAACTTAAAAAGAAGAGCAATGAACTAAATGAGATTGTTTCTAAATTCACAAATGGGCAAAAGAACTTAGAAAAATTACTTGGTGCCCAAAAATGTGTGTTTGATAAAGGAGGGATTGGTTATAAACCTAATTTGAAACAAAAATACTACAAAAGCTACTTTGTTAAGGCTACTACCACTAATAATCATAAAATTGTTTGTCATTATTGCAATAGAGATGGTCACATGAAAAATAGATGTCCTATTAAGAGAAATGCTTATTATGGAGTTAAATTTATTTGGGTTCCAAAAGGAACCATTACTAACACTCAAGGACCCAAAAAGTTTTGGGTACCTAAAACTTAAGATATTCTCTGCAGGAATCAAAGAAGAAGGGAAAGAGAAATAAGTGGTATTTGGACAGCGGATGCTCGAGACATATGACCGGTGACTATTCATGGTTCTCAAGCTTTACCAAAATCGAAAATGGAGGGGATGTATCTTTTGGAGATAATTCAAAAGGAAAAATAATTGGTATTGGCAATGTCGGTAAATTTCCCTCAACTCTCATTGAGAATGTATGTTTAGTTGAAAATCTAAAACATAACTTGCTTAGTATAAGTCAATTGTGTGACAAAGGTTATAAAGTTATTTTTGATAAAACAAATTGTGTTATTGAAAATGCAAGTGATGGTAAAATTGTTTTTGTTGGAAAGAGGTGTGTTAATGTTTATACCATTGATATAGATTGTGCATCTACTCTTGATAAATGTTTCTCCGCATTGCATAATGATAGTTGGTTATGGCATAGAAGACTAGGACATGCAAGCATGGATCTAATTTCAAAGATTTCCAAAAATGATTTAGTTAAAGGTCTTCCGAAAATTGGTTTTGAAAAAGATAAAATTTGTGAAGCATGTCAATTTGGAAAACAAATCAAAACTTCTTTCAAAAACAAAAATCATATTTCTACTTCAAAACCACTTCAACTTCTTCACTTGGATTTATTTGGACCTTCTAGACATGCTAGTTTAAATGGAAAATATTATGCATTTGTAATTGTGGATGATTATTCAAGGTATACATGGGTATTATTCTTAGCTAATAAGGATGATGCATTTGATGCATTTAAAGTCTTTTGTAATAGGTTCAAAATGAAAAAGGCTATTTCATTACTTGCATTAGAAGTGATCATGGTGGAGAATTTGAAAATCATGCATTTGAAAGTTTTTGTAATGATTTCGGTATTATACATCAATTTTCATCACCTAGGACTCCTCAACAAAATGGAGTTGTTGAGAGAAAGAATAGGTCTATTCAAGAAATGGCTAGGACCATGTTAAATGAGAATGCATTACCAAAATATTTTTGGGCAAGCCGTAAATACCGCATGCTATGTTTTAAACCGTGTTTTAATTAGACCACTTCTTAATAAAACTTCCTATGAGCTTTGGAAAGATAGAAAACCCAACATTGGTTATTTCAAGGTTTTTGGATGCAAATGTTTCATATTGAATACAAAAGACAATCTTGGTAAATTTGATCCAAAATCGGATGTTGGCATTTTTCTTGGATATTCAACTTCTAGCAAAGCTTATAGAGTTTACAATAAAAGAACCTTGGTTGTTGAAGAATCCATGCATGTTACATTTGATGAAT
>JASUUG010000549.1:0-103826 GCA_030449905.1 Luvunga scandens
CCGAAGCGTAAAATTTGGCCACAATCAGGTGTGCTGGCTGCAGTTTTTGGCCTTTTTCAGCGGAAAAATACGGTAGGAGCCTTCCTCATTATTTTCGCCATTCTTTGAAGCGGAAAACAGTACATGCACCGTGAGGAGGCCCCTAGCCCGATTCTACCACAATCGGACCAATTCGAGGGCACGTTTACATCCCCTTTTCGCACCCCGCACCCTCGGTAAATCAGCCGTAAAATGAGGTTTGGACCTCAGAATCGACTCCCGTCTTTCGGCGTTTGAGCTGCCATGCTGTATCTAATGCATCACCACAAAAATCCCACCGCCCCGGAAAGCGCGAGTGGCCAAGATCCGTGAGCTACAGCACTGCGGCCTTGGCCATGGCATGGTGGTTGGAGTGCCCACTGGCCTTGGCCACCGGGTAGCTGTTTGCCTGGGTACCTTGGCCTTGCTTGGCTGGCTGCGTGCCTAAGCCTTGGCAGCGGGCTGGCTGGGTGCCATGGCCTTGGCCTTGGCCAGGGGAGTGAGCGTGTGCCTTGGCCTTGCCACTGGGTGGCTGCATGCCTCGGCCTTGGCCTTGGCTGGCTCGTGCCTTGCTCAAAATGCAGAACATGCTTCGCGACCAAGGCAGCGTCACACTTTCACGCACACACAACACACCTCCGGCCGTGCTCGAGGCAGGATAGGGAGCTCGATCGTGGCCCCTGTGCCTTGGCGTTGCAGCGGGGAGCTGTGCCTAGCCTTGGGCAGGCGAGCATTTGGCCAAAATGTGAGCACACGGTCCTCGCCCGTTTCTTCGTATTCTTGGACCAAAAGCTGAGATCCACACCTACCTTCCACTTCTTTCTCGGTTTTGCTTGAATCGGATGAGTTAGCCACCACCGTTTGGGCAGTGGATTCGGATTTGAGGAATGCAAAAATGGCCGTAAAAGCGTGTTTCGATGTGCTCGAGTGGATTCCATTTTCTCCATGCAGACTCCGCGGCCAAAGGCCTGGGAACCTTCAAAATCAATGCCGCCCCTGAAGCGAAATTTGGCACAATTGTGTGCTATGGCTCAGTTTTTGGCCTTTTTCAGTGAGAAAAATGGGCGCAGGGCCTCCGCATTATTTTTTACCATTTCTTAGTGGGAGAAAGCAGTACTTTCAGCGGCCAGGCTGGCAAACAAGTTCTACCACAATCGGACTTGAAATTGAGCTATACACCGCAGTTGTTTCGTCCCCGTTTTGGCGCGTGGGATTTTGGGCTGGCGTCATCGGGTTTTGGTAAACCGTAAAGCGAGTTGGACCTCCAATTCGACTCCCTCTTTTCCGATGTTCGACTGTTGCAGCACGGGTATCTAATGCATCACCCAAAATCCATTCAGGCAAAACCGGAAAAGAAGTGGAAGGTAGGTGTGGCCAAGCTTTTGGTCCAAGCTCATGAAAAGCGGCTGGGGCCGTGTACTCACATTTTGGCCAATGCTCGCCCCAGGTAGCTGCCGTGCCACACAGCCTTGGGCGCAAGGCACGAGTGCAGCCGCAGGGGTGGCTGCGTCGCACCACCGGGGTCGGCTGCGTGTGTGTTGTGTGTGCGTGGTGTGCGTGCCTGCCTTGGTCACGGCCTTGTGCCTTAGCCTTGAGGGTGGACGCGAGCCAGCCCGGCCTGGCTCAAGGCCGAAATGCAGCCATGCTGTGCCAAATCCGTCGCACACTCTCGGCCAAGGCCATGGCACCCAGCCAGCCATAAGGCCAAGGTCATACGGGCTCGGCGCGGCCACCCCTTGACCAAGGCGCGGGTGTGCTGCGCTCCGGATCTTGGCCAACTTTCGCGTTTCGAGCTGATGGGGATGGCGGGGTGATGCATTAGATACATTAGTCGAGCATTGGAAAAGAGGGGAGTCCACACCTACGTTCTGCCATTTACTGACCGGTTTTTGCATGCCCGAATCGGGTGGTAGTACTGGGCCCCTCGCGGAGCAAGTACTGTTTTCCTTCGAAGAAATGGCAAAAATTATGAGGAGGCCTAGCCCATTTTCCCAGGAAAAGGCCAAAATCCTTGAGCTATAGCACACAGATTGTGGCCAAATTTTCGCGTTTCGGCGACATGGGATTTTGCAGGCTGGCGTGGTAGGGTTTGGTGGGAGTCGGTGGTGGGAGAAAACGGAATCAATTCCGAGCTCCAGAAGACTCGTTTTTACGGCCATTTTACCGGCAGCAAATGGGTGAACGGGCGGGCCAACTTATGGGAACCCGAGGCAAAGGGAGAAAAGTGGAAGGTAGGTGTGGATCTCAGTTCTTGGTCCAAGAATGCGAAGAAACGGCGGGACCGTGTGCTCACATTTTGGCCAAATGCTCGCCCGCGACCAAAGGCCAACCACGCCAGCCACCCGCGGCCAACGCCAAGGCGAGGGCCACGCTCGAGCTCCCATCCTTGCCTCGGGAGGCGCGGCCCGGTGTGTGTTGTGTGTGCACGTGAGAGTGTGTTGGGTGACCTGCCTTGAAGTCGCGACATGTCTGCATTCGAGCAAACAGGCGGAGCCAGCCCGTGTGGCCAAGGCCAAGGCCATGGCATGCAGCCACCCGTGGCCAAGGCCAAGGCACGCAGGGCCAGCCCGTCCAAGGCCATGACCAACCAGCAGCCAACGAGGCCAACCCATGGCACCCAGCCAGCCCGCGGCCAAGGCCTTGGCACTCAGCCACCCGAGGCCAAGGCCAAGGCCATGGCTGACCACCAGCAGGCGAAGGCCAGGCCATGGCGGCTTGCCCAGTGGCGGCCAAGGCCGTGTGTTGTGTACCTCACGGATCTTGGCCAACTTCGCGTTTCGGGCGTGGGATTTTGGGATGATGCATTAGATATCGTCGACGACAGTCAAACATCGGAAAAAAGGTCTGATTTCGAGGTCGAACCTCGTTTCTGAACCGATTTACCGAGGGTGTGCGGGTGCCAAGGGCACCCAGCGTGCCCACGGCCAATTTGTCGATTGTGGTAGAACCGGGCGTGGGGCCTCCTCACGCAGCGCAGAAGTACTGTTGGCGCTGAACAAATGGAAAAATAATGCGGGAGGCCCTGCGCCCATTTTCCGGTAGAAAGAGGCCAAAATCCGTGAGCTATAGCACCGCAGTTGTGGCAAATTCAGCGTTTCGGGGCGGCGTGGGATTTTGGGCTGGCGTGGTCGGGTTTAGTGGGAGTTGGCGGCGGGAAGCGAATCAATTCCGAGCTCAGAAACTTTTGGCCAAAGCCATCTTGCCGGCGGCGAATGGGTGCCCAAGCGGGTGGGCCTCTCGTCCGATTCAGGCAAAACCGGAGAAAGAAGTGGAAGGTAGGTGTGGATCTCAGTTTTGGCCCCAAGAATGTGAAGAAATGAGCGAGGACCGTGTGCTCACATTTTGGCCAAATGCTCGCCAGCGGCCAAGGCCAAGCCACGCAACCACCCGCGGCCAAGGCTCAGGCACGGGGCCACGCTCGAGCTCCCTATCCTTGCCTCGGGGCGCGACCTGAGTGTACGTTGTGTGTGCGTGAGAGTGTGCGACCTGCCTTGGTGGTGAGCATGTGCTGCATTTCGAGCAAGGCACGGGCCAGCCCGCGGCCAAGGCACCTGACCACCCGTGGCGGCGTGGGAAGCATCGCAGCCACCCGTGGCCAAGGCCATCCACCCGCCCAACTGCGCCATGGCTAGGCACCCGCCAGCCCGCGGCCAAGGCCAAGGGCCCTCCCCGTAGCCAAGGCCAAGGCCAAGCCAGCCACCCCAAAGCCAAGGCCAAGGCCAAGGCACCACCCCAAAGCCAAGGCCGCTTGACCACCCCGAGGCCAAGGCCAAGGCCTTTAGCTCACGGATCTTGGCCAACTTTCGGCGTTTCGGGCGGTGCGGGATTTTGGGTGATACATTGGATCGTTCGGCGAGTCGAGCGTCGGAAAAGAGGAGTCGATTCGAGGTCGAACCTCGTTTACGGCCGATTTACCGACGTGCGGGGTGCGAAATGGGGGACGAAAGCGTGCCCTCAAATTGGCGATTGTGGTAGAACTGGGCGGGGGCCTCCTCAGCGAGCGCAAGTGAGGACTGTTTTCCTCGAAGAAATGGCGAAAATAATGCGGGGAGGCCTGCGCCCATTTTTCCCGGAAAAGGCCAAAATCCGTGGCTATAGTACGGATTGTGGCAAAATTTCACGTTCGTGGCGGAGTGGGATTTTGGGCGGCGTGGTGGGTTTGGTGGGAGTCGGTGGCGGGAGAAAAGCGAATCAATTCCGAGCTCGAAACTCGTTTTCTGCCATCTTTTTGACGGGTGCCCAAACGGGTGGGCCAACTCGTCCGATTCAGGCAAAACCCGAGGAGAAAGAAGTGGAAGGTAGGTGTGGATCTCAGTGTTTGGTCCAAGACTATGAAGAAAGCGGCGATGACCGTGTGCTCACATTTTGGCCAGTGCTCGCCCGCGGCCAAGGCCAAGCCACGTAGCCACCCGCGGCCAAGGCCAAGGCACGGGGGCCACGGCGAGGCTCCCTATCCTTGCCTCGGGAAGCGGCGCGGAGTGTGTGTTGTGTGTGCGTGAGAGTGTGCGCGTTCTTTGGTCGCGAGCATGTGCTGCATTTCAAGCAAGGCACGTAGCCAGCCGCGGCCAAGGCCAAGGCCGAGGCACACAGCCACCCGTGGCCAAGGCCAAAGGCAGCGAGCCACCCGTGGCCAAGGCCAAGGCCATGGCGGCCAAGTTGCCCGTGGCCAAGGCCATGGCAGCCAGCCACCCCGTGGCCAAGGCCTGGCACCGGGTGCCACCAGCGGCCAAGATGTAGAGATAGATGCCACTTAGGCCTCCCGGTGAAGAAGAAAAAAATTCTACAAATTAAAATACTTACCTGGCTGGCCAAGCGCCAAAAACTTGTTGTGCGGGGGTGGATTTTATTAAACTCATGAAGTGCACGAATCTATTGTAGAATAGATTAATGGTGGGAGTGTCGATCCCACGAGAGGTGGATTTTAATTATGTGTCAGGGTAATTTTTGAGTTGGTGGTTGGATTTATAATGAAAATGATGTAGGCTATCAATTAATTTAAATTAAAGTGGTAGGAATAAACTATTAAAATGAAATGCTTGGATCTCTGGATACCATGGCTCATGCATGTACCATCGGCTTAATATTCATTATTAGTACCAATTAAATCATGAAGGGGAACTTCCTCATCATGAACCACACTCTAATAGATATGGTGCTAAGGGCTTCCCGTGCCAAATAGTAATAACCTTGCCTAGGGAGGCGGTTATTGTAGATATCCGGCAGATTATTAAACGTCTCAAAAAGTCAAAACAACCACATAAATTAAAGGGAATGAAAAGTAAATTTATCAAATTAAGCCCATGGAGCATGTTGAGACTTCACCTTCAACCCAAGCTTGAAAGGAAATTAGCCACTCATATTTGAACTAGGGTAAAATGGGAATTTTATTAAAATACGTAGAAAATACAAGATGGAGATGGAATTAGAGAAAATGGAGTCCAAAAATGGATTCGGGGTGTCAAAGGGGGGGGAGCCCCTTTTTATAGATAAGCTGAGTAAATCATGGCCATCGGATTAAAACAATTTGGGCTGGCTCGGGATTGCGCCACGTGGCAAGTTCTATTGGATTGAACACATCATCAGGGCTGTTATTCTGTGTATATGCATGTATGCCGTACACACCGCGTTTCTTTCGTCCACTAACATTCTGCCGCGTCACGGTCAACATTTTTGGTTCAATAGGATCATGACCGTCATCGATTCAACGTACGTCGCCTTGATCGATGCCGCGGGCGGTCAATGCCCATCGTTGCGTCCAATCAAATGCCGTCATCATCGTATAGTGCCACGTCGTAAATGCTGCGTGCGTCACGTCCTGCGATCTGGTGAGCGAGTGTAGGTGAACATGTGAACGATTACCCGTATATATCAGCCGTCACCGTATATGTGAAGGCCGTCACCTAGTATGTGTGAAACGATGCAGTATGTGTGAGCGATACCATTTTTCTTTTTATGCTCCTCTTAAGGTTTTATTGTCATCACGAGTTCAAAAGTGCTGTCCGTTTTCCATCGATCTCTCGTTTATTGTGAAATGACCATGATATCCCCTAAAATACATAAAATACTTAATTAAAATAAAACATACATAATTAAATTACAAATGACTTAAAGACATAAAAATAGGGATGTTAATGAGACTTGGAGTGTAAAATGATGATTTTCTCCATTATAAATATACACTTTCTAATACTCAACACACCACTGACCAGACTTGTTGCTAGTCCTAGCAATTTGGCGAAAACAAAGCTGAATTTTTTTTTTTTTTTTTTTTATTTGTGGTATTTATTCAATCGGACTAATGATAACAATCAAATAAAAGTATAAGCATTATCTACTGATCAAAGAAATATCATTCCCACATCGACTCTCCATGAATCAGTTTAGAAAACTTTGTCACAACTTTAGTAATCAGTCACTTTTAAGAATGACATGCAAACCCTAAAATCTCACTAGTAGTAGTAATACGCTCACAAAAGAAATTAAACCAAAAATAATCACTCCAGGTGAATGGTGGCTTTAAGTGAAAATAATAAGAAATACTATCACACTCTCACCAAGGTGACAAAAATATGCCCTCAGCTTAGAAATAGTACGATTTCAATGCTAATCAAACCAATACATTCATCATCTTTTTTTTTTTTTTTTTTTTTTCTAGTATGTATTGCAACATATTTTAAACCAAAAAAACTAGTTTATTTGGTATAGTTCACCTAAAATCAAGAAGGACTTTTATTAGGGCGTAACGTAGGCTAGGGACGTGGCTAACAAAGAAAGGATAATAGGAAAAATAAAATATATTTTTGAAAAATAGAGAACTTTGGAGATTGTAAGGTCTTTTCACTTGATTTTTTTTTTATTTATTTTTTTTTGTAAACATTTTTTCTTTTGTTTCTTTTTTCTTTGTTTTTTTTTTTTTTTTTTATACAAAATTATCTCTATTTTCAAACATAAATGGGTGGTGAAATACAAAAATAAGGTGATACTCACGTTGGAGTGGGACAAGATAATAGGTTGCCAAAAGAAAAGTCTTTATTTTTATTATTTTATTATTATTTTTTTTTTAAGGCTCAAAGGGGTTAACTATGGATACGTATTAATAGGGTTGGCTAGAAAGGCTCAAACGGACCAAAGATGGCCTTTCTATTGTCATCTTTTAGGGTTAAATAATCTTAGTATCTACTTAGTTAGATAGATCTTGAGATGTGGAAAAACATCTTGTAGTTTTTTTTTTTTTTTTTGTTTTTTTTTTTTTTTTAAATATAATTTGTAAAGCAATAAACTAAAAATTTGAATGAAGAATAGGCAAAAAAGGGTTACTCTCTAAGAAAAATAACAGGCTCAAAAACTCACTTGGAAATTATTATGACATGTGCATTCTTTCAAGCAACTTATATTTGTCTCCAACATCAACATGTAGAGTAACAAACATGGTGTAACATAACTAAAAACCAAAGATAATACAAATACTAAAATTTGAAAGTTATCATGTCATCTAATTATGAAAAGATCACAGGCAACGACGCCATTTTTTTTTTTTTTTTAATAAGAAGATGCGTTTAAGTCACTGCCTGTATTGACCATCTTCGACTCAAAAAAATTTAGCCACAGTTAGTTTCTACAATAAAAAATAGTAAAAATTACACCAAGATTAAGATATTCCACAATTGTCCACAGTTAGTTTCTACAATAAAAAATAGTAAAAATTACACCAAGATTAAGATATTCCACAATTGTCAACTATTCCCTCACGACCTGAGGCGAAACATTGTCCCGATGTTGAAAGAAAATAGGGTTTAGAAGACATCACACGAGTCTTTGGATCACGAGAAGAAAATATTTACAAGCGGAGAGTTAAATCTAATTTGCACTTCTTACTACGGCTCTTTATTACCATCATTAGTTGGCCATTCCAACACGAGGGTCTTGGGATCGGCTCGATCATAAACATAATGAGATCAATTAACTCGTTAGCGATATGAGCACAAATAAAGATTTTTTATTTGTGAAAGGGATGAAATGGTTTTTATTGCATGGTTAAGAAATGCGATGAAGCCATCATAAAAGTTATTGACATTTAACAAACCGATAGGTTTCTGATGAATGTTCAGATGGGCCCAAGATGCTAATGTGATTAGTGCCTCTAGAGTTGCAAGATCTTCTGGTAGAAAAATAAAAGCATCAGCATGATTTAGCAATTAAGTTATTCTTTCTTGCATACCTGAGACAACTAACTCTTCTCCGGTTGGTAAGTCGGACATACGAGGCCAGCGGTTTGAGGCTTCTTGGGATGATGCCTAACACTTGGCTCCTACGAGATAAGCGACTTACGAGACTAGTTTTGATAACCCTCGGTCACCTCCTCCATAAACCAGATGCAAATTTCTTTCTGCTATGCGTTGACCAAGATCGATGGCTGCCTCAACGAACTCTTTATGTTTGCCATAGTTAAATCCAGAGAGCACACAAATGTTCTTGAATTGTTTATTGGGAGTAGCTGCCATTGGGATGCTTCTCAAAAACAATTTGTGAGTCTAAAAGAAAATGATCATATTTCAAGGATCTTGGTGACAATGATTTACAGTTGTATAGGAGGTAGCATGTCTATGTCAATTAACGCGTAAAGCACATGGCTCGAGAGTCAAAAAGAAAATAGTAAAAGAAAAAGCACTCAATTATTAAAGACAATAATGCAATTGATAAAACAACAGTAAAATAAAACAACGATAAAACAAAAAGGATATTTACGGTAGTTGTGATTGTGGCTCACATCTTCCTCTGGTTTTACGTCCAGAAACGGCTTGAACGCCCTCTATGGGTCGAGGATAGGCTTCCCATCCAGTTTTCTTATAAACTGGCAAACAGGGTCGTTTATATTCAGATTCCCAAGACAATTTAGGACACCGTCTTTATGAAATAATTGCCATAAGCTGGAGAATTCTTTGTTTATGCGTATCGGGATGCGTTTCAAGAGACAAAAGGATATCATCCAATGACTCTTTATTCAAGCCATCCACAATGAATTGAATCTTATCTTCCTATTATCGGACATCATTCCGAAAGAACAAGGATTTTTATCGCATTTCATCCTGGCACACTTATGACAATTAACATGAAGTTTTCAGCTCTTCGTTTTCTCGAGTAATTTCCTTTACCACAACCAGGCATGTATGCAATAAATTTAGGAGGCAACTCACCGGCCAAACGTACTTTGGCTTCGATTAACCAACGGATGTCAGCAGGGATGTTATTTCTCATAAGCAATCGCATGCGTTCGGACCGAGCTTTATAGATCGTAAGGAGGGCATTCTGAGGAAGTGAAGGAAATCGCTTGTGAAGCTTTGCTAGAATTGTGTTTCTGTCCATACCTTCTTCTCAGAATATTAGTTATTATGGGAAACTAAAGTAACCGACTTTGATTGTCACGGAGTACCGTTATCCGCCACTTATACGGGAAAATAAATCAAAACACACTAAATAAAGAAAATCAAATCTGTAAAATCGAATCAAACACGAAAGTGAACAAAATAAGAAAACACACAATAAAAAGAAAAATGAACTTACATTCGTCCTCTTATTGAGTTAACCTCAAGCTCTAATTGGAAGTTATATATCCCATCTTCTATTCCTACGAGTTGTCTTTCTAGATCTTCAACCGGGGATACCAACTCTGGAGGTTGTAGCTTCCAAATACGATGTGTTTTGTAAAATCGTATCTGGCTTCTCAGATGAGATCGTATGCGTTGAAGTTGTCTGAGATGTTTCAAGAGGATCTGTCTAATTGAGGCATACATGATTAGAAGTGATAAAAGAAAATTGAATGATTAAATAAACACAATTTCACACAAATTTAAATCACCGAAAAGAAGAAATAAATAAGAAAAAGTCTCAATTCAAGTTTGACGGGTCACTCAAATCGATTTCGGTGTCATTTTCATGTGGTTGGTACTCTAGATATGACTTTAATCTTTGACCATTAACCTTAAAAGTTACACCGTCCTTTGGATCCTTAATTTCAATTGCTCCATGTGGAAAAACAGTATGAACTATAAAGGGACGATCCATCGAGGCGTAACTTACGGGAATAGGTGCAGCGAGAATTGAATAAAAGTACTTTCTGACCTGGTGTGAAAGATCTTCTCATAATGTGCTTGTCATGAAAGACTTTCATTCGCTGTTTGTAAATTTTGGCATTTTCGTATGCATCATTACGAATTTCTTCAAGTTCTGCCAGCTGTAATCTTCTTTCTGAGCTAGCTTGCTGCATATCAAAGTTGAATTTCTTAATGGCCCAGTATGCACGATGCTCGAGTTCCACAGGTAGGTGGCAAGCTTTTCCATATACTAGCCTATAGGGTGACATCCCAATCGGAGTCTTAAAAGCTGTTCTATATGCCCATAATGCATCATCTAGTCTTAATGACCAATCTTTTCTCTCTGGTCTCACCGTTTTTTCTAATATGTGTTTTATCTCTCGATTGGAGATCTCAACTTGGCCACTGGTTTGCGGATGATATGGGGTTGTCACTTTGTGAGTAATGGAATACTTTGTCAAAAGAGCTTTGAATGATTTGTTACAAAAGTGGGCTCCACCATCACTGATTATCGCTCGAGGGAATCCAAAGCGTGAAACATTGTTGCTTTTCAAAAAAATCTGATCACCACCTTGTGATCATTGGTTCTACATGGGGGCTTACCCTACCCGTTTCGATCGTAGTCAACAGCGACCAATATGTATTGATGACCAAAAGAAGGGGGAAAGGGTCCCATGAAGTCGATACCCCATACGTCAAAAATCTCAACCACTAAAATTGGGTTTAGTGGCATCATGTTCCTTCGTGTAATGCTCCCCATTCGTTGACACCTATCACATGAAGAACAAAAAATGTAAGCATCTCGAAATATAGTTGGCCAATAGAAACCACATTGTAATATTTTAGTAGCTGTTTTCTTAGCACTGAAATGGCCTCCACACGCTTGTTCATGGCAGAATGAAATGATATTTTGAAATTCATTTTCTGGGACACATCGTCTGATAATTTGATCTGCACAATACTTGAACAGATAGGGGTCATCCCAGAAGAAATTCTTTATTTCTGCAAAAAATTTGGCCTTGTCCTGCTTAGTCCAATGCTCCGGAAGTTTACCTGTAACAAGATAGTTAACTATATCAGCATACCATGGTAATACTTCCACACTCATTAGTTGTTCATCTGGAAATGATTCATTTAATGGAAATGGTTCTGTAATTGTATCAAAATTTAGACGAGACAGATGGTCTGCAACAACATTTTCTGTGCCCTTCTTATCCTTGATTTCAAAGTCAAATTCCTGCAAAAGTAACACCCAACGAATTAGTCTAGCTTTTGTATCTTTCTTTGTGAGAAGATATTTAAGAGCAGCATGATCTGTGAAAACAATTATTTTACAACCAATAAGATAAGATCGAAATTTCTCTAATGCAAACACCACTGCTAGCATTTCTTTTTCAGTGGTTGAATAGTTCAACTGTGCATCATTTAATGTCATACTAGCATAGTAAATGACATGGGGAATTCGATCAACTCTTTGTCCTAATACTGCTTCTACTGCATAATCAGATGCATCACACATAAGCTCAAATGGTAAGTTCCAGTTTGGAGGTTGAATGATGGGTGATGATGTTAACAACTGCTTAAGCTTCTTAAATGCCACAAGACAGGAATCATTAAAGACAAAAGGTACATCTTTAGCAAGTAAATTGCATAAAGGTCTAGAAACTTTGCTAAAATCTTTAATGAAACGTCTGTAAAAACCCGCATGCCCAAGGAAAGATCTTACTTCTCTGACTGTTTTAGGTGGAGGAAGATTGGAAATAAGATCCACCTTGGCCTTATCAACCTCAATACCTTCGCTCGAAATGATGTGACCGAGAACAATACCTTGTTTTACCATAAAATGGCATTTCTCCCAATTTAGGAACAAATTCTTCTCTATGCATATCTGATGAACTAGCGTTAGATGATGTAAACATTGATCAAATGAATCACCAAAAACAGAAAAATCATCCATAAAGACTTCAAGGAATCGTTCAACCATATCAGAAAAAATGCTTAACATGCATCGTTGAAATGTAGCAGGGGCATTACATAATCCAAATGGCATTCTCCTATATGCAAAAGTGCCAAAAGGGCAAGTGAAAGTGGTTTTCTCTTGATCTTTTGGTGCTATGGGAATCTGATTATATCCTGAGTAACCATCTAGAAAGCAATAAAATTCATGACCTGCTAATCTATCAAGCATTTGATCAATAAATGGTAGAGGAAAATGATCTTTACGTGTGACAGAATTCAACTTTCTATAATCAATGCATACACGCCATCCTGTAGTTACTCTAGTAGGTATTAATTCATTATCAGCATTGGTAACTCTTTGTGACTCGACTTTTGGGGACAACTTGCACAGGATCGACCATGAACTATCGAAATAGGGTAAATGATACTGCGTCTAATAGTTTAAGGACTTGATTCTAACTACTTCTTTCATGTTAGGGTTTAACCGAGCGTTGCATTTCCTGGTAGGTTTAGCATTTTCATCAAGGTGAATGTAATGCATACAGTCCACTGGGTTTATACCTTTTATGTCGGCTATGGTCCATCCTAATGCTCCTTTGTGCACTTTCAAAACTTCCAACAACTTACCTTTTTGTTCTTCATTCAGGGATGATGAAATGATTACTGGTAGAGTGCTTTCTTCTCCCAAAAATGCATATTCCAAAGTGTCGGGTAATGGCTTGAGCTCGAGTTTTGGTGGTGATTCTGATGACGTACTGAGTTTCTTCTCTGATGGTGCTAGTTGTTCCACTCTTGACTTCCATTTGTTAGTGTCCATGGATGGTGTTGAATCAAGTAAGGCGTTAACCTCATCTACTGATCTGTCAATATCAAAATCCAAACCAAAGTGAGTTAAACATGTTTGTAAAGGGTCATCACTGAGGTTTGAAAGAAAAGCATTATCAATTAATTCTTCTATCCAATCCACATCAACAATTTCATCATCTGCATTGTGAGGTTGTTTGGCGATGTTGAAGATATTGAGTTCCATCGTCATATTGCCAAAAGACAACTGCATATTTCCAGTCCTGCATTGAATGTGAGCATCGGCAGTTGCCAAGAAGGGTCGTCCTAGGATAATGGGGATCTGCTTCCTTGAATCCTGGACTGGTTGAGTGTCAATTACAATAAAATCAACAGGAAAATAAAACTTATCTACCTGTATAAGCACGTCCTCCACAATACCACGAGGTTTTTTCATGGACCGATCTGCAAGTTGTAACACCCTGGGTTGGGTGTAATTCTCCCGAGTCCAAGTTTCACAAAATCTTGAGTAAGGCAACAGATTTACACTAGCTCCTAAGTCAACAAAGCATTCTCAATTGTGTGGTTCCCTATACTACATGAGATAGTGGGGGAGCCGGGTCTTTGTATTTTAAAGGAAGTTTGTGTTGGAGTATAGAACTAACGTTTTTCGTTAAAAATGCCTTCTTTTGAACATGAATGTTTTTTCTCTTTTTAGTACAAAGGTCTTTAAGAAACTTGGCATAAGATGGCACTTGTTTTATAGCATCAAGCAAAGGGATGTTAACATTTACTGTTTAAAGATTTCAAAAATCTCACTTGTAGATTTTCCTTCTTTGCTTTAACTAACCTCCTGGGAAATGGAGCTTTTGGAACGTATTCTTGTGGGTTGGTTTCTTCTTTCTCCTCTCGAGGATGAATCTTCTTCATTTACCGGTACAATTTGAGTTGTTTTTGGTAGGCATCTCCACTTTGTTGTCGACTTCTTTTCCTTTTCGCAAGGTCATGACGGCTTTGACCTCTCCATCTTTGTTGAGGTGAATTGGTACTTACTTCATGCACTCCTCAGGATTAGGCTTTGGTTGACTTGGGAATTTTCCTTTCTCTGTGAGTCATTGCCAAGGTTTGAACTGAAGAAGCAAGTTGTCCCACCATTTTTTCAAGGTTTGAAACTGATTGGGTTTGTGAGTTGAAACCCGCTCTCATCTCATTTCGCAGTTCATCAATGGTGCGGTTTTGTTGCTCGATTTTGGAGTAAGTAAGATTCTTGAAATTCGGAATGCATCCTCCCATGGTCTAGGTGAGAATAGTTTGGGTTCGATTATATGGTCTAAATGGTGGTGAGAGGCTTGAGGATTTTGAGGAATTGGTTGCATTGGTGGGTTTGGAGTGCTGGTCCATTCTGTTGGAATCCTTGAGACCATGAAAAATTGGGGTGGTCTCTCCATCCGGGATTGTACGTGTTGAAGTAAGGGTTGTAGTTTGATGGCTTTCTCATTACACCTATGGCATTGACTTGATCTGAGTATGAGTCCTGGTCATGTGGTTCCGTTAATTTAGCAGCTGTTAACGATGCTATTTGACGGGAAAGACCTTCAACTATGTCTTTGACTTCTTTAATTTCTGAACTTGACTCGCCAATGTGAACCTCATTCACTCCCTTAACTCTTCTAGTACTCCTGAATGAACGACTCCGTTGTTGGGAATTATCTGCTTGTCGCTGGAAGAAATCCCAAATCTCTGATGCACTTTTTGACATTAGCTCTCCTCCACTTGTTGCCATTAGCCATTCTTGCACATTTGGCAATAATCCCTCCAAAAAGTATTGGCATTGGTGCCATTTTTTGTATCCATGATGTGGACACTTTAGGAGTAGCCCATTGAATCGCTCCCATGCTTCGAAAAATTGCTCGTCTTCTCTTTGGGTAAACTCTGAAATTTCCCTGCGAATAGCATTGGTTTTATGTACTGGGAAATATTTATTCAAAAATTTTGTTACCATTTGTTCCCATGATGTAATGCTATTAGCAGGCAATGCATTGAACCATGAACGAGCTCTATCCTTTAAAGAAAATGGGAATAATCTAAGTTTAACATCATCATCTGAAAAATTCTCATATTTAAAAGTTTGACAAATAGCATGGAAATCATTCAGATGATTATATGGATCTTCATTTTCTAGGCCATAGAATGTTGGGAGACAATTTAACACACTAGGTTTTAATTCAAAACTCCTAGCAGCTACATTTGGGTATCTTATGCATGATGTGCTTAAGTTAGCTAAGGGACTAAAGTAGTCCTTAAATGGCCTCTCTTGTGGTGCTGGTTGCAAATCCATTTCAAATTTATTTTTAATTGTAACGTGCTTGTGTGTGCGAAGTGTTTTTTCTAATTCAAAGTCTATAGGCTCAAGATTTGGTAATTGTGACCTACGACCATGCATGCAAATGAAAAAAAAAATGATAACAAAATTAATAAAGATAAATAAGAGGGAGAAATTACAATACTAACCTTATCACGCTGTTACAATTTTGCTATGAAAATAACTCAAGCGCTATATATAGAAAAGAAAATGCGTGAAACAAATTAAAATAAATTAAGAGGCGGTTGAACCTGCCGATTTCACAAAATAAAAAAAAATAACATGAAAATTAAATTACAGAAATTTAAAGAAGAGAAGAAAAGAAAAAAAAATAATACCTACTTCAAAATTTAATTCACTTTTTTTTTTTAATAATAATAAAAAAAAAATTACAAGGAAACAACTAAAATAAATAAATAAAGAAGAAAAAAAAATTCTACAAATTAAAATACTTACCTCCCCGGCAACGGCGCCAAAAACTTGTTGTGAAAATTTTATTGAACTCGCAAGTGCACGAATCTATTGTAGAATAGATTAATGGTGACGAGTGTCGATCCCACGAGGAGGTGGATTTTAATTATGTGTAGAATTAATTTTTTGAGTTGGTGGTTGGATTTATAATGAAAATGATGTAGGCTATCAATTAATTTAAATTAAAGTGGTAGGAATAAACTATTAAAATGAAATGCTTGGATCTCTCGGATCATCACTCAACATGCACCATCGGCTTAATATTCATTATTAGTACCAATTAAATCAAGAAGGAGGAACTTCCACTCATCATGAACCACACTCTAATAGATATGGTGCTAAGGGCTTCCCGTGCCAAATAGTAATAACCTTGCCTAAGGAGGCGGTTATTCCAGCCGATATCCAGACAAGATTATTACTATCTGTCTACGAAAAGTCAAAACAACCACATAAATTAAAGGGGAAGGAAAAGTAAATTTACCAAATTAAGCCCATGGAGCATGTTGAGACTTCACCTTCAACCCAAGCTTGAAAGGAAATTAGCCACTCATATTTGAACTAGGGGTAAAATGGGAATTTTATTAAAATACGTAGAAAATACAAGATGGAGATGGAATTAGAGAAAATGGAGTCCAAAAATGGATTCAGGGGTGTCAAATTAGGGGGGGGGAGCCCCCTTTTTATAGATAAACTGAGTAAATCATGGCCATCGGATTAAAACAATTTGGACGCTCAGGATTGCGCCACGTGGCAAGTTCCTATTGGATTGAACACATCATCAGGGCTGTTATTCTGTGTATATGCATGTACCGTACACACGTTTTTTTCGTCCACTAACATTCTGCCACGTCACCGGTCAACATTTTTGGTTCAATAGGATCATGACACGTCATCAGTTAACGCCACATCATCAGTCAATGCCACATAAGCGGTCAATGCCACATCATTCGTCCAATCAAATGCCGCCACGTCATCGTATAGTGCCACGTCATCAAAGACAGTGAACAAAGGTGAGCAGTGCCGTGAGCGTGCGGTATGCGAGACCGTATATATCAACCGTACCGTATATGTGAACAGTACCGTATGTGTGAACAGTACCATTTTTCTTTTTATGCTCCTCTTAAGGTTTTCGACTGTCCTGAGTTCAAAAGTGCTGTCCGTTTTTCCATCTGATCTCTCGTTTATTGTGAAATGACCATGATATCCCCTAAAATACACAAAATACTTAATTAAAATAAAACATACATAATTAAATTACAAATGACTTAAAGACATAAAAATAGGGATGTTAGTGAGACTTGGAGTGTAAAATGATGATTTTCTCCATTATAAATATACACTTTCTAATACTCAACAGCCCCCGGCCCAGTTCTACCACAATCGGACCATTTCGCGGGCACATTACTTCCCCTTTTCGCACCCCTGCACGTTCGGTAAATCAGCCGTAAATCGTAGTTCAGACCACGGAATCGACTCCCGTCTTTTCCGACGTTCGACTGTCGCAAGTATCTAATGCATCACCCAAAAATCCCGTACCACCCCGGAAATGCAAAAGTTGGCCTTGGCCGAGGGGTGGCCGCGTGCCTTGGCCACGGAGTGGTTGCGTGCCTTGGCCTTGGCCGCAGGGTGGCTGCGTGCCTAGGCCTTGGCCGCGGGCTGGCTGCGTGCATGGCCTTGGCCGCGGGCTGGCTGCGTGCATGGCCTTGGCCGCGGGTGCCTTGGCCTTGACCGCGGGGTGGACGCGTGCCTTGGCCTTGGCCGCGGGGTGGCTCTGTGCCTTGCTCGAAATGCAGCACATGCTCCCGACCAAGTCACATCGTACACTCTCACTCACACACAACACACACTCCGGCCGCGCTCCCGAGGCAAGGATAGGGAGCTCGAGCGTGGCCCTGTGCCTTGACCTTGGCCGTGGGGTGGCTACGTGGCTTGGCCTTGGCCGCAGACGAGCATTTGGCCAAAATGTTAGCACACGGTCCTCGCCGTTTCTTCGTATTCTTTGACCAAAAACTGATATCCACACCTACCTTCCACTTCTTTCTCCGGTTTTGCCTGAATCGGACGAGTTGGCCCACCCGTTTGGGCACCCGTTCGCTGCCGGTAAAATGGCCGTAAAACGGGTTTCGGAGCTCAGAATTGGATTCCGTTTTCTCCCGCCGCTGACTCCCACCAAACCTGACCACGCCAGCCCAAAATCCCACACTGCCCCGAAACGCAAAATTTGGCCACAATCCGTGTGCTATAGCTCACGGATTTTGGCCTTTTCCGGCGGAAAAATGGGCGCAGGGCC
This sequence comes from Luvunga scandens, assembly GCA_030449905.1. Taxonomy (NCBI): domain Eukaryota; kingdom Viridiplantae; phylum Streptophyta; class Magnoliopsida; order Sapindales; family Rutaceae; genus Luvunga; species Luvunga scandens. Next base: position 17,975 of record JASUUG010000549.1, read on the forward strand.
TTCCTCATTATTTTCGCCATTTCTTTGAGCGGAAAACAGTACATGCACCGTGAGGAGGCCCCCGGCCCAGTTCTACCACAATTGGACCAATTCGTGGGCACGTTTCGTCCCTTTACGCACCCCCGCACGTTCGGTAAATCGGCCGTAAAATGAGGTTTGGACCTCAGAATCGACTCCCGTGGTTTCCGACGTTTGACTGTCGCACGTATCTAATGCATCACCGAAAAATCCCACACCGCCCCGGAAACGCGAAAGTTGGCCAAGATCCGTGAGCTACAGCACACGGCCTTGGCCATGGCCTCGGGGTGGCTGGGTACCATGGCCTTGGCCGTGGGGTGGCTGGGTGGCTTGGCCTTGGTCGCGGGCTGGCTGCGTGCCTAAGCCTTGGCCGCGGGCTTGCTGGGTGCCATGGCCTTGGCCTTGGCCGCGGGGTGGACGCGTGCCTTGGCCGAGCCACGGGGTAGCTGCGTGCCTTGGCCGTGGGCTGGCTCCGTGCCTTGCTCGAAATGTAGCACATGCTCGCGACCAAGGGACGTCACACACTCTCATGCACACACAACACACACTCGGGCTGCGATCCCGAGGCAAGGATAGGGAGCTTGAACGTGGCCTTGTGCCATAGCCTTGGCCGCGGGCGAGCATTTGGCCAAAATGTGAGCACACGGTCCTCGCCATTTCTTCGTATTCTTGGACCAAAAACTGAGATCCACACCTACCTTCCACTTCTTTCTCCGGTTTTGCCCGAATCGGATGAGTTGGCCCACCCGTTTGGGCACCCGTTCGCTGCCGGTAAAATGGCCGTAAAACGAGTTTCGGAGCTCAGAATTGGATTCCGTTTTCTCCCACCACAGACTCCCACCAAACCCAACCACGCCAGCCAAAAATCCAATGCCGCCCCTGAAACGCGAAATTTGGCCACAATCCGTGTGCTATGGCTCACGGATTTTGGCCTTTTCCGGCGGAAAAATGGGCGCAGGGCCTCCCGCGTTATTTTCGGCATTTCTTCGAGTGGAAAACAGTACTTTCACCGTGAGGAGGCCCCTGGCACAGTTCTACCACAATCGGACCAATTCGCGGGCACGTTTCGTCCCCTTTTCGCACCCCTACACGTTCGGTAAATCAGCCGTAAATCGAGGTTCGGACCTCGGAATCGACTCCCGTCTTTTCCGATGTTCGACTGTCGCACGTATCTAATGCATCACCCCAAAATCCCGTACCGCCCCGGAATCGTGAAAGTTGGCCAAGATCCGTGAGCTACAGCACACGGCCTTGGCCTTGGCCGCGGGGTGGCTGCGTGCCTAGGCCTTGGCCGCGGGCTGGCTGCGTGCATGGCCTTGGCCTTGGGTGCCTTGGCCTTGACCGCGGGGTGGACGCGTGCCTTGGCCACGGGCTGGCTCCGTGCCTTGCTCGAAATGCAGCACATGCTCGCGACCAAGTCACGTCGCACACTCTCACGCACACACAACACACACTCGCGCTGCGCTCCCGAGGCAAGGATACCGAGCTCGAGCGTGGCCCTGTGCCTTGGCCTTGGCCGCGGGGTGGCTGCGTGGCTTGGCCTTTGCCGCGGTCGAGCATTTGGGCAAAATGTGCGCGCACGGTCCTCGCCGTTACTTGGTATTCTTGGACCAAAAACTGAGATCCACACCTACCTTCCACTTCTTTCTTCGGTTTTGCCTGAATCGGACATGATGGCCCACCTCACGGCGCAAGTATTGTTTTCGGCTCGAAGAAATGGCGAAAATAATGCGGGAGGCCCTGCGCCCATTTTTCCAACGGAAAAGGCCAAAATCCTTGAGCTATAGCACTCGGATTGTGGCCAAATTTTGCGTTCCGGTGGCTGCATGGGATTTTGGGCTGGCGTGGTCGGGTTTGGTGGGAGTCGGTGGTGGGAGAAAACGGAATCCAATTCCGAGCTCCGAAACTCGTTTTACGGCCATTTTACTGGCAGCAAATGGGTGCCCAAACGGGCGGGCCAACTCGTCCGATTCAGGCAAAACCGGAGAAAGAAGTGGAAGGTAGGTGTGGATCTCAGTTTTTGGTCCAAGAATGCGAAGAAACGGCGAGGACCGTGTGCTCACATTTTGGCCAAATGCTCGCACGCGGCCAAGGCCAAGCCACGCAGCCACCCCGCGGCCAAGGCCAAGGCACAGGGCCACGCTTCAGCTCCCTATCCTTGCCTCGGGAGCGAGGCACGAGTGTGTATTGTGTGTGCATGAGAGTGCGCGACTTGCCTTGGTCGCGAGCATGTGCTGCATTTCGAGCAAGGCACGGAGCCAGCCTGCGGCCAAGGCCAAGGCTCGCGTCCAGCCCGCGGCCAAGGCCATGGCACCAAGCCAGCCCGCGGCCAAGGCCAAGGCACGCAGCCAGCCCGCGGCCAAGGCCTAGGCACGCAGCCAGACCGCGGCCAAGGCCTTGGCACGCAGCCACCCCGAGGCCAACTCCAAGGCCATGGCACCCAGCCCGCGGCCAAGGCCTTGGCACTCAGCCACCCCGAGGCAAAGGCCAAGGCCATGGCACCCAGCCACCCCGCGGCGAAGGCCTAGGAACGCGGCTAACCCGTGGCAAAGACCAAGGCTGTGTACCGTACCTCACGGATCTTGGCCAACTTTCGCGTTTCCGGGGCGGTGGGATTTTGGGATGATGCATTAGATATGTGCGACAGTCAAACATCGGAAAAGAGGGAAGTCGATTTCGAGGTCCGAACCTCGTTTTACATCCGATTTACCGAGGGTGCGGGGGGTGCAAAAAGGGAACGTAACGTGCCCGCGAATTTGTCCGATTGTGGTAGAACTGGGCCGGGGGCCTCCTCACGGCGCAAGTACTGTTTTCCGCTTGAACAAATGGCGAAAATAATGCGGGAGGCCCTGTGTCCATTTTTCCGCCGGAAGAGGCCAAAATCCGTGAGCTATAGCACACGGATTGTGGCCAAATTTCGCGTTTCGGGGGCGGCATGGGATTTTGGGCTGGCGTGGTCGGGTTTGGTGGGAGTTGGCGGCGGGAGAAAACGAATCCAATTCTGAGCTCCGAAACTCATTTTACAGCCATTTTACCGGCAGCGAATGGGTGCCCAACCGGGTGGGCCAACTCGTCCGATTCATGGAAAACCGGAGAAAGAAGTGGAAGGTAGGTGTGGATCTCAGTTTTTGCCCCAAGAATATGAAGAAATGGCGAGGACCGTGTGCTCACATTTTGGCCGAATGCTCGCCCGCGGCCAAGGCCAAGCCACGCAACCACCCCGCGGCCAAGGCCTAGGCACAGGGCCACACTCGATCTCCCTATCCTTGCCTCGGGAGCGCGGGCCGAGTGTACGTTGTGTGTGCGTGAGAGTGTGCGACCTGCCTTGGTGGTGAGCATGTGCTGCATTTCGAGCAAGGCACGGAGCCAGCCCGCGGCCAAGGCACACAGCCACCCCGTGGCCGTGGCCAAGGCACGCAGCCACCCCGCGGCCAAGGCCATCCACCCAGCCAGCCTGCGGCCATGGCCTAGGCACGCAGCCAGCCCGCGGCCAACGCCAAGGCACACAGCCACCCCGTGGCCAAGGCCAAGGCCAAGGCACGCAGCCACCCCAAAGCCAAGGCCAAGGCCAAGGCACGCAGCCACCCCAAAGCCAAGGCCTAGGCAGGCAGCCACCCCAAGGCCAAGGCCAAGGCCTTCTGCTGTAGCTCACGGATCTTGGCCAACTTTCGCGTTTCCGGGGCGGTGCGGGATTTTTGGGTGATACATTGGATACGTGCGACAGTCGAACGTCGGAAAAGACGGGAGTCGATTCCGAGGTCCGAACCTCGTTTTACGGCCGATTTACCGAACGTGCAGGGGTGCGAAAAGGGGACGAAAAGTGCCCGCGAATTGGCCCGATTGTGGTAGAACTGGGCCGGGGGCCTCCTCACAGTGCAAGTACTGTTTTCCGCTCGAAGAAATGGCGAAAATAATGCGGGAGGCCCTGCGCCAATTTTTCGCCGGAAAAGGCCAAAATCCCTGAGCTATAGTACACGGATTGTGGCAAAATTTCACGTTTCGGGGACGACGTGGTCGGGTTTGGTGGGAGTCAATGGCGGGAGAAAACGGAATCCAATTCCGAGCTCCGAAACTCGTTTTACGGCCATTTTACCGGCAGCGAACGGGTGGGCCAACTCGTCCGATTCGGGCAAAACCAGAGAAAGAAGTGGAAGGTAGGTGTGGATCTCAGTGTTTGGTCCAAGACTATGAAGAAACGGCGACGACCGTGTGCTCACATTTTGGCCGAGTGCTCGCCCGCGGCCAAGGCCAAGCCACGTAGCCACCCCGCGGCCAAGGCCAAGGCACAGGGCCACGCTTGAGCTCCCTATCCTTGCCTCGGGAGCACCGCGCGAGTGTGTGTTGTGTGTGCGTGAGAGTGTGCGACGTTCTTTGGTCGCGAGCATGTGCTGCATTTCGAGCAAGGCACGGAGCCAGCCCGCGGCCAAGGCCAAGGCCGAGGCACGCAGCCACCCCGTGGCCAAGGCCAAGGCACGCGTCCCCCCCGCGGCCAAGGCCATGGCAGCCAGCCAGCCCGTGGCCAAGTCCTAGGCACACAGCCAGCCCGCGGCCAAGATGTAGGCACGCAGCCAGCCGGTGGGCAAGGCCTTGGCACGCAGCCACTCCGAGGCCAAGGCACCCAGCCACCCCGCGGCCAATGCCTAGGCACGCAGCCACCCTGCGGCCAAGGCCAAGGCCGTGTGCTGTAGCTCACGGATCTTGGCCAACTTTTGCGTTTCCGGGGCGGTGCGGCATTTTGGGGTGATGCATTAGATACGTGTGACAGTCGAACGTCGGAAAAAAGGAGAGTCGATTTTGAGGTCCGAACCTCGTTTTACGGCCGATTTACTGAGGGTGCGGGGGTGCGAAAAGGGGACGAAAAGTGCCCGCGAATTGGGCCGATTGTGGTAGAACTGGGACGGGGGCCTCCTCACGGCACAAGTACTGTTTTCCACTCGAAGAAATGGAAAAAATAATGCGGGAGGCCCTGCGCCCATTTTTCCGCCGGAAAAAGCCAAAATCCTTGAGCTATAGCACACGGATTGTGCCCAAATTTCGCGTTTCGGGGGCGGCGTGGGATTTTAGGCTGGCGTGGTCGGGTTTGGTGGGAGTCAGTGGTGGGAGGAAACGGAATCCAATTCCGAGTTCTGAAACTCGTTTTACGGCCATTATACCGGCAGCGAACTGGTGGGCCAACTCGTCCGATTCAGGCAAAACCGGAGAAAGAAGTGGAAGGTAGGTGTGGATTTCAGTTTTTGGTCCAAGAATACGAAACAACGGCGTGGACCGTGTGCTCACATTTTGGCCAAATGCTCGCCCGCGGCCAAGGCTATGGCACAGGGCCACGCTCGAGCTCCCTATCCTTGCCTCCGGATCGCAGCCCGAGTGTGTGTTGTGTGTGCGTGATTGTGTGCGACGTGCCTTGGTCGCGAGCATGTGCTGCATTTTGAGCAATGCGCGGAGCCAGCCCACGGCCAAGGCACGCAGCCACCCCGTGGCGAAGGCCAAGGCACGCGTCCACCCCGCGGCCAAGGCCGAGGCACGCAGCCAGCCCGCGGCCAAGGCCAACTCACCCAGCCACCCCGTGGCCAAGGCCATGGCACCCAGCTACCCCGCGGCCAAGGCCAAGGCCGCGTGCTGTGGCTCGCGGATCTTGGGCAACTTTCGCGTTTCTGGGGCGGTGCGGGATTTTCGGGTGATGCATTAGATATGTGCGACAGTCGAACGTTGGAAAAAAGGGGAGTCGATATCGAGGTCCGAACCTCGTTTTACGGCCGATTTACTGAATGTGCGGGGGTACGAAAAGGGGACGAAACGTGCCCGCAAATTGGTACGATTGTGGTAGAACTGGGCCGGGGGGCTCCTCACGGCGCAAGTACTGTTTTCCGCTCGAAGAAATGGCGAAAATAATGCGGGAGGCCCTGCGCCATTTTTCCGCCGGAAAAGGCCAAAATCCGTGAGCTATAGGATACGGATTGTGACCAAATTTGGCATTCCGGGGGCGGCGTGGGATATTGGGCTGGTGTGGTTTTACGGCCTTGGCCATGGCCGCAGGGTGGATGCATGCCTAGGCCTTGGCCTGGGGGTGGCTGCGTGCCTAGGCCGGCCACGAAGTGGCTGCGCGCCTTGGCCTTGGCCGCGGGGTGGCTGCGTGCCTTGGCCTTGGCCGCGGGCTGGCTGCGTGCCTAGGCCTTGGCCGCGGGCTGGCTGGGTGCATGGCCTTGGCCTTGGCCGCGGTGTGGACACGTGCCTTGGCCTTGGCCACGGGGTGGCTGGGTGCATGGCCTTGGCCTTGGCCGCGGGGTGGACGCATGCCTTTGAGTTGGCGACGGGGTGGCTGCATGCCTTGGCCAAGGGCTGGCTCCGTGCCTTGCTCGAAATGCAGCACATGCTCGCGAACAAGGCACGTCGCACACTCTCACGCACACACAACACACACTCGGGCCGCGCTCCAGAGGCAAGGATAGGGTGCTCAAGCGTGGCCCTGTGCCTTGGCCTTGGCTGCGGGGTGGTTGCGTGGCTTGGCCTTGGCCGTGGGCGAGCATTTGGCCAAAATGTGAGCACATGGTCCTCGCCGTTGCTTCGTATTCTTGGACCAAAAACTGAGATCCACACCTACCTTCCACTTCTTTCTCCGGTTTTACCTGAATCGGACGAGTTGGCCCGCCCGTTCGCCGCCGGTAAAATGGCCGTAAAACGAGTTTCGGAGCTCGGAATTGGATTCCGTTTTCTCCCGCCACCGAATCCCACCAAACCCGACCAGGCCAGCCCAAAATCCCATGCCGCCCCTGAAACGCGAAATTTGGCCACAATCCGTGTTCTATAGCTCACGAATTTTGGCATTTTCCAGCGGAAAAATGGGAGCAGGGCCTCCCCCATTATTTTCTCCATTTCTTCGAGCGGAAAATAGTACTTGCGCCGTGAGGAGGCCCCCGGCCCAGTTCTACCACAATCGGACCAATTCGCGGGCACGTTTCGTCCACTTTTCGCACCTCTGCACGTTCGGTAAATCGGCTGTAAAACGAGGTTCGGATCTCGGAATCGACTCCCGTCCTTTCCAACGTTCGACTGTCGCACGTATCTAATGAATCACCCCAAAATCCCGCACCGCCCCGGAAACGCGAAAGTTGGCCAAGATCCGTGAGCTACAGCACACGGCCTTGGCCTTGGCCGCGGGGTGGCTGCGTGCCTAGGCCTTTGCCTTGGGGTGGCTGCGTGCCTTGGCCTGGGCCTTGGCCACAAGGTGGCCGCGTGCCTTGGCCTTGGACGCGGGCTGGCAGCCTGCCTAGGCCTTGGCCGCGGGTTGGCTCGGTGCATGGCCTTGGCCGCAGGGTGGCCGCGTGCCTTGGCATCGGCCACGGGGTGGCTGCGTGCCTTGGCCGCGGGCTGGCTCCGTGCCTTGCTCGAAATGCGGCACATGCTCGCCACCAAGGCACGTCACACACTCTCATGCACACACAACACACACTCCGGCTGCGCTCCCGAGGCAAGGATAGGGAGCTCGAGCGTGGCCCTGTGCCTTGGCATTGGCCGCGGGCGAGCATTTGGCCAAAATGTGAGCAGACGGTCCTCGCCGTTGCTTCGTATTCTTTGACCAAAAACTGAGATCCACACCTACCTTCCACTTCTTTCTCCGGTTTTGCCTGAATCGGACGAGTTGGCACACCCATTCGCTGCCGGTAAAATGGCCGTAAAACGAGTTTTGGAGCTCGGAATTGGATTCCGTTTTCTCCCACCACCAACTCCCACCAAACCCGACCATGCCAGCCCAAAATCCAACGCCGCCCCCGAAACGCGAAATTTGGCCACAATCCGTGTGCTATAGCTCACGGATTTTGGCCTTTTCCGGCGGAAAAATGGGCACAGGGCCTCCCGCATTATTTTCGCCATTTCTTCGAGCGGAAAACAGTACTTACGCCGTGAGGAGGCCCCCGGCCCAGTTCTACCACAATCGGACCAATTCGCGGGGACGTTTCTTCCCCTTTTCCCACCCCCGCACCCTCGTTAAATCGGCCGTAAAACGAGGGTCGTACCACGAAATCGACTCCCCTCTTTTCCGACGTTGGACTGTCGGACGTATATAATGCATCGCCCCAAAATCCCGCACCGTCCCGGAAACACGAAAGGTGGCCAAGATCCGCGAGCCACAGCACACACCCTTGGCCTTGGCCGCGCAGTGGCTGGGTGCCAAGGCCCTGGCCGCGGGGTGGCTGGGTGCCATGGCCTTGGCCGCGGAATGGCTGGGTGCCATGGCCTTGGCCGCGGGGTGGACGCGTGCCTTGGCCTTGGCCATGGGGTGGCTGCGTGCCTCGACCGCGGGCTGGCTCCGTGCCTTGCTCGAAATGCTGCACATGCTCGCGACCAAGTTACGTCACACACTCTCATGCACACACAACACACACTCGGGCCGCGCTCCTGAGGCAAGGATAGGGAGCTCGAGCGTGCCCTGTGCCCTGGCCTTGGCCGCGGGCGAGCATTTGGCCAAAATGTGAGCACACGGTCCTCGCCGTTTCTTCGTATTGTTGGACCAAAAACTCAGATCCACACCTACCTTCCACTTCTTTCTCCGGTTTTTCCTGAATCGGACGAGTTGGCCCACCCGTTTGGGCACCCGTTTGCTACTGGTAAAATGGCCGTAAAACGAGTTTCGGAGCTCGGAATTGGATTCCGTTTTCTCCCGCCACCAACTCCCAATAAACCCGACCACGCCAGCCCATAATCCAATGCCGACCCCGAAACGCCAAATTTGGCCACAATCCGTGTGCTATAGCTCACTGATTTTCGCCTTTTCCGGCGGAAAAATGGGCGCAGGGCCTCCCGCATTATTTTTGCCATTTCTTCGAGCTATAGCACACGGATTGTGGCCAAATTTGGCGTTTCGGGGGCGGCGTGGGATTTTCAGCTGGCGTGGTCAGGTTTGGTGGGAGTCGGTGGCGGGAAAAAACGGAATCCAGTTGTGAGCTCCGAAACTCGTTTTACGGCCATTTTACCGGCAACGAACGGGTGCCCAAACGGGTGGGCCAACTCGTCCGATTCAGGCAAAACCGGAGAAAGAAGTGGAAGGTAGGTGTGGATCTCAGTTTTTGGTCCAGGAATATGAAGCAACGGCGAGGACTGTGTGCTCACATTTTGGCCAAATGCTCGCCCGAGGCCAAGGCTATGGCACAGGGCCACGCTCGAGCTGCCTATCCTTGCCTCGGGATCACAGCCCGAGTGTGCGTTGTGTGTGCGTGAGAGTGTGCGACGTGCCTTGGTCGCGAGCATGTGCTGCATTTCGAGCAAGGCACAAAGCCAGCATGCGGCCAAGGCACGCAGCCACCCTGTGGCCGATGCCAAGGCACGCGGCCACCCTGCGGCCAAGGCCATGCACCGAGCCAACCCGCGGCCAAGGCCTAGGCAGGCTGCCAGCCCGCGTCCAAGGCCAAGGCACGCGGCCACCTTGTGGCCAAGGCCCAGGCCAAGGCACGCACCCACCCCAAGGCAAAGGCCTAGGCACGCAGCCACCCCCGCGGCCAAGGCCAAGGCCGTGTGCTGTAGCTCGCGGATCTTGGCCAACTTTCGCATTTCCGGGGCGGTGTGGGATTTTCGGGTGATGCATTTGATACGTGCGATAGTCGAACGTCCGAAAAGATGGGAGTCGATTTCGAGGTCCGAACCTCGTTTTATGGCAGATTTACCAAGGGTGCCGGGGTGCGAAAAGGGGACGAAACGTGCCCGCGAATTGGTCCGATTCTGGTGGAACTAGGCCGGGGGCCTCCTCACGGCGCAAGTACTGTTTTCCGCACGAAGAAGTGGCGAAAATAATGCGGGAGGCCCTGCGCCCATTTTTCTGCCGGAAAAGTCCAAGATCCGTGAGCTATTATAGCACACGAATTGTGGCCAAATTTCGGGTTTCGTGAGCTGCGTGGGATTTTGGGCTGGCGTGGTTGGGTTTGGTGGGAGTCTGTGGCGGGAGAGAACGGAATCCTATTCCAAGCTCCGAAACTCGTTTTACGGCCAATTTACCAGCAGCGAACGGGTGCCCAAATGGGTGGGCCAACTCGTCCGATTCAGGCAAAACCGGAGAAAGAAGAGGAAGGTACGTGTGGATCTCAGTTTTTGGTCCAAGAATACGGAGAAATGGCGGTGACCGTGTGCTCACCTTTTGGCCAAATGCTCGCCCACGGCCAAGGCCAAGCCACGCAGCCACCCCGCGGCCAAGGCCAAGGCACAGAGCCACGCACGATCTCCCTAACCTTGCCTTGGGAGTGCGGCCCGACTGTGTGTTGTGTGTGCATGAGAGTATGCGACGTGCCTTGGTCGCGAGCATGTGCCGCATTTCGAGCAAGGCCCGGAGCCAGCCCGCGGCGAAGGCCAAGGTACCCAAGGCCAAGGCCATGCACCCAGCCAGCCCGCGGCGAAGGCCTAGGCACGCAGCCAGCCCGCGGCCAAGGCCAAGGCACGCAGCCACACCATGGCCAAGGCCAAGTCCAAGGGACGCAGCCACTCCGTGGCCAAGGCCAAGGCCAAGGCACGCAGCCACCCCCCGGGCAAGGCCAAGGCCGTGTGCTGTAGCTCACGGATCTTGGGCAACTTTCCCGTTTCCGGGGCGGTGCGGGATTTTGGGGTGATGCATTAGATACGTGCGACAGTCGAATGCCGGAAAAGAGGGGAGTCGATTTTGAGGTCCGAACCTCGTTTTACGGCCTATTTACCGAGGGTGCGGGGGTGCGAAAAGGGGATGAAACGTGCCCGAGAATTGGTCCGATTGTGGTAGAGCTGTGTAAGAACTGTTTTCCGCTCGAAGAAATCGCGAAAATAATGCGGGAGGCCCTGCGCCCATTTTTCCACCGGAAAAGGCCAAAATCCGTGAGCTATAGCACACGGATTGTGGCCAAATTTCGTGTTTCGGAGGCGGCGTAGGATTTTGGGCTGGCGTCGTCGGGTTTGGTGGGAGTCGGTTGTGGGAGAAAACAGAATCCAATTTCGAACTCCGAAAGTCATTTTACGGCCATTTTACTGGCAGCGAATTGGTCGGCCAACTCGTCCGATTCAGGCAAAACCGGAGAAAGAAGTGGAAGGTATGTGTGGATCTCAGTTTTTGGTCCAAGAATATGAAGCAACGGCAAGGACCGTGTGCTCACATCTTGGCCAAATGCTCGCCCGCGGCTGAAGCTATGGCACAGGGCCACGCTTGAGCTCGCTATCCTTGCCTCGGGATCGCAGCCCGAGTGTGTGTTGTGTGAGCGTAAGAGTGTGCGACGTGCCTTGGTCACGAGCATTTGCTGCATTTCGAGCAAGGCACGGAACCAGCCTACGGCCAAGGCACGCAGCCATCCCGTGGCCAAGGCCATGGCACCCAGTCACACCGCGGCCAAGGCCTAGGCTGTGTGCTGTGGCTCGCGGATCTTGGCCAACTTTTGCGTTTCCGGGGCGATGCGGGATTTTCAGGTGATGCATTAGATACGTGCGACAGTCGAACGTCAGAAAAGACGGGAGTCGATTCTGAGGTCTGAACCTCGTTTTACGGCCGATTTACCGAACGTGCGGGGGTGCGAAATGGGGAGGAAATGTGCCCGCGAATTGGTCCGATTGTGGTAGAACTGGGCCGGGGGCCTCCTCACGGTGCAAGTACTGTTTTTCGCTCGAGGAAATGGCGAAAATAATGCGGGAGGCCCTGCGCCTATTTTTTCGCCGGAAAAGGCCAAAATCCGCGAGCTATAGCACACGGATCGTGGACAAATTTCGAGTTTGGGAGGCGGTGTGGGATTTTGGGCTGGCGTGGTCGAGTTTGGTGGGAGTTGGTTGTGGGAGAAAGCGGAATCCAATTTCGACCTCCGAAACTCGTTTTACGGACATTTTACTGGCAGCGAATGGGTGGGCCAACTCGTCCGACTCAGGCAAAACCGGAGAAGGAAGTGGAAGGTAGGTGTGGATCTCAGTTTTTGGTCCAAGAATACGAAGCAACGGCGAGGACCGTGTGCTCACATTTTGGCCAAATGCTCGCCCGCGGCCAAGGCCAAGCCACGCAGGCCCCCCTCGGCCAAGGCCAAGGCACCGGGCCACACTCGAGCTCCCTATCCTTGCCTCGGGAGCGCGGCCCAAGTGTGTTTTGTGTGTGCATGAGAGTGTCCGACGTGCCTTGGTCGCGAGCATGTGCTGCATTTCGAGCAAGGCACGGAGCCAGCCGCGGCCAAGGCATGCAGCCACCCCGTGGCCAAGGCCAAGGCAGGCGTCCACCCCGTGGCCAAGGCCAAGGCAGACGTCCAACCCGCGGCCACGGCCAATGCACCCAAGCCCAAGGCCATGCACCCAGCCAGCCCGCGGCCAAGGCCTAGGCACGCAGCCACCACTTGGCCAAGGCCAAGGCAAGGAACGCAGCCACCCCGCGGCAAGGCCAAGGCCGTGTGCTGTGGCTCGTGGATCTTGGCCAACTTTCGCGTTTCCAGGGCGGTGCGGGATTTTCGGGTGATGCATTAGATACGTGCGGCAGTCGAACGTCGGAAAAGATGGGAGTCGATTCCGTGGTCCGAACCTCGTTTTACGGCTGATTTTCCGAATGTGTGGGCATGCGAAAAGGGGTCGAAACGTGCCCTTGAATTGGTCCGATTGTGGTAGAACTGGGCCGAGGGCCTTCTCATGGCTCAAGTACTGTTTTCCGCTCGAACAAATGGCGAAAATAATGCGGGAGGCCCTGCGCCCATTTTTCCGCCTGAAAAGGCCAAAATCCGTGAGCTATATAGCACACGGTTTGTGGCCAAATTTCGCGTTTCGGGGGCGGTGTGGGATTTTCGGCTGGCGTGGTCGGGTTTGGTGGGAGTCGGTGGGGGGAGAAAATGGAATCCAATTTTGAGCTCCGAAACTCGTTTTACGGCCATTTTACCGGCAGCGAATGGGTGCCCAAATGGGTGGGCCAACTCGTCTGGTTCAGGCAAAAGCGGAGAAAGAAGTGGAAGGTAGGTGTGGATCTTTGTTTTTGGTCCAGGAATACGAAGAAACGGCGAGGACCGTGTGCTCACATTATGGCCAAATGCTCCCCCGCGGCCAAGGCCAAGCCACGCAGCCACCCTACGGCCAAGGCCAAGGCACAGGGCCACGCTCGAGCTCCCTATCCTTGCCTCGGGAGCGCGGCCCGAGTGTGTGTTGAGTGTGCATGAGAGTGTGTGACCTGCCTTGGACGCGAGCATGTGCTGCATTTCGAGCAAGGCTCGGAGCCATCCGCGGCCAAGGCACGCAGCCACGCCACGGCTAAGGCCTAGGCACACAGTCACCCCGCGGCCAAGGCCAAGGCCGTGAGCTGTGGCTCACAGATCTTGGCCAACTTTCGCGTTTCCGGGGCGGTGTGGGATTTTCGGGTGATGCATTAGATACGTGCGACAGTCGAATGTCGGAAAAGACTGGAGCCGAGTCCGTGGGCCGAACCTCGTTTTACGGCCGATTTACTGAACGTACGGGGGTGCGAAAAGGGGTCGAAACGTGCCTGCGAATTGGTCCGATTGTGGTAGAACTGGGCAGGGGGCCTCCTCGCGGTGAAAGTACTGTTTTCCACTCGAATGTTTTCCGCTCGAACAAATGGCGAAAGCAATGCGGGAGGCCCTGCGCCCATTTTTCCGCCGGAAAAGGCCAAAATCCGTGAGCTATATAGCACATGGTTTGTGGCCAAATTTTGCGTTTCGGGGGTGGCGTGGGATTTTGGGCTGGCATGGTCGAGTTTGGTGGGAGTCGGTGGTGGGAGAAAACGGAATCCAATTCTGAGCTCCGAAACTCGTTTTACGGCCATTTTACCGGCAGCGAACGGGTGCCCCAACGGGTGGGCCAACTCGTCCGATTCAGGAAAAACCGGAGAAAGAAGTGGAAGGTAGGTGTGGATCTCAGTTTTTGGTCCAAGAATACGAAGGAACGGTGAGGACCGCGCGCTCACATTTTGGCCAAATGCTCACCCGCGGCCAAGGCCAAGCCACGCAGCAACCCCACGGCTAAGGCCAAGGCACAGGGCCACGCTCGAGCTCCCTATCCTTGCCTCGGGAGAGCAGCCCGAGCGTGTGCTGTGTGTGCGTGAGAGTGTACGATGTGGCTTGGTCGCGAGCATGTGCTGCATTTCTAGCAAGGCAAGGAGCCAGCCCGCGGCCAAGGCACGCAGCCACCCCCTGGCCAAGGCCAAGGCACGCATCCACCCCGCGGCCAAGGCCAAGGCACCCAAGGCGAAGGCACGCAGCCAGCCCGCTGCCAAGTCCAAGGCCTAGGCACGCAGCCACCCCAAGGCCAAGGCCAAGGCCATGGCACCCAGCCAGCCCGCGGCCAAGGCCATTGCAACCAGCCAGCCCGTGGCCAAGGCCTAGGCATGCAGCCAGCCTGCGGCCAAGCCCAAGGCACCCAGCCACCCCACGGCCAAGGCCATGGCATCCAGCCACCCCACGGCCAAGGCCATGGCATCCAGCCACCCCGCGGCCAAGGCCATGGCCGTGTGCTGTGGCTCGCGGATCTTGGCCAACTTTCGCGTTTCCGGAGCGTTGCGGGATTTTCGGGTGATGCATTAGATACGTGCGACAGTCGAATGTCAGAAAAGACGGGGGTCGATTCCGAGGTCCGAACCTCGTTTTACGGCCGATTTAACGAACATGCGGGGGTGCGAAAAGGGGATGAAACATGCCTGCGATTGGTCCGATTGTGGTAGAACTGGGCCGCGGGCCTCCTCACGTCGCAAGTACGTGAGCGAAAATAATGGCGAAAATAATGCGGGAGGCCCTGCGCCCATTTTTCCGCCGGAAAAGGCCAAAGTACGTGAGCGATAGCACGCGGATTGTGGCCAAATTTCGTGTTTCGGGGTCGGCGTGGGATTTTGGGCTGGCGTGGTCAGGTTTGATGGGAGTCAGTGGCGGGAGAGAACGGAATCCTATTCCGAGCTCCGAAACTCGTTTTACGGCCAATTTACCGGCAGTGAACGGGTGCCCAAAAGGGTGGGCCAACTCCTCCGATTCAGGCAAAACCGGAGAAAGAAGTGGAAGGTAGGTGTGGATCTCAGTTTTTGGTCCAAGAATACGAAGAAACGGCGGGGACCGTGTGCTCACATTTTGGCGAAATGCTCGCCCGCGGCCAAGGCCAAGCCACGCAGCCACCCCACGGTCAAGGCCAAGGCACAGGGCCACGCTCGAGCTCCCTATCCTTGCATCAGGAGCGTGGCCGGAGTGTGTTTTGTGTGTGCGTGAGAGTGTACAACGTGCCTTGGTCGCGAGCATGTGCTGCATTTCAAGCAAGGCACGGAGCCAGCCCGCGGCCAATGCACGCATCCACCCCGGGGCCAAGGCCAAGGCCATGCACCCAGCCAGCCCGCAGCCAATTCCTAGGCACGCAGCCAGCCCGCGGCCAAGGCCAAGGCACGTACCCACCCCACGGCCAAGGCCAAGGCACAGGGCCACGCTCGAGCTCCCTATCCTTGCCTCGGGAGCGCGGCCCGAGTGTGTGTTGTGTGTACGTGAGAGTGTGCGACGTGCCTTTGTCGCGAGCATGTGCTGCATTTCGAGCAAGGCACGGAGCCAGCCCACGGCCAAGGCACGCAGCCACCCCGTGGCCAAGGCGAAGGCACGCGTCCACCTAGCGGCCAAGGCCAAGGCACGCAGCCAGCCCGCGGCCAAGGCCAAGGCCTAGGCACGCAGCCACCCCGCGCCCAATGGGAAGGCCGTGTGCTGTAGCTCACGGATCTTGGTCAACTTTTTCGTTTCCGGGGCGGTATGGGATTTTGGCGTGATGCATTAGATACGTGCGACAGTCAAACGTCGGAAAAGACGGGAGTCGATTCCGAGGTCCGAACCTCGTTTTACGGCCGATTTACCGAATTTGCAGTGGTGCGAAAAGGGGACGAAACGTGCCCGCGAATTGGTCCGATTGTGGTAGAACTGGGCCGGGGGCCTCCTCACGGCGCAAGTACTGTTTTCCGCTCGAAGAAATGGCGAAAATAATGAGGGAGGCCATGCGCCCATTTTTCCGCCGGAAAAGGCCAAAATCCGTGAGCTATAGCACGCGGATTGTGGCCAAATTTTGCGTTTCGAGGGCGGCATGGGATTTTGCGTTGGAGTGGTCGGGTTTGGTGGGAGTCGGTTGCTGGAGAAAACGGAATCCAATTCTGACCTCCGAAACTCGTTTTACGGCCATTTTACCGGCAGCGAACGGGTGCCCAAATGGGTGGGCCAACTCGTCCGATTCAGGCAAAACCGGAGAAAGAAGAGGAAGGTACGTGTGGATCTCAGTTTTTGGTCCAAGAATACGGAGAAATGGCGACGACCGTGTGCTCAGATTTTGGCGAAATACTCACCTGCGGCCAAGGCCAAGCCACCCAGCCACCCTGCGGCCAAGGCCAAGGCACCCAAGGCCAAGGCCATGCACCCAGCTAGCCCGCGGCCAAGGCCAAGGCCATGCACCCAGCTAGCTCGCGGCCAAGGCCTAGGCACGTAGCCAGCCTGCGGCCAAGGCCAAGGCACGCAGCCACCCCGTCACCAAGGCCAAGGACAAGGCACGCAGCCACCCCAAGGCCAAGGCCAAGGCCTAGGCACGCAGCCTCCCCACGGCCAAGCCCAAGGCCGTGTGCTGAAGCTCACGGATCTTGGCCAACTTTCGCGTTTCCGGGGTGGTGTGGGATTTTGGGGTGATGCATTAGATACGTGCAACAGTCGATTGTTGGAAAAGACGGGAGTCAATTCCGAGGTCCAAACCTCGTTTTATGGCCGATTTACCGAACGTGCGGCGGTTCGAAAAGGTGACGAAACGTGCCCGCGAATTGGTCCAATTGTGGTAGAACTGGGCCGGGGGCCTCCTCACGGTGCAAGTACTATTTTTCGCTCGAACAAATGGCGAAAATAATGCGGGAGGCCCTGCGCCCTTTTTCCGCCGGAAAAGGCCAAAATCCATGAGCTATAGCACAGGGAATGTGGCCAAATTTCGCGATTCGGGGGAGGCGTGGGATTTTCGCCTGGTGTGGTCGGGTTTGGTGGGAGTCAGCGGCGCGAGAAAATTCAATCCAATTCTGAGCTCCGAAACTCATTTTGCGGCCATTTTACTGTCAGCGAATGGGTGCCCAAACGGGTGGGCCAACTCAAAGGAAGGTGTGGATGTCAGTTTTTTGTCCAAGAATACGAAGAAACGGCGAGGACCGTGTGCTCACATTTTGGCCAAATGCTCGCCCACGGCCAAGGCCAAGCCACGTAGCCACCCCGCGGCCAAGGCCAAGGCACAGGGCCACGCCCGAGCTCCCTATCCTTGCCTCAGGAGCGTTGCCCGAGTTTGTGTTGTGTGTGCGTGAGAGTGTACGACGTGCCTTGGTCATGAGCATGTGCTGTCTTTCGAGCAAGGCACGGAGCCAGCCCGCGGCCAAGGCACGCAGCCACCCCATGGCCAAGGCCAAGGCACGCGTCCACCCCGCGGCCAAGGCCTAGGCACGCAGGCAGCCCGCGGCCAAGGCCAAGGCACGCAGCCACCCCAAGGCCAAGGCCTAGGCACGCAGCCACCCCGCGGCCAAGGCCAAGGCCGTGTGCTATAGCTCACGGAACTTGGCCAACTTTCGCGTTTTCTAGGGTGGTGCGGGATTTTGGGGTGATGCATTAGATACGTGCGACAGTCAAACGTCGGAAAAGACGGGAGTCGATTCCGAGGTCCAAACCTCGTTTTACGGCCGATTTACCGAAAGTGCAGGGGTGCGAAAAGGGGACGAAACGTGCCCGCGAATTGGTCCGATTGTGGTAGATCTGGGCCGGCGGCCTCCTCACGGCGCAAGTACAGTCAAGCACACGGATTGTGGCCAAATTACGCGTTTCGGGGGCGGCGTCGGATTTTGGGCTGGCGTGGTCGGGTTTGGTGGGAGTCGGTGGCGGGAGAAAACGGAATCCAATTCCTTGCTCCGAAACTAATTTTACGGCCATTTTACCAGCAGCGAACGGGTGCCCAAACAGGTGGGCCAACTCGTCCGATTCAGGCAAAACCGGAGAAAGAAGTGGAAGGTAGGTGTGGATCTCAGTTTTTCGTCCAAGAATACGAAGAAACGACGAGGACCGTGTGCTCACATTTTGGCCAAATGCTCGCCCACGGCCAAGGCCAAGCCACGCAGCCACCCCGCGGCCAAGGCCAAGGCACAGGGCCATGCTCGAGCTCCCTATCCTTGCCTCGGGAGCGCGGCCCGAGTGTGTGTTGTGTGTGCGTGAGAGTGTGCGACCTGCCTTGGTCGCGAGCAGGTGGTGCATTTCGAGCAAAGCACGGAGCCAGGCCGCGGCCAAGGCCATGGCACGCAGCCAGCCCGTGGCCAAGGCCTAGGCACGCAGCCACGCCGCGGCCAAGGCCGTGTGCTGCAGCTCACGGATCTTGGCCAACTTTCGCGTTTCCGGGGCGGTGCGGGATTTTGGGGTGATGCATTATACACGTACGACAGTCGAACGTCGGAAAAGAGGGGAGTCAATTTCGAGGTCCGAACCTCGTTTTACGGCCAATTTACAGAGGGTGCAGGTGTGCGAAAAGGGGACAAAACGTTCCCACGAATTGGTCCGATTGTGATAGAACTCGGCCAGGGGCCTCCTCACAGCGCAAGTACTGTTTTCCGCTCGAAGAAATGGCGAAAATAATGCGAAGAAATGGCGAGGACCGTGTGCTCACATTTTGCGAAATGCTCGCCCGCGGCCAAGGCAATGCCACGCCGCCACCCCTCGGCCAAGGGCAAGGCATAGGGCCACGCTCGAGCTCCCTATCCTTGCCTCGGGAGCGCGGCCCAAGTGTGTGTTGTGTGTGCGTGAGAGTGTGTGACGTGCCTTGGTCGCGAGCATGTACTGCATTTCGAGCAAGGCACGGAGCCAGCCCGTGGCCAAGGCCAAGGATGAGGCACGCAGCCACCCCGTGGCCAAGGCCAAGGCCGAGCCACGCAGCCACCCCGTGGCCAAGGCCAAGGCAAGCGTCCACCCCGCGGCCAAGGCATTGGCGCCCAGCCAGCCCGCGGCCAAGGCATTGGCGCCCAGCCAGCCCGCGGCCAAGGCCATGAGTCGATTCCGAGGTCCAAACCTCGTTTTACGGCCGATTTACCGAATGTGCGGGGTGCGAAAAGGGGACGAATCGTGCCCGCGAATTGGTCCGATTGTGGTAGAACTGGGCGGGGGCCTCCTCACGCGCAAGTACTTTTTCCGCTCGAACAAATGGCGAAAATAATGTGGGAGGCCCTGCACCCATTTTTCCGCTGAAAAGGCCAAAATCCGTGAGCTATATAGCACACGGTTTGTGGCCAAATTTTGTGTTTAGGGGCGGAAAACAGTCCATTTGTTCGAGAGGAAAACAGTACTAGCACTGTGAGGAGGCCCCAGCCCAGTTCTACCACAACCGGACCAATTCGCGGGAACGTTTGGTCCCCTTTTCGCACCCCCGTACGTTCGGTAAATCGGCCGTAAAATGAGGTTCGGAACTCGGAATCGACTCCCGTCTTCTCCGACGTTCGCTGTCGCAAGTATCTAATGCATCACCCCAAAATCCCGCCCCGCCCCGGAAACGCGAAAGTTGGCCAAGATCCGTGAGCTACAGAACACGGCCTTGGCAGCGGGATGGCAGCGTGCCTAGGCCTTGGCCGCTGGGGGTGGCTGCGTGCCTAGGCCGTGGCTGGGGCTCGGCTTGGTGCCTTGGGCTTGGCCTTGGACTTGGCGACGGGGTGGCTGCGTGACTTGGCCTTGGCCGTGGGTTGGGTGTGTGCCATTGGCTTGGCCTTGGCCTCGGGGTGGCTTCGTGCATTGGCCTTGGCCACGGGGTGTCTGCGTGCCTAGGCCTTGGCCGCGGGGTGGCTGCGTGACTTGGCCTTGGCCGCGGGTAGGCTGCGTGCCTAGGCCTTGTCCGCGGGGTGGCTGGGTGCCACGGCCTTGCCCTTGGCCGCGGGGTGGCTGCGTGCCTTGACTTTGGCCGCGGGCTGGCTTCGTGCCTTGCTCGAAAAGCAGCACATGCTCGCGACCAAGGCACGTCGCACACTCTCGCGCACACACAACACAAACTTGGGCCGCGCTCCCGGGGCAAGGATAGGGAGCTCGTGCGTGGCCCTGTGCCTTGTCCTTCGCCGCGAGGAGGCCACGTGCCTTGGGCTTGGCCTTGGCCGCGGGCGAGCATTTGGTCAAAATGTGAGCACACGGTCCTCGCCGTTGCTTCGTATTCTTGGACCAAAAACTGAGATCCACACCTACCTTCCACTTCTTTCTCCGGTTTTGCCTGAATCCGACGAGTTGGCCCACCCGTTTGGGCACCCGTTCTCTGGCGGTAAATGGCTGTAAAACGAGTTTCGAGCTTGGAATTGATTCCATTTTCTCCCGCCACCGACTCCCACCAAACCCGACCACGCCCACCAAAATCACACGCCGCCCACGAAACGCGAATTTGGCCGCAATCCGTGTGCTGTAGCTCACGGATTTTGGCCTTTTCGGGCGAAAAAATGGGCGCAGGGCCTCCCGCATTATTTTCGCCATTTCTTCGAGAGGAAAACAGTACTAGCACCGTGAGGAGGCCCCCGGCCCATTTCTACCACAACCGGACCATTTCGGGCACGCTTTCTTGGCCCCTTTTCGCCCCCGCAGGTTCGTTAAATCAGACGAAACGGTTCGACCTCGGAATTGACTCCCGCCTCCTCCGACGCTCGACTGTCACACGATCTAATGCATCACCCCAAAATCCCGCCCCGCCCTGAAACCCGAAAGTTGGCCAAGATCCGTGAGCTACAGCACACTGCCTTGGCCGCGGGTGGCTGCCTAGGCCTTGGCCGCGGGGTGGCTGGGTGCCATGGCCTTGCCCTTGTCCGCGGGTGGCTGCGTGCCTTGCCTTGGCCGCAGGGTGGCTGCGTGCCAGGCCATGGCGGGTGGCTGCGTGCCTAGGCCATGGCCATGGCCCTAGGCCATGGCCGCGGGTGGGCGTGCCTAGGCCATGGCGCGGGTGGCTGCGTCAGGCCATGGGCGGGTGGCCATGGCTGGGTGGCAGCGCCCCAGGCCATGGCCGCGGGTGGCTGCGTGCCTAGGCCATGGCCGCGGGTGGCTAGGCCATGGCCGCGGGTGGCTGCGTGCCTAGGGCTGCCATGGCCTGCGTGCCCAGGCCATGGCCGCGGGTGGCTGCGTGCCCAGGCGTTGGCCGCGTGGTGGCTGCGTGCCAGGCCTTGGCAGCGGCGTGGCTGGGTGCCATGGCCTTGGCCTTGGCCGCGGGCGTGGCTGCGCACCTTGGCTTTGGCCGCGGGTGGCTGGGTGCAATGGCCTTGGCCTTGGCCGCTGTGTGGCTGCGCACCTTGGCTTTGGCCGCTGGCTGGCTGCGTGCCTTGCTCGAAATGCAGCACATGCTCGCGACCATGGCACATCGAAAACTCACACGCACACACAACACAAACTTGGGCCGCCCTGTGCCCTTGGCCTTGGGCGGGCGAGCATTTGGCCAAAATGTGAGCACACGGTCCTCGCCGCGTTGCTTCGTATTCTTGCACCAAAAACTGAGATCCACACCTACCTTCCACTTCTTTCTCCGGTTTTGCCTGAATCGGACGAGTTGGCCCACCCGCTTGGGAACCCGTTCTCTAGCAGTAAAATGGCCGCTAAACGAGTTTCGAGCTCCGAATTGATTCCGTTTTCTCCCGCCACCGACTCCGCACCAAACCCGACCACGCCGCCAAAAATCCCACGCCGCCCGAAACACGAAATTTGGCCGCAATCCGTGTGCTATAGCTCACGGATTTTGGCCTTTTCGGCGGAAAATGGGCGCAGGCCCTCCCGCATTATTTTCGCCATTTCTTCGATCGCAAAACAGTACTAGCACCGTGAGGAGGCCCCCCACCCAGTTGTACCACAACCGATCAATTCGCGGGCACGCTTTTGGCCCCCTTTTCGCACCCCCGCACGCTCCATAAATCGGCCGTAAAATGAGGTTCGACCTCGGAAATGACTTCCGCCTTCTCCGACGCTCGACTGTCGCACGATCTAATGCATCACCCCAAAATCCTGCACCGCCCCGAAACGCGAAAGTGGGCCAAGATCCGTGAGCTACAGCACAATGCCTTCGCCCAGGGGTGGCTGCATGCCTAGGACTTGGCAGCAGCGTGGCTGGGTGCCATGGCCTTGGCCTTGGCCACGGGTGGCTGCGTGCCTTGGCCTTGGGCGGGTGGCTGGGCGCCATGGGCTAGGCCTTGGCCGCGGGTGGCTGGTGCCTAGGCCTTGGCCGCGGGTGGCTGGGTGCCATGGCCTTGGCCTTGCGCGGGTGGCTGGCTGCATGGCCTTGGCCTTGGCCGCGGTGTGGCTGCGAGCCTTGGCCTTGGCCGCTGGCTGGCTAAGCCTTGCTCGAAATGCAGCACATGCTCGCGACCAAGGCACGTTGCACACTCGCGCACACACAACACACACTTGGGCCGCGCGCCCGGGGCAAGGATAGGGAGCTCGATTGTGGCCTTGTGCCTTGGCCTTGGCCTTGGCCGCGGGGTGGCCTCGGGCCTTGGCCTTGGCCTTGGCCGCGGGAGAGCATTTGGCCAAAATGTGAGCGCACGGTCCTTGCCGTTGCTTCGTATTCTTGGACCAAAACTGAGATCCACACCTACCTTCCACTTCTTTCTCTGGTTTTGCCTGAATCCGACGAGTTGGCCCACCCGCTTGGGCACCCGTTCTCTGGCGGTAAAATGGCCGTAAAAACGAGTTTGGGAGCTCGGAATTGATTCCGTTTTCTCCCGCCACCGACTCCCACCAAACCCGATCACGCCCGCCAAAATCCCACGCCGCCCCGAAACGCGAATTTGGCTGCAATCCGTGTGCTATACCTCACGGATTTTGGCCTTTTCGGCGGAAAATGGGCGGGGCCTCCAACATTATTTTCGCCATTTGTTCAAGAGGAAAACAGTACTAGCACTGTGAGGAGGCCCCCGCCCAGTTCTACCACAACCAGACCATTCGCGGGAACGCTTTCGGCCCCTTTTCGCACCCCGCACGCTCGTAAATCGGCCGTAAAACGAGGTTCGGACCTCGGAATCGACTTCCGTCTTCTCCGACGTTCGCTGTCGGAAGTATCTAATGCATCACCCCAAAATCCCGCCCCGCCCCGGAAACGCGAAAGTTGGCCAAGATCCGTGACCTACAGCACACGGCCTTGGCAGCGGGGTGGCAGCATGCCTAGGCCTTGGCCGCGGGGTGGGTGGGTGCCATGGCCTTGGCTTTGGCCGTGGGCTGGCTGCGTGCCTTGCTCGAAATGCAGCGCATGCTCGCGACCAAGGCACGTCACACACTCTCACACACACACAACACACACTTGGACCGCGCTCCCGGGGCATGGATAGGGAGCTTGAGCATGGCCCTCTGCCTTGGCCTTGGCCTTGGCTGCGGCCGAGCATTTTGCCAAAATGTGAGCACACGGTCCTCGCCGTTGCTTCGTATTCTTGACCAAAAACTGAGATCCACACCTACCTTCCACTTCTTTCTCCGGTTTTGCCTGAATCCGACGAGTTGGCCCACTCGTTTGGGCACCCGTTCTCTGGCAATAAAATGGCCGTAAAACAAGTTTCGGAGCTCGGAATTGGATTCCATTTTCTCCCGCCACCGACTCCCACCAAACCCGACCATGTCAGCCAAAAATCCCACGCCGCCCCCGAAACGCGAAATTTGGCCGCTTTCCGTGTGCTATAGCTCACGGATTTTGGCCTTTTCGGGTGGAAAAATGCGAATGATGGCCAAGATCCCTGAGCTACACCACACGGCCGAGGCCGTGGGTGGCTGCGTGCCTAGGCCATGGCCGCGGGGTGGCTGCGTGCCGAGGCCATGGCCGCGGGTGGCTGCGTGCCAGGCCATGGCCGCGGGTGGCTGCGTGCCTAGGCCATGGCCGCGGGTGGATGCGTGCCTAGGCCTTGGCCGCGGGTGGCTGCGTAAAAACAGGTGCCCAGACCTTCGCCACGGGTGGCTGGGTGCCATGGCCTTGGCTTTGGCCTTTGGGTGGCTGCGTTGCCTTGGCTTTGGCCGCTGGCTGGCTGCGAGCCTTGCTCGAAATGCAGCACATGCTCGCGACCAAGGCACGCCGCACACTCTCGCACACACACAACACAAACTTGGACCGCGCTCACGGATTTTGGCCTTTTCGGGCGGAAAAGTGGGCGCAGGGCCTCCCGCATTATTTTCGCCATTTCTTCGAGAGGAAAACAGTACTAGCATCGTGAGGAGGCCCCCGGCTCAGTTCTACCACAACCGGACCAATTCGCGGGCACGTTTCGTTCCCTTTTCGCAACCCCGCACGCTCGTTAAATTAGACGTGAAAAACGAGGTTCGACCTCGAATCGACTCCGCCTCGAATCGACTCCCATCTCTCTCCCGACGCTCGACTGTCGCACATATCTAATGCATCACCCCAAAATCCTGCCCCGCCCGGAAACGAAAGTTGGCCAAGATCCGTGAGCTACAGCACAGTTGGCCAAGATCAGTGAGCTACAGAACTCGGCCTTGGCCTAGGGGTGGTTGCGTGCCTAGGCCTTGGCTGAGGGGTGGCTGCGTGCCATGCTCGAAATGCTGCACATTCTCGGGACCAAGGCACGTCGCACACTCGCACACACTCACACACGTCGTCACACTCTCGGCGTGGATATGCCTTGACCTTGGCCTTGGCCTTGGCGCGGGTGGTGGCCTTGGCCTTGCCTTGGCCGCTGGCGAGCATTTGGCCAAAATGTGAGCACACGGTCCTCGCCGTTGCTTCGTATTCTTGGACCAAAACTGAGATCCACACCTACCTTACCACTTCTTTCTCCGGTTTTGCCTGAATCGGATGAGTTGGCCTACCCGCTTGGGCACCCGTTCTCTGGCTGTAAAATGGCCGAAAAACGAGTTTTCGAGCTCGGAATTGATTCCGTTTTCTCCCCCACCGACTCCCACCAAACCCGACCACGCCAGCCAAAAATTCCACGCCGCCCCTGAAACACGAAATTTGGCCGCAATCCGTGTGCTATAGCTCACGGATTTTGGCCTTTTCGGGCGGAAAATGGGCGCAGGGCCTCCCGCATTATTTTCGCCATTTCTTCAAGAGGAAAACAGTACTAGCACCGTGAGGAGGCCCCGGCCCCGTTCTACCACATCCGACCACCCAAGGGCGGGCACGCGTTTGTTCCCTTTTCGCACCCCCGCGACGCTCGTAAATCAGACTAAAAAACGAGGTTCGACGCCGGAATCGACTCCCGCCTTCTCCGACGCTCGACTGTCACACGTATCTAATCCATCACCCCAAAATCCCGCCCCGCCCCGAAACGCGAAAGTTGGCCAAGGTCCGTGAGCTACAGCACACGGCCTTGGCGCGGGGGTGGCTGCGTGCCTAGGCCTTGGCCGCGGCTGCGTGCCTAGGCCTTGTCCGCGGATGGCTGGGTGCCATGGCCTTGCCCTTGGCCGGGGGTGGCTGCGTACCTTGGCCTTGGCCGTGGCCGCGGGCGAGCATTTGGCCAAAATGTGAGCACATGGTCCTCGCCTTTGCTTCGTATTCTTGGACCAAAAACTGAGATCCACACCTACCTTCCACTTCTTTCTCCGGTTTTGCCTAAATCCGACGAGTTGGCCCACCCGTTTGGGAACCCGTTGTCTGGCGGTAAAATGGCCGTTAAACAAGTTTCGAGTTCGGAATTGATTCTGTTTTCTCCCGCCCAGTTCTACCACAACCGGGCCAATTCGCGGGCACATTTCGCCCCCTTTTCGCACCCCGCACGCTCGTAAATCGGCCGTAAAAAGGAGGTTCAGACCTCAGAATCGACTCCCGCCTTCTCCGACGCTCGACTGTCGACGATATCCAATGCATCAGCCCAAAATCCCGCACTGCCCCGGAAATGCGAAAGTTGGCCAAGATCCGTGTGCTACAGCACACGCCCTTGGCCGCGGGGTGGCTGCGTGCCTAGGCCTTGGCAGCGGCGCGGCTTGGTGCCATGGGCTTGGCCTTGGCCACGGGGTGGCTGCGTGCCTTGGCCTTGGCCGAGGGGTGGCTGGGTGCCATGGGCTTGGCCTTGGCCGCGGGGTGGCTGCGTGCCTTGGCCTTGGCCACGGGGTGGCTGCGTGCCTAGGCCTTGGCCGCAGGGTGGCTGGGTGCCATGCCCTTGGCCTTGGCCGCGGGGTGGCTGCGTGCCTAGGCCTTGTCCGTGGGGTGGCTGGGTGCCATGGCCTTGCCCTTCGCCGTGGGGTGGCTGCGTGCCTTGACTTTGGCCGCGGGCTGGCTTCGTGCCTTGCTCGAAAAGCAGCACATGCTCGCGACCAAGGGACATCGCACACTCTCGCGCACACACAACACAAACTTGGGCCGCGCTCCCGGGGCAAGGATAGGGAGCTCGTGCGTGGCCCTGTGCCTTGTCCTTCACCGCGGGGAGGCCACGTGCCTTGGGCTTGGCCTTGGCCGCGGGCGAGCATTTGGTCAAAATGTGAGCACACGGTCCTCGCCGTTGCTTCGTATTCTTGGACCAAAAACTGAGATCCACACCTACCTTCCACTTCTTTCTCCGGTTTTGCCTGAATCCGACGAGTTGGCCCACCCGTTTGGGCACCAATTCTCTGGCGGTAAAATGGCTGTAAAACGAGTTTCGGAGCTTGGAATTGGATTCCATTTTCTCCCGCCACCGACTACCACCAAACCCGACCACGCCCACCAAAAATCACACGCCGCCCACGAAACGCGAAATTTGGCCGCAATCCGTGTGCTGTAGCTCACGGATTTTGGCCTTTTCGGCGAAAAATGGGCGCAGGGCCTCCCGCATTATTTTCGCCATTTCTTGAGAGGAAAACGGTA
Source organism: Luvunga scandens (assembly GCA_030449905.1). Taxonomy (NCBI): domain Eukaryota; kingdom Viridiplantae; phylum Streptophyta; class Magnoliopsida; order Sapindales; family Rutaceae; genus Luvunga; species Luvunga scandens. The sequence continues at coordinate 44,699 of JASUUG010000549.1, forward strand.
CTAGCACCGTGAGGAGGCCCCGGCCCATTTCTACCACAACCGACCATTTTCGCGGGCACGTTTCGGCCCCTTTTCGCACCCCCGCAGGTTCGTTAAATCAGACGTAAAACGAGGTTCGACCGGAATTGACTCCCGTCTCCTCCGACATTCGACTGTCGCACGTATCTAATGCATCACTCCAAAATCCCGCCCCGCCCTGGAAACGCGAAAGTTGGCCAAGATCCGTGAGCTACAGCACACGGCCTTGGCCGCAGGGTGGCTGTGTGCCTAGGCCTTGGCCGCGGGGTGGCTGGGTGCCATGGCCTCGGGTGGCTAGGCTTTGGCGGGGTGCCTAGGCTTTGGCCTCGGGGTGGCTGGGTGCCATGGCCTTGGCCGTGGCCGCGGGGTGGCTGCGTACCTTGGCTTTGGCCGCGGGGTGGCTGCGTGCCTTGCTCGAAATGCAGCACATGCTCGCGACCAAGGCACGTCGCACACACTCGTGCACACACAACCCAAACTTGGGCCGCGCTCCCGGGGCAAGGATAGGGAGCTCGAGCGTGGCCCTGTGCCTTGGTCTTGGCCGCGTGCCTTGGCCGCGGCCGGGCATTTGGCCAAAATGTGAGCACACGGTCCTCGCCGTTGCTTCGTATTCTTGGACCAAAAACTGAGATCCACACCTACCTTCCACTTCTTTCTCCGGTTTTGCTTGAATCCGACGAGTTGGCCCACCCGTTTGGGAACCCGTTCTCTGGCGGTAAAATGGCTGTTAAACGAGTTTCGGAGCTCGGAATTGGATTCCGTTTTCTCCCGCCACCGACTCCCACCAAACCCGACCACGCCAGCCAAAAATCCCACGCCGCCCCTGAAACACGAAATTTGGCGGCCCGAGTGTGTGTTGTGTGTGCGTGACAGTGTGCGACCTCCCTTGGTCGCGAGCATGTGCTGCATTTCGAGCAAGGCACGGAGCCAGCCCGCGGCCAATGCCAAGGCCGAGGCACACAGCCACCCCATGGCCAAGGCCAAGGCATGCGTCCACCCCGCGGCCAAGGCCATGGCATGCAGCCCGGCCCACCCACGCAGCCAAGGCCAAGGCCATGGCATGCAGCCACCAAAGGCCAAGGCCATGGCATGCAGCCACCCCGCGGCCGAGGCCAAGGCCGTGTGCTGTAGCTCACGGATCTTGGCCAACTTTCGCGTTTCCAGGGTGGTGCGGGATTTTGGGGTGATGCATTAGATACGTGCGACAGTCGAGCGTTGGAAAAGAGGGGAGTTGATTTCGAGGTCCGAACCTCGTTTTACGGCCGATTTACCGAGGGTGCGGGGGTGTGAAAAGGGGACGAAACGTGCCCGCGAATTGGTCCGATTGTGGTAGAACTGGGCCGGGGACCTCCTCACGGTGCAAATACTGTTGTCCGCTCTAAGAAATGGCGAAAAAAATGCGGGAGGCCCTGCGCGCATATTTCCCCCGGAAAAGGCCAAAATCAGTGAGCTATAGCACACGGATTGTGGCCAAATTTCACGTTTCGGGGGCGGCGTGGGATTTTGGGCTGGCGTGGTCGGGTTTGGTGGGAGTCGGTGGCGGGAGAAAACGGAATACAATTCCGAGCTCCGAAACTCGTTTTACGGCCATCTTACCGACAGCTAACGGGTGCCCAAAAGGGTGGGCCCACTCGTCCGATTCAGGCAAAACCGGAGAAAGAAGTGGAAGGTAGGTGTGGATCTCAGTTTTTGGTCCAAGAATACGAAGAAACGGCGAGGACCGTGTGCTCACATTTTGGCCAAATGTTCGCCCGCGGCCAAGGCCAAGCCACGCAGCCACCCCGCGGCCAACGCCAAGGCACAGGGCCACGCTCGAGCTCCCTATCATTGCCTCGGGAGCGCGGCCTGAGTGTGTCTTGTGTGTGCGTGATAGTGTGCGACCTGCCTTGGTCGCGAGCATGTGCTGCATTTCGAGCAAGGCACGGAGCAAGCCAAGGCCAAGGCACACGTCCACCCCGCAGCCAAGGCCATGGCACCCAGCCAGCCCGCAGCCAAGGCCATGGCAGCCAGCCAGCCCGCGGCCAAGGCCTTGGCACACAGCCACCCGGTGGCCAAGGCCAAGGCCATGGCACCCAGCCACCCCGAGGCCAAGGCCAAGGCCATGGCCCGCAGCCACCCCGCGGCCAAGGCCAAGTCCGTGTGCTGTCGCTCACGGATCTTGGCCAACTTTCGCGTTTCCGGGGCGGTGCGGGATTTTGGGGTGATGCATTAGATACATGCGACAGTCGAGCGTTGGAAAAGAGGGGAGTTGATTTCGAGGTCCGAACCTCGTTTTACGGCCGATTTACCGAGGGTGCGGGGGTGCGAAAAGGGGACGAAACGTGCCCTCGAATTGGTCCGATTGTGGTAGAACTGGGCCGGGTGCCTCCTCACGGCGCAAGTACTGCTTTCCGCTCGAAGAAATGGCAAAAATAATGCGGGAGGCCCTGCGCCCATTTTTCCGCCAGAAAAGGCCCAAATCCGTGAGCTATAGCACACGGATTGTGGCAAAATTTAGCGTTTCGGGGGCGGCGTGGGATTTTGGGCTTGCGTCGTCGGGTTTGGTGGGAGTCAGTGGCGGGAGAAAACGGAATCCAATTCCGAGCTCCGAAACTCGTTTTACGGCCATCTTACCAGCAGCGAACGGGTGCCCAAAATGGTGGGCCCACTCGTCCGATTCAGGCAAAACCGGAGAAAGAAGTGGAAGGTAGGTGTGCATCTCAGTTTTTGGTCCAAGAATACGAAGAAACGGCGAGGACCGTGTGCTCACATTTTGGCCAAATGCTCGCCCGCGGCCAAGGCCAAGCCACGCAGCCACCCCGCGGCCAACGCCAAGGCAAAGGGCCACGCTCGAGCTCCCTATCATTGCCTCGGGAGCGCGGCCCGAGTGTGTCTTTCGTGTGCGTGAGAGTGTGCATGTGCTGCATTTCGAGCAAGGCACGGAGCAAGCCCGCGGCCAAGGCCAAGGCCGAGGCACGTAGCCACCCCGTGGCCGTGGCCGAGGCACGCAGACACCCCACGGCCAAGGCCATGGCACCCAGCCACCCAGCGGCCAAGGCCATGGCACCCAGCCAGCCCGCGGCCAAGGCCTTGGCACACAGCCAGCCCGCGGCCAAGGCCTTGGCACACAGCCACCCGGTGGCCAAGGCCAAGGCCATGGCACGCAGCCACCCCGAGGCCAAGGCCAAGGCCATGGCCCGCAGCCACCCCGCGGCCAAGGCCAAGTCTGTGTGCTGTCGCTCACGGATCTTGGCCAACTTTCGCGTTTCCGGGGCGGTGCGGGATTCTGGGGTGATGCATCAGATACGTGCGACAGTCGAACGTCGGAAAAGAGGGGAGTCGATTTTGAGGTCCGAACCTCGTTTTACGGCCGATTTACCGAGGGTGCGGGGGTGCGAAAAGGGGACGAAACGTGCCCGCGAATTGGTCCGATTGTGGTAGAACTGGGCCGGGGGCCTCCTCACGGCGCAAGTACTGCTTTCCGCTCGAAGAAATGGCAAAAATAATGAGGGAGGCCCTGCGCCCATTTTTCCGCCAGAAAAGGCCAAAATCCGTGAGCTATAGCACACGGACTGTGGCCCAATTTCGAGTTTCGGGGGCGGCGTGGGATTTTGGGCTGGCGTCGTCAGCTTTGGTGGGAGTCGGTGGCCTAGGCCATGGCCGCGGGGTGGCTGTGTGCCTAGGCCAACGGCGAGGACCGTGTGCTCACATTTTGGCAAAATGCTCGCCCGCGGCCAAGGCAGAGGGCCACGCCCGAGCTCCCTATCCATGCCCCAGAAACGCGGTCCAAGTGTGTGTTGTGTGTGTGTGAGAGTGTGCGACGTGCCTTGGTCGCGAGCATGTGCTGCATTTCGAGCAAGGCACGCAGCCAGCCCGCGGCCAAAGCCAAGGCACGCAGCCACGCCGCAGCCAAAGCCAAGGCCATGGCACCCAGCCACCCCGTGGCCATGGCCTAGGCACGCAGCCACCCGCGGCCAAGGCCGTGTGCTGTAGCTCACGGATCTTGGCCAACTTTCGCATTTTTCCGCCCGAAAAGGCCAAAATCCGTGAGCTATAGCACACGGATTGCGGCCAAATTTCGCGTTTCGGGGGCGGCGTGGGATTTTTGGCTGGCGTGGTCGGGTTTCGTGGGAGTCGGTGGCGGGAGAAAATGGAATCCAATTCCAAGCTCCGATACTCGTTTTACGGCCATTTTACTGCCAGAGAACGGGTGCCCGAACGGGTGGCCCAACTCGTCGGATTCAGGAAAAACCGGAGAAAGAAGTGGAAGGTAGGTGTGGATCTCAGTTTTTGGTCCAAGAATACGAAGCAACGGCAAGGACCGTGTGCTCACATTTTGGCAAAATGCTCGCCCGCGGCCAAGGCCAAGGCCAAGGCACGCAGCCACCCCGCGGCTAAGGCCAAGGCACAGGGCCACGCTCGAGCTCCCTATCGTTGCCCCGGGAGCGCGGCCCAAGTGTATGTTGTGTGTGCGTGAGAGTGTGCGACGTGCCTTGGTTGCGAGCATGTGCTGCATGTCGAGCAAGGGACGCAGCCAGCCCGCGGCCAACGCCAAGGCACGCAGCCACCCCGCGGCCAAGGCCTAGGCACGCAGCCACCCCGCAGCCAAGGTCAAGGCCATGGCACCCAGCCACCCCGCGGCCAAGGCCTAGGCACGCAGCCACCCCGCGGCCAAGCCAAGGCCATGGCACCCAGCCACCCCGCGGCCAAGGCCTAGGCACGAAGCCACCCCGCGGCCATGGCCTAGGCACGCAGCCACCCCTCGGCCATGGCCTAGGCACGCAACCACCCCGCGGCCAAGGCCGTGTGCTGTAGCTCACGGATCTTTGCCAACTTTCGCATTTTTCTGCCCGAAAAGGCCAAAATCCGTGAGCTATGGCACACGGATTGCGGCCAAATATCATGTTTCGGGGGCGGCTTCGGATTTTTGGCTGGCGTGGTCGGGTTTGGTGGGTGTCGGTACCGGGAGAAAACGGAATCCAATTCCAAGCTCCGAAACTCTTTTTACGGCCATTTTACCACCAGAGAACGGGTTCCCAAATGGGTGGGCCAACACGTCCGATTCAGGCAAAACTGAAGAAAGAAGTCAAAGGTAGGTGTGGATCTCAGTTTTTGGTCCAAGAATACGAAGCAACGGCGTGGACCGTGTGCAATTTGAGTTGTTTTTGGTACCGGCATCTCCACTTTGTTGTCGACTTCTTTTCCTTTTCGCAAGGTCATGACGGCTTTGACCTCTCCATGCTGCTGAGGTGAACTGGTACTTACTTCATGCACTCCTTTAGGATTAGGCACTGGTTGACTTGGGAATTTTCCTTTCTCAACAGTCATTGCCAAGGTTTGAACTGAAGAAGCAAGTTGTCCCACCATTTTTTCAAGGTTTGAAACTGATTGGGTTTGTGAGTTGAAACCCGCTCTCATCTCATTTCGCAGTTCATCAATGGTGCGGTTTTGTTGCTCGATTTTGGAGTAAGTAAGATTCTTGAAATTCTGAAATGCATCCTCCCATGGTCTAGGTTGAGAATAGTTTGGGTTCTGATTGTATGGTCTAAATGGGGGTTGAGAGGCTTGAGGATTTTGAGGAATTAGTTGCATTGGTGGAGCTGGAGCTGCTGGTCCATTCTGTTGGAATCCTTGAGACCATGAAAAATTGGGGTGGTCTCTCCATCCAGGATTATATGTGTTGGAGTAAGGGTTGTAGGTTGATGGCTTTCTCATTACACCTATGGCATTGGCTTGATCTGAGTATGAGTCCTGGTCATGTGGTTCCGTTAATTTAGCAGCTGTTAACGATGCTATTTGACGGGAAAGACCTTCAACTATGTCTTTGACTTCTTTAATTTCTGAACTTGACTCGCCAATGTGAACCTCATTCACTCCCTTAACTCTTCTAGTACTCCTGAGTGAACGACTCCGTTGTTGGGAATTATCTGCTTGTCGCTGGAAGAAATCCCAAATCTCTGATGCACTTTTTGACATTAGCTCTCCTCCACTTGTTGCCATTAGCCATTCTTGCACATTTGGCAATAATCCCTCCAAAAAGTATTGGCATTGGTGCCATTTTTCGTACCCATGATGTGGACACTTTAGGAGTAGCCCATTGAATCGCTCCCATGCTTCGAAAAATTGCTCGTCTTCTCTTTGGGTAAACTCTGAAATTTCCCTGCGAATAGCATTGGTTTTATGTACTGGGAAATATTTATTCAAAAATTTTGTTACCATTTGTTCCCATGATGTAATGCTATTAGCAGGCAATGCATTGAACCATGAACGAGCTCTATCCTTTAAAGAAAATGGGAATAATCTAAGCTTAACATCATCATCTGAAAAATTCTCATATTTAAAAGTTTGACAAATAGCATGGAAATCATTCAGATGATTATATGGATCTTCATTTTCTAGGCCATAGAATGTTGGGAGACAATTTAGCACACTAGGTTTTAATTCAAAACTCCTAGCAGCTACATTTGGGTATCTTATGCATGATGTGCTCAAGTTAGCTAAGGGACTGAAGTAGTCCTTAAATGGCCTCTCTTGTGGTGCTGGTTGCAAATCCATTTCAAATTTATTTTTATTTATAACGTGCTTGTGTGTACGAAGTGTTTTTTCTAATTCAAAGTCTATATGCTCAAGATTCAGTAATTGTGACCTACGACCATGCATGCAAATAAAAAAAAATGATAACAAAATTAATAAAGATAAAGAAGAGGGAGTAATTACGATACTAACCTTATCACGCTGTTACAATTTGTTATGAAAACAACTCAAGTGCTATATATAGAAAAGAAAATACGTGAAACAAATTAGAATAAATTAAGAGGCGGTTGAACCTGCCGATTTCACAAAATAAAATAATAATAAAAAAAAAAATAACAGGAAAATTAAATGACATAAATTTAAAGAAGAGAAGAAAAGAAAAGAAAATAATACCTACTTCAAAATTTAATTCACTTTTTTTTTCTTTTTTTTTTTAATAATAATAAAAAAAAAATATTACAAGGAAACAACTAAAATAAATAAATAAAGAAAAAAAATTCTACAAATTAAAATAACTTACCTCCCCGGCAACGGCGCCAAAAGCTTGTTGTGCAAATTTTATTGAACTCGCAAGTGCACGAATCTATTGTAGAATAGATTAATGGTGACGAGTGTCGATCCCACAAGGAGGTGGATTTTAATTATGTGTAGAATTAATTTTCTGAGTTGGTGGTTGGATTTATAACGACAATGAAGTAGGCAATATATTAATTTAAATTAAAACTGTAGGAATAAACTATTTGGATGAAATGCTTGGATCTCTGGATCTGTCTCAATATGCACTATCGGCTTAATATTCATTATTAGTACCAATTAAATCATGAAGGGGGAACTTCCACTCATCATGAACCACACTTTAATAGATATGGTGCTAAGGGCTTCCCGTGCCAAATAGTAATAACCTTGCCTAGGGAGGAGGTTATTCCAGCCGATATCCAGACAAGATTATTACTATCTGTCAACGAAAAGTCAAAACAACCACATAAATTAAAGGGGAAGGAAAAGTAAATTTACCAAATTAAGCCCATGGAGCATGTTGAGACTTCACCTTCAACCCAAGCTTGAAAGGAAATTAGCCACTCATATTTGAACTAGGGGTAAAATGGGAATTTTATTAAAATACGTAGAAAATACAAGATGGAGATGGAATTAGAGAAAATGGAGTCCAAAAATGGATTCAGGGGTGTCAAATTAGGGGGGGGAGCCCCCTTTTTATAGATAAACTGAGTAAATCATGGCCATCGGATTAAAACAATTTGGACGCTCAGGATTGCGCCACGTGGCAAGTTCCTATTGGATTGAACACATCATCAGGGCTGTTATTCTGTGTATATGCATGTACCGTACACACGTTTTTTTCGTCCACTAACATTCTGCCACGTCAACGGTTAACATTTTTGGTCTAATAAGCTCGTGACACGTCATCAGTCAACGCCACATCATCAGTCAATGCCACATAAGCGGTCAATGCCACATCATTCGTCCAATCAAATGCCGCTACGTCATCGTATAGTGCCACGTCATCGTACAGTGCCACGTCAAGATACGATACATGTGAACAGTGCCGTGAAGCATTGTCGTGTACGATCATCGTATATATCAACCGCATCGTATGTGTGAAACGATCGTATATGTGAACAGTACCATTTTTCTTTTTATGCTCCTCCTAAGGTTTTCGACTGTCCTGAGTTCAAAAGTGTTGTCCGTTTTTCCATCTGATCTCTCGTTTATTGTGAAATGACCATGATATCCCCTAAAATACATAAAATACTTAATTAAAATAAAACATACATAATTAAATTACAAAGGACTTAAAGACATAAAAATAGGGATGTTAGTGAGACTTGGAGTGTAAAATGATGTTTTTCTCCATTATAAATACACACTTTCTAATACTCAACACCAGCCACCCCGCGGCCAAGGCCAAGGCACGCAGCCACCCCGTGGCCAAGACCAAGGCACCCAGCCACCCTGTGGCCAAGGCCAAGGCACCCAGCAACGGCGAGGACCGTGCGCTCACATTTTGGCAAAATGCTCGCCCGCGGCCACCCCGCTGCCAAGGCCAAGGCACAGGGCCACGCTCGAGCTCCCTATTCTTGCCCCGGGAGCGCGGCGCAAGTGTGTATTGTGTGTGCGCGAGAGTGTGCGACGTGCCTTGGTCGCGAGCATGTGCTGCATTTCGAGCATGGCACACAGCCAGCCCGCGGCCAAGGCCAAGGCCATGGCACCCAGCCACCCCGCGGCCAAGGCCTAGGCACGCAGCCACCCCGCGGCCAAGGCCGTGTGCTGTAGCTCACGGACCTTGGCCAACTTTCGCGTTTCCGGGGCGGGGCGGGATTTTGGGGTGATGCATTAGATACGTGCGACAGTCGAACGTCGGAGAAGACAGTAGTCGATTCCGAGGTCCGAACCTAGTTTTACGTTTGATTTACCGAACGTGCGGGGGTGCGAAAAGGGAACGAAACGTGCCCGCGAATTGGTCCGGTTGTGGTAGAACTGGGCCGGGGGCCTCCTCACGGAGCTAGTACTGTTTTCCTCTCGAAGAAATGGCAAAAATAATGCGGGAGGCCCTGCGCCCATTTTTTACCCAAAAAGGCCAAAATCCGTGAGCTACAGCACACGGATTGCGGCCAAATTTCGCGTTTCGGGGGCGGCGTGTGATTTTTGGCTGGCGTGGTCGGGTTTGGTGGGAGTCGGTGGTGGGAGAGAACGGAATCCAATTCCAAGCTCCGAAACTCGTTTTACAGCCATTTTACCGCCAGAGAACGGGTGCCGAAACGGGTGGGCCAACACGTCGGATTCAGGTAAAACCGGAGAAAGAAGTGGAAGGTAGGTGTGGATCTCAGTTTTTGGTCCAAGAATGCAAAGCAACGGTGAGGACCATGTGCTCACATTTTGGCCAAACGCTCGCCCGCGGCCAAGGCCAAGGCCAAGGCACACGGCCACCCCGCGGCCAAGGCCAAGGCCATGGCACCCAGCCACCCCGCGGCCAAGGCCTAGGCACGCAGCCACCCCGCGGCCGAGGCCGTGTGCTGTAGCTCACGGATCTTGGCCAACTTTCGCGTTTCCGGGGCGGGGCGGGATTTTGGGGTAATGCATTAGATACGTGCGACAGTCGAACGTCGGAGAAGACGGGAGTCGATTCCGAGGTCCGAACCTCGTTTTACATCTGATTTACCGAACGTGCGGGGGTGCGAGGACCGTGTGCTCACATTTAGGCCAAATGCTCGCCCGCGGCCAAGGTACGCAGCCACCCCGCGGCCAAGGCGACGGCAGAGGGCCACGCTCGAGCTCCCTATCCTTGCCGCGGGAGCGCGGCGCAAGTTTGTGTTGTGTATGCGCGAGAGTGTGCGACATGCCTTGGTCGCGAGCATGGCACGCAGCCAGCCCGCGGCCAAGGCCAAGGCACGCAGCCACCCCACGGCCAAGGCCGTGTGCTGTAGCTCACGGACCTTGGCCAACTTTCGCGTTTCCGGGGCGGGGCGGGATTTTGGGGTGATGCATTAGATACGTGCGACAGTCGAACGTCGGAGAAGACGGTAGTCGATTCCGAGGTCCGAACCTCGTTTTACGTCTGATTTACCGAACGTGCGGGGGTGCGAAAAGGGAACGAAACGTGCCCGCGAATTGGTCCGGTTGTGGTAGAACTGGGCCGGGGGCCTCCTCACGGTGCTATTACTGTTTTCCTCTCGAAGAAATGGCAAAAATAATGCGGGAGGCCCTGCGCCCATTTTTCCACCCAAAAAGGCCAAAATCCGTGAGCTACAGCACACGGATTGCGGCCAAATTTCGCGTTTCGGGGGCGGCGTGTGATTTTTGGCTGGCGTGGTCGGGTTTCGTGGGAGTCGGTGGTGGGAGAGAACGGAATCCAATTCCAAGCTCCGAAACTCGTTTTACAACCATTTTACCGCCAGAGAACGGGTGCCGAAACGGGTGGGCCAACTCGTCGGATTCAGGTAAAACCGGAGAAAGAAGTGGAAGGTAGGTGTGGATCTCAGTTTTTCGTCTAATAATACGAAGCAACGGCGAGGACCGTGTGCTCACATTTTGGCCAAATGCTTGCCCGCGGCCCAGTCCAAGGCACAGGGCCACGCTCGAGCTCCCTATCCTTGCCCCGGGAGCGCGGCCCAAGTGTGTATTGTGTGTGCGCGAGAGTGTCCGACTTGCCTTGGTCGCGAGCATGTGCTGCATTTTGAGCATGGCACGCAGCCAGCCCGCGGCCAAGTCCAAGGCCATGGCACCCAGCCACCCCGCGGCCAAGGCCTAGGCACGCAGCCACTCCGCGGCCAAGGCCGTGTCCAAGAATACAAAGCAACGGTGAGGACCATGTGCTCACATTTTGGCCAAACGCTCGCCCGCGGCCAAGGCCAAGGCCAAGGCACGCGGCCACCCCTCGGCCAAGGCCAAGGCCATGGCACCCAGCCACCCCGCGGCCAAGGCCTAGGCACGCAGCCACCCCGCGGCCGAGGCCGTGTGCTGTAGCTCACGGATCTTGGCCAACTTTCGCGTTTGCGGGGCGGGGCGGGATTTTGGGGTAATGCATTAGATACGTGCGACAGTCGAACGCCGGAGAAGACGGGAGTCGATTCCGAGGTCCGAACCTCGTTTTACATCTGATTTACCGAACGTGCGGGGGTGCGAGGACCGTGTGCTCACATTTTGGCCAAATGCTCGCCCGCGGCCAAGGCACGCGGCCACCCAGCGGCCAAGGTGAAGGCACAGGGCCACGCTCGAGCTCCCTATCCTTGCCGCGGGAGCGCGGCCCAAGTTTGTGTTGTGTGTGCGCGAGAGTGTGCGACGTGCCTTGGTCGCGAGCATGTGCTGCATTTCGAGCATGGCACGCAGCCAGCCCGCGGCCAAGGCCAAGGCACGCAGCCACCCCGCGGCCAAGGCCAAGGCCATGGCACCCAGCCACCCCGCGGCCAAGGCCTAGGCACGCAGCCACCCCGCTGCCAAGGCCGTGTGCTGTAGCTCACGGATCTTGGCCAACTTTCGCGTTTCCGGGGCGGGGTGGGATTTTGGGGTGATGCATTAGATACGTGCGACAGTCGAACGTCGGAGAAGACGGGAGTCGATTCCGAGGTCCGAACCTTGTTTTACGGCCGAATTACCGAACGTGCGGGGGTGCGACAAGCGAACGAAACGTGCCCGCGAATTGGTCCGGTTGTGGTAGAACTCGGCCGGGGGCCTCCTCACAGTGCTAGTACCGTTTTCCTCTCGAAGAAATGGCAAAAATAATGCGGGAGGCCCTGCGCCCATTTTTCCACCCAAAAAGGCCAAAATCCGTGAGCTACAGCACACGGATTGCGTCCAAATTTCGTGTTCCGGGGTGGCGTGGAATTTTTGGCTGGCGTGGTCGGGTTTGGTGGGAGTCGGTAGCGGGAGAAAAAGGAATCCAATTCCGAGCTCCGAAACTCGTTTTACGGCCATTTTACCGCCAGAGAACGGGTTCCTAAATGGGTGGGCCAACTCGTCCGATTCAGGCAAAACCGGAGAAAGAAGTGGAAGGTAGGTGTGGATCTCAGTTTTTGGTCCGAGAGGGCGGTTCAAGTGTGTGTTGTGTGTGTGCGAGAGTGTGAGACGTGCCTTGGTCGCGAGCATGTGCTGCATTTCGAGCAAGGCACGCAGCCAGCCCGCGGCCAAAGCCAAGGCATGCAGCCACCCCGCAGCCAAGGCCAAGGCCATGGCACCCAGCCACCCCGTGGCCAAGTCCTAGGCACGCAGCCACCCCGAGGCCAAGGCCAAGGCTATGGCACCCAGCCACCCCGCGGCCAAGGCCTAGGCACGCAGCCGCCCCGTGGCCAAGGCCAAGGCACGCAGCCACCCCGTGGCCAAGGCCAAGGCCATGGCACCCAGCCACGCCGCGGCCAAGGCCGTGTGCTGTAGCTCACGGATCTTGGCCAACTTTCGCGTTTGCGGGGCGGTGCGGGATTTTGGGGATATGCATTAGATACGTGCGACAGTCGAACGTCGGAGAAGAGGGGAGTCGATTCCGAGGTCCGAACCTCGTTTTACGGCCGATTTACCGAACGTGCGGGGGTGTGAAAAGGGGTCGAAACGTGCCCACGAATTGGTCCGGTTGTGGTAGAACTGGGCCGGGGGCCTCCTCACGGTGCTAGTACTGTTTTCCACTCGAAGAAATGGCGAAAATAATGCGGGAGGCCCTGCGCCCATTTTTCCGCCCGAAAAGGCCGAAATCCGTGAGCTATAGCACACGGATTGCGGCCAAATTTCGTGTTTCAGGGGCGGTGTGGAATTTTTGGCTGGCGTGGTCGGGTTTGGTGGGAGTCGGTGGCGGGAGAAAACAGAATCCAATTCCGAGCTCCGAAACTCGTTTTACGGCCATTTTACTGCCAGAGAACGGGTGCCCATACGGGTGGGCCAACTCGTCGGATTCAGGCAAAACCGGAGAAAGAAGTGGAAGGTAGGTGTGGATCTCAGTTTTTGGTCTAAGAATACGAAGCAACGGCGAGGACCGTGTGCTCACATTTTGGCCAAATGCTTGCCCGCGGCCAAGTCCAAGGCACAGGGCCACGCTCGAGCTCCCTATCCTTGCCCCGGGAGCGCGGCCCAAGTGTGTATTGTGTGTGCGCGAGAGTGTCCGACTTGCCTTGGTCGCGAGCATGTGCTGCATTTTGAGCATGGCACGCAGCCAGCCCGCGGCCAAGTCCAAGGCCATGGCACCCAGCCACCCCGCGGCCAAGGCCTAGGCACGCAGCCACTCCGCGGCCAAGGCCGTGTGCTGTAGCTCTCGGATCTTGGCCAACTTTCGCGTTTCCGGGGCGGCGCAGGATTTTGGGGTGATGCATTAGATATGTGCGACAGTCGAATGTCGGAGAAGACGGGAGTCGATTCCGAGGTCCGAACCTCGTTTTACGTCTAATTTAATGAACGTGCGGGGTTACGAAAAGGGAACGAAACGTGCCCGCGAATTGGTCCGGTTGTGGTAGAACTGAGCCGGGGCCCTCCTCACGGTGCTAGTGCTGTTTTCCTCTCGAAGAAATGGCGAAAATAATGCGGGAGGCCCTGCGCCCATTTTTCCGCCCGAAAAGGCCAAAATCCGTGAGCTATAGCACACGGATTGCGGCCAAATTTCACGTTTCGGGGGCGGCGTGTGATTTCTGGCTGGCGTGGTCGGGTTTGGTGGGAGTCAGTGGCGGGAGAAAACGGAATCCAATTCCGAGCTCCCAAACTCGTTTTATGGCCATTTTACCGCCAGAGAACGGGTGCCCAAACGGGTGGGCCAACTCGTCGGATTCAGGCAAAACCAGAGAAAGAAGTGGAAGGTAGGTGTGGATCTCAGTTTTTGGTCCAAGAATACGAAGCAACGGCGAGGACCGTGTGCTCACATTTTGGCCAAATGCTCGCCCGCGGCCAAGGCCAAGGACAAGGCACGCGGCCACCCCACGGCCAAGGCAAAGGCAAAGGCCCATGCTCGAGCTCCCTATCCTTGCCCCGGGAGCGCGGCCCAAGTGTGTGTTGTGTGTGCACGAGAGTGTGCGACGTGCCTTGGTCGCGAGCATGTGCTGCATTTCGAGCAAGGCACTTAGCCAGCCAGCGGCCAAGGCCAAGGCTCACAGCCACCCCGCGGCCAAGGCCAAGGCCATGGCACCCAGCCACCCCGCGGCCAAGGCCTAGGCACGCAGCCACCCCGCGGCCAAGGCCGTGTGCTGTAGCTCACGGATCTTGGCCAACTTTCGCGTTTCCGGGGCGGTGCGGGAATTTGGGGTGATGCATTAGATACGTGCGACAGTCAAACGTCGGAGAAGACGGGAGTCAATTCCGAGGTCCAAACATCGTTTTACGTCTGATTTAGCGAACGTGCGGGGGTGCGAAAAGGGTCGAAACGTGCCTGCGAATTGGTCCGGTTGTGGTAGAACTTGGCCGGGGGCCTCCTCACGGTGCTAGTACTGTTTTCCTCTCGAAGAAATGGGGAAAATAATGCGGGAGGCCCTGCGCCCATTTTTCCGCCCGAAAAGGCCAAAATCCGTGAGCTATAGCGCACGGATTGCGGCCAAATTTCGTGTTTCGGGGGTGGCGTGGGATTTTTGGCTGGCGTGGTCGGGTTTGGTGGGAGTCGGTGGCGGGAGGAAACGGAATCCAATTCCGAGCTCCCAAACTCGTTTTACGGCCATTTTACCGCCAGAGAACGGGTGCCCAAACGGGTGGGCCAACTCGTCGGATTCAGGCAAAACCAGAGAAAGAAGTGGAAGGTAGGTGTGGATCTCAGTTTTTGGTCCAAGAATACGAAGCAACGGCAAGGACCGTGTGCTCACATTTTGGCCAAATGCTCGCACGCGGCCAAGGCACGCGGCCACCCCGCAGCCAAGGCCAAGGCACAGGGCCACGCTCGAGCCCCCTATCCTTGCCCCGGGAGCGTGGCCCAAGTGTGTGTTGTGTGTACGCGAGAGTGTGCGACGTGCCTTGGTCGCAAGCATGTGCTGCATTTCGAGCAAGGCACGCAGCCAGCCCGCGGCCAAGGCCAAGGCACGCAGCCACCCCGCGGCCAAGTCCAAGGCCATGGCACCCAGCCACCCCGCGGCCAAGGCCAAGGCCATGGCACCCAGCCACCCAGCGGCCAAGGCCAAGCCACGCAGCCACCCCGTGGCCAAGGCCAAGGCCATGGCACCCAGCCACGCCGCTGCCAAGGCCTAGGCACGCAGCCACCCCGCAGCCAAGGCCTAGGCACGCAGCCACCCCGCAGCCAAGGCCGTGTGCTGTAGCTCACGGATCTTGGCCAACTTTCGCGTTTCCGGGGCGGGGTGGGATTTTGGGGTGATGCATTAGATACGTTCGACAGTCGAACGTCGGAGAAGACGGGAGTCGATTCCGAGGTCCGAACGTCGTTTTACGTCTGATTTAGCGAACGTGCGGGGGTGCGAAAAGGGGTCGAAACGTGCCCGCGAATTGGTCCGGTTGTGGTAGAACTGGGCCGGGGGCCTCCTCACGGTGCTAGTACTATTTTCCTCTCGAAGAAATGGCGAAAATAATGCAGGAGGCCCTGCGCCCATTTTTCCGCCCGAAAAGGCCAAAATCCGTGAGCTATAGCACACGGATTGCGGCCAAATTTCGCGTTTCGGGGGCGGCGTGGGATTTTTGGCTGGCGTGGTCGGGTTTGGTGGGAGTCGGTGGTGGGAGAAAACGGAATCCAATTCCGAGCTCCGAAACTCGTTTTACGGCCATTTTACCGCCAGAGAACGGGTGTCCAAACGGGTGGGCCAACTCGTCCGATTCAGGCAAAACCGGAGAAAGAAGTGGAAGGTAGGTGTGGATCTCAGTTTTTGGTCCAAGAATACGAAGCAACGGCGAGGACCGTGTGCTCACATTTTGGCCAAATGCTCGCCCGCGGCCAAGGCCAAGGCCATGGCACGCGGCCACCCCGCGGCCAAGGCCAAGGCACAGGGCCACGCTCGAGCTCCCTATCCTTGCCCCGGGAGCGCGGCCCAAGTGTGTGTTGTGTGTGCGCGAGAGTGTACGACGTGCCTTGGTCGCGAGCATGTGCTGCATTTCGAGCAAGGCACGCAGCCAGCCCGCGGCCAAGGTCAAGGCACGCAGCCAGCCCGCGGCCAAGGCCAAGGCACGCAGCCCGCACGCGCACGGCTTCAACGGCCAATGCATATAGCGGGCGTGGCCCAAGCGTCTGTCCGACTTTCTTTGGGCCGAAATTTTAGGAGGTGACGTATTTCGACCGAAGTTATCTTACGGGACTCAAAAGTGGGGGAAACAGCGCGGAAGCTCCGGGCCCCATTTTTTGGGCCAAAATGGCGAAAGACGTATGCTGTAGCTCGTGGATCTGGTCCAACGTTCGTGCCGCGGCCAATGCCCAGGTATGGTGCAGCCAACGCGCACTCCCGAGGCAAGGATAGGGAGCTTGAGCGTGGCCCCGTGCCTTGGCCTTGAGCACCCGTTTGCCCCCCACTCCCAGCATGCCACGTGAGGCCAAAAACACCTCTTTTCGTGCAACGAAATATTTTTCTCTTTCTATTTAATAGTATTTCACATTTTTTTCTACCATCATGGAAAAAATCACACCGTAATTCAATATACTTTTTTTTTGGGGGGGTGAGAGTCAACTCAAGGACTGGTGGTGTCAACAGTTGGTTGGTACAAAATTGCTCTCATACCTAGATTGTCGATTGCATATATATCCTAATATGCAGCAGAAAATAATTTTTAAATTAAATGTGAAATATTCAGATATGTTGTTTTTGAAATTAATGTAATAATATTTGAAGAGAATATTCGAAGCTTTAGCTCTCGCTTGAACCCCTAACATGTAGGTCAAAAATGCAAATAAATTTTCAAGCCTACCATTGAGACAACTTAAAATATCAATATACAACTCGCAAATAAAATTTATATTTGGATCTAAGATACAAATTAATTATAAATCAAATAATTAACGATTTCACATCACAATTGGACATTTAAGTTGCTGCTTTCTGTGGTCAAATCCAAATTAAAATGTCTTATTGTTGAAAAAAGTTAGGGTTAAAAAATTCGTGCTACAAAAAATGTGTGAAAACATAAGAGAAACACAAAATTAAGGTTCGGGAAAGCCCCGCAAGCTCCTACGAGAGGCACTGCGCCCATTTTTCCGCCCGAAAAGGCCAAATTCCGTGAGCTATAGCACACAGATTGTGGCCAAATTTAGTGTTTCGGGGGCGGTGTGGGATTTTTGGCTGGCGTGGTCGGGTTTGGTGGGAGTCGGTGGCGGGAGAAAACGGAATCCAATTCCGACCTCCGAAACTTGTTTCACGGCCATTTTATCGCCAGAGAACGGGTGCCCAATCGGGTGGGCCAACTCGTCCGATTCAGGCAAAACCGGAGAAATAAGTGGAAGGTAGGTGTGGATCTCAGTTTTTGGTCCAAGAATACGAAGCAACGGCGAGGACCGTGTGCTCACATTTTGGCCAAATGCTCGCCCGCGGCCAAGGCCAAGGCACGCGGCCACCCCGCGGCCAAGGCCAAGGCACAGGGCCACGCTCGAGCTCCCTATCCTTGCCCCGGGAGCGCGGCCCAAGTTTGTGTTGTGTGTGCGCGAGAGTGTGCGACGTGCCTTGGTCGCGAGCATGTGCTGCATTTCGAGCAAGCCACGCAGCCAGCCCGCTGCCAAGGCCAAGACCATGGCACCCAGCCACCCCGCGGCCAAGGCCTTGGCACGCACCCACCCCGCTGCCAAGGCCGTGTGCTGTAGGTCACGGATCTTGGCCAACTTTCGCATTTCCCGGGCCGGGCGGGATTTTGGGGTGATGCATTAGATACGCGCGACAGTCGAACGACGGAGAAGACGGGAGTCGATTCTGAGGTCCGAACCTCGTTTTACGTCTGATTTACCGAACGTGCGGGGGTGCGAAAAGGGGACGAAACGTGCCCGCGAATTGGTCCGGTTGTGGTAGAACTGGGCCCGGGGCCTCCTCACGGTGCTAGTACTGTTTTCCTCTCGAAGAAATGGCGAAAATAATGCGGGAGGCCCTGCGCCCATTTTTCCGCCCGAAAAGGCCAAAATCCGTGAGCTATAGCATATGGATTGCGGCCAAATTTCGCAATTCGGGGGCGGCGTGGGATTTTTGGCGGGCGTGGTCGGGTTTGGTGGGAGTCAGTGGCGGGAGGAAACGGAATCCAATTCCGAGCTCTCAAACTCGTTTTACGGCCATTTTACCGCCAGAGAATGGGTGCCCAAACGGGTGGGCCAACTTGTCGGATTCAGGAAAAACCGGAGAAAGAAGTGGAAGGTAGGTGTGGATCTCAGTTTTTGGTCCAAGAATACGAAGCAACCGCGAGGACCGTGTGCCCACATTTTGGCCAAATGCTCGCCTGCGGCCAAGGCCAAGGCCAAGGCACAGGGCCACGCTAGAGCTCCCTATCCTTGCCCCGGGAACGCGGCCCAAGTGCGTGTTGTGTGCGAGCGAGAGTGTGCGACGTGCCTTTTTCGCGAGCATGTGCTGCATTTCGAGCAAGGCACGCAGCCAGCCGCGGCCAAAGCCAAGGCACGCAGCCTCCCCGCGGCCAAAGCCAAGGCCATGTTGCCAACATAGCTTTCTTCTTGAATTTGTTGAGAAGGGGACATTCCGGTTTTATTTGGCCAGGCTTCTTGCATTTATAACATATGATTGCTTCATTCTTCTCCTTTTGATTCTTGAAGTTTTTGAATTTTCTTTGTTCACCGGATTTTTTGAAAAATTTCCTGAACTTTCTAGCTATCATATCCATCTCTTCATCTTCAAGATCGCTTTCCTCATCGTTTTTAAATTTTGATGCTTTCAAGGCAATGTTTTTCTTCTTCTTATCTTCATCTCCTCTTTCAGCTGTCAAATCTTCTTCATAAGAAATAAGTGAGCCAATTAGATCATCAATAGACAAAATGTTTAAATCTTTGGCTTCCTCAATAGCAGTTCTCTTAGGTCTCCATTCTTTTGGTAATGATCTAATGATTTTCTTTACCTTCTCGCTATTTGAAAAGGTCTTACCAAGTGCCCCTAGAGTGTTTACAATGTCTGTAAATCTAGTATACATAGAGTAGACACTTTCATTTTGTTCCATTTAAAACAATTCATATTGCCTAGTGTATCTACTTATTTTAGATTCTTTGACTTGGTTTGTACCTTCATAAACAACTTCAAGTTTCTTCCAAATTTCATAAGCATTAGAACAACTTGAGACTCTATGAAATTCTTTCTTATCTAGGGCACAAAATAAGGCATTCATAGCTTTAGAATTTAGTGAAGCTTTTCTCTTTTCAAAATCATTCCACTCACGTGAAGGTTTAGGAATATCTTCTCCTTCTTCATTTTTAGTTATCGGCATGAATGGACCATCACATACAACTTCCCATATTTCGTAATCTAAAGCTTGCAAGTAAATTCTCATCCTAGTTTTCCAATAAGGATAATCATTACCATCAAAGAATGGTGGCCTAGTGGTAGATTGTCCTTCCCTATAGCTAGAATCATATTGGGTTGCCATGGATCGTTTACTCTAGACGATTAAGTCCTAACAAGAGAACCTTGCTCTGATACCAATTGAAATTCTATTTAGGCTACCCAAGAGGGGGGGTGAATTGGGTTTTAAAAACTAAGCCAATAAAAATGCACAATATTAAAACTAATGTCTTAATCAAAATCAAAAGTAATAAATTCAACAATGCTCAAATTAAAAAGGATAAGGGAAGAGAAATCAAACACTTGAATTTTTACGTGGTTCGGCCAACCGTGCCTACGTCCACGCCTCCAAGCACACCGGGCTTGAGGATTCCACTATGCAAGCCTCCAAGGCTTCAAACACTTACACTTGACTTCCAAGGTGTCAATGAACCTTTACAATAAGAGATTAAACCCAATCTCTCAACCCAAGTGTTTCCCAACACTTACAATCACTCAATGAAAGAGATTTAATAACCAATAATCTCTCACACACTCCAAATGATTACAATTGAAATTTTAATGTGTGAGGGAATGAAATGAAACACAATTGAAGCTCAAAGAAGATTGTTTCTCAGTAGTAAGCTTAAATATCAAATGTTGGATTACTCTTGTTTGAATTTGATTGAGCCTTTTTATAGTTGGAGCTGAAAACTAGCCGTTATTGACTTTCTGAGAATAATCGGATCGCCGTTTGCCTCTATCGGTTAGCCATTTTGAATTTCCAACTAGCCGTTATCCTTTGACTTCAAATAAACGGTTTGCCGGTAACTTTATCGGATCACCGTTTATTTCCAGTAACCTGCAAAACAGAACTCGGCTTTCCGTTTTTGATAAACGGTTCAAGACTAGAGAACTTCTACTCACTGGAAGTTATCGGTTAACCGTTTAAAATAAACGGTTCAAGACTAGAGAACTTCTACTTACTGGAAGTTATCGGTTAGCCGTTTTAAATAAACGGTTCAAGGCTAAAACATTTTTACTCACTGGAATTGTTCGGTTAGCCGTTTTTATTATCGGTTGAGCGTTTATTTCTAGAATCTGTTACACAAATCTTTGCTATCCGTTTTGGCTATTCGGTTCAAGGCTTAAACATTTTTTACTTATCTGGAATGTATCGGTTAGCCGTTTTAAATAAACGGTTCACCGTTATTTTCCAGAACATGTGAAATGTTCATCATCAGTAAATTATCGGTTCACCGTTTTCCAAGAAACGGTTCACCCGTTAATTTCGATTTCATCATTTTTGAACTTAAAACAAGTGTATTTGCTTTTAGAAAATTCTTTTTAATAGCCCCAACACTTTAATCATCAACATATAATTTTTGTTATCATCAAAATCATTATTATAAGATTAAAAATCTCCCCTTTTTGATGATGACAAATTTTATATGTGAAGGACAAAAATATTTGTTTTAACTCCCCCGAAAATAAGCTCCCTTGAAAAATAAACAAAATTTTTGTTAACTTCCTTTTTCAAATATAACTGAAAACTATTCTCCCCTTCAAAGATCAAAAAGAAAAATAAAAAGGAAAACAGCCACGTTTTGACAAGTAAAAATTTCGACAAAGATCTCCCCTGTATTTTAATCATTCCCAAAAATATACACCAAACAAATCAAAAATAGGATACAACCATTTGAACCAAGCAATAAGATCAAGATCAAAATGAGAAAACAAGCATCCATATATAATAAAAGCATCCGATAGCATACATAAATAATGCATAACACATGGAATGTTTGTGCGAAATATGTTCGAAACACTAAAAAGCTATTGCGGAGGAGGAGAAGGAGGAGTAGTAGAGGAGGAAGGAGGAATGGCGAGAGCAGAAAAATGCGTTCTTTGTCCATCCAAGATCTCTGCTTCTTCTTTGAAGGCCGGAAGGATGCAAACCGATCTCGGCTGCTTGCCTTGCCGCCGAGAAAGTGTGCGAATATCGCTAACGAGTGGCTCTTGAAGAAGATGATCGATGAGTGAGATGGAGCGGTGAAGTAGATGGTCGAGCGATCTCCGTCTCATGTGCCTCGGGAATCGGTCTCCGGAGGTCGAGAGGCAGATCCGCGACGAGGAGGCGGAGGACGAGCGCCGAGTCGAAAGTCGGCGGTGACTGATCGAGGTAAAGATGTCGTTGAGGAACCGGGCATCTTTACGGAGCTACGAGGGTGTCTTGGTTTTTCGCATTAGGCGTTTTTATCCAATCGACTCCTTCGAGAAAAACCAATAGCTGAAATAGCCTCTTTCCCAATCTTCTTGGTCTCAACATACACGGAGTCTCGAAGAGGTACGCGAAAGTGTTGCAAAAGCTTAGAGATAATGTTACCGTACGGAAGTAGCCTATGTGTAACAGCAGGGGTATTCAACATATGGCGCAAAATAATATACCCAAGGTTAATACGGCGTCCACTAAGAAGACTATCAAGAATCCCGACATCCAACCTAGTAACCTCATCCGAGTGTCCCTTCCTAGGGGTAACAATATGCTGCAAAATGGTGTGTAGAATCCGAACCTGCAGCGGCAAAAGTTGGGCTCTAAATGGAAGGGTGCATATCTCATTAGTGAGATCACGACGTCTACAAATGTTCCTAACCCCTCGAATATGGTTAAAATCGGCAAAGGATAGTTCCTTCCTCGAAGTGTATATATTATGTCCAGCAAGTGGCAGTCCTAAAATGGTGTTTAAATCAAAAACATCAAAATCAATAGGAACACCCCGACATCTCCAGTAACTATTCGATCTACTCTTTCTGCCGACAATTCCATGTTCGAATAAAAAACATGAACTAGGTTAGGATAAATCCTCTCGTCTAAGTCTAATGCCGACTCCCATGGCAACAACATCTGCTTAACACTTTTTCCGAAAACAAACAACTCCTCAAAATCATCTAAATCCACAAAGTAAGAGTCGATTACCTTACGACCCATGAATCGGGTTTCAAATCGTTTTACCAGTGGAGCTGTTGGAAAATGGATTCTCTGGAACTCGGTTGTCTCTTTAGGAGGTATGGGGTTGCTCCTTGGGACAGCTTTCCTCTTCCTTCCGGTTCTAGAGGATTCGGCCATTAATGGAGCTTTGAGAATGTGGGATTTTGTCAAAAAGATGAAAATGAAGCAAACTGGACCAATAAAGTGAATGAAAAAGAGTAGAGAAAGGTTTCTGGAGGCTCAATTTGGTAGGAAATTGTCAACAAATGAGTCAAAAATCGAGAAATTTGTTCGGTTGCGCTTAGGGTTTCAATTTGGGATTTCGGGATTTGGGCAGAAATTTTATGATTTGAATGGTTAAAACTTGTCTAAAGATGATGAAGAAAGTTTCTAGGATCGTGTTTTGGCAAGAAATAGCAAGAGAAACCAGAAATTTTAGAGAGAGAGAGCTTAGGGTTTGCTGGTAAGAGAAAACGGTGAGAGGGTAACTGGAAACGAAGAAGAAGAACAGACCCAGTTTTATATCCCACGAAAACGGCGAGCCGTTTTAAAAATATCGGTTTACCGATAGCGTCCAGAGAGCTAGAAAACATAATCGGTTAACCGTTAGTAATAAACGGTTAGCCGCTAATATCCAAAAAAAAATTAGTGTTTCTGGAATTAAACGGTAGACCGTTTGAACCATAAACGGTAATCCGTTTTCTTGACTTTGATTTCGCACATAAGTTTTATTCTACGGCCAACATTCAATACATTTCTAAATCATTTAATTGATCAAAAAATGTCTTGAAAGGCCAATACAATGCATGATTACAAAATTTAAAAACACATCCAAAGACAAACAAACATTCGATTATCATATTATAGAAACACAAGGAAGATAGTGTATAAATCATCATGAGTAGATGCACAATCTATATCAATAGTTATAAACGTTAACACACCTCTTTCCAACAAAGCATATATTTTCAATGAGAGTTGAGGAAACTTTACCGACATTACCAATATCAATGATTTTTCCTTTTGAATTATCTCCAAAAGATACATCCCCTCCATTTTCGATTTTGGTAAAGCTTGAGAACCATGAATAGTCACCGGTCATATGTCTTGGATATCCGTTGTCCAAATACCATTTATTGCTATTTCCCTTCTTCTTTGATTCATGCAGAGAAGATCTCAAATTTTAGGTACCCAAAACTCTTTGGGTCCTTGAGTGTTAGTAATGGTTCCTTTTGGAACCCAAACAAATTTAACTCCATAATAAGCATTTCTCTTAATAGGACATCTATTTTTCATGTGACCATCTCTATTGCAATAATGACAAACAATTTTATGATTATTAGTGGTAGTAGCCTTAACAAAGTAGCTTTTGTAGTATTTTTGTTTCAAATTAGGTTTATAACCAATCCCTCCTTTATCGAACACACATTTTTGGGCACCAAGTAATTTTTCTAAGTTCTTTTGCCCATTTGTGAATTTAGAAACAATCTCATTTAGTTCATTGCTCTTCTTTTTAAGTTCTTCATTTTCTTTGATCAAGTCATCAACATGTAATTTTTCATGTTCATATGAAGTACTTTGTTTACCTTTTAAAGAAGCAATTCTATCATGCAATCTTTCATTATCTAATTCTAGCTCTTTAATCATTTAACACATCATTACATTTTTGCATAGCATCCTTTTCATTTGAAAGTTCGAATGTGTTCTTTTTAAGACATGCATTTTTCTTTCCAATTTTCATCATATCACTATGCAACTCATTAAAAGCATCATATAATTCATTATAAGATGGAAGATCACTTACCTCATCAAGCTCATCTTCTCCTATTGCCATGAGTGCCAAGTTTGATATTTCTTGTGATTGTTCATTTTCACTTGATTCTTCATCGCTATCATCCCATGTTGCCAACATAGCTTTCTTCTTGAATTTGTTGAGAAGGGGACATTCCGGTTTTATATGGCCAGGCTTCTTGCATTTATAACATATGATTGCTTCATTCTTCTCCTTTTGATTCTTGAAGTTTTTGAATTTTCTTTGTTCACCGGATTTTTTGAAAAATTTCCTGAACTTTCTAGCTATCATATCCATCTCTTCATCTTCAAGATCGCTTTCCTCATCGCTTTCAAATTTTGATGCTTTCAAGGCAATGTTTTTCTTCTTCTTATCTTCATCTCCTCTTTCAGCTGTCAAATCTTCTTCATAAGAAATAAGTGAGCCAATTAGATCATCAATAGACAAAATGTTTAAATCTTTGGCTTCCTCAATAGCAGTTCTCTTAGGTCTCCATTCTTTTGGTAATGATCTAATGATTTTCTTTACCTTCTCGCTATTTGAAAAGGTCTTACCAAGTGCCCCTAGAGTGTTTACAATGTCTGTAAATCTAGTATACATAGAGTAGACACTTTCATTTTGTTCCATTTGAAACAATTCATATTGCCTAGTGTATCTACTTATTTTAGATTCTTTGACTTGGTTTGTACCTTCATAAACAACTTCAAGTTTCTTCCAAATTTCATAAGCATTAGAACAACTTGAGACTCTATGAAATTCTTTCTTATCTAGGGCACAAAATAAGGCATTCATAGCTTTAGAATTTAGTGAAGCTTTTCTCTTTTCAAAATCATTCCACTCACGTGAAGGTTTAGGAATATCTTCTCCTTCTTCATTTTTAGTTATCGGCATGAATGGACCATCACATACAACTTCCCATATTTCGTAATCTAAAGCTTGCAAGTAAATTCTCATCCTAGTTTTCCAATAAGGATAATCATTACCATCAAAGAATGGTGGCCTAGTGGTAGATTGTCCTTCCCTATAGCTAGAATCATATTGGGTTGCCATGGATCGTTTACTCTAGACGATTAAGTCCTAACAAGAGAACCTTGCTCTGATACCAATTGAAATTCTATTTAGGCTACCCAAGAGGGGGGGTGAATTGGGTTTTAAAAACTAAGCCAATAAAAATGCACAATATTAAAACTAATGTCTTAATCAAAATCAAAAGTAATAAATTCAACAATGCTCAAATTAAAAAGGATAAGGGAAGAGAAATCAAACACTTGAATTTTTACGTGGTTCGCCAACCGTGCCTACGTCCACGCCTCCAAGCACACCGGGCTTGAGGATTCCACTATGCAAGCCTCCAAGGCTTCAAACACTTACACTTGACTTCCAAGGTGTCAATGAACCTTTACAATAAGAGATTAAACCCAATCTCTCAACCCAAGTGTTTCCCAACACTTACAATCACTCAATGAAAGAGATTTAATAACCAATAATCTCTCACACACTCCAAATGATTACAATTGAAATTTTAATGTGTGAGGGAATGAAATGAAACACAATTGAAGCTCAAAGAAGATTGTTTCTCAGTAGTAAGCTCAAATATCAAATGTTGGATTACTCTTGTTTGAATTTGATTGAGCCTTTTTATAGTTGGAGCTGAAAACTAGCCGTTATTGACTTTCTGAGAATAATCGGATCGCCGTTTGCCTCTATCGGTTAGCCGTTTTGAATTTCCAACTAGCCGTTATCCTTTGACTTCAAATAAACGGTTTGCCGGTAACTTTATCGGATCACCGTTTATTTCCAGTAACCTGCAAAACAGAACTCGGCTTTCCGTTTTTGATAAACGGTTCAAGACTAGAGAGCTTCTACTCACTGGAAGTTATCGGTTAACCGTTTAAAATAAACGGTTCAAGACTAGAGAACTTCTACTTACTGGAAGTTATCGGTTAGCCGTTTTAAATAAACGGTTCAAGGCTAAAACATTTTTACTCACTGGAATTGTTCGGTTAGCCGTTTTAATTAACGGTTCACCGTTAATTTCCAGAAGCTGTGACACAAAACTTTGCTAACCGTTTGGGCTAATCGGTTCAAGGCTAAAACATTTTTTTACTTACTGGAATGTATCGGTTAGCCGTTTTAAATAAACGGTTCACCGTTATTTTCCAGAACATGTGAAATGTTTCATCATCAGAAATTATCGGTTCACCGTTTTCCAGTAAACGGTTCACCGTTAATTTCCAGTTTCATCATTTTTGAACTTAAAACAAGTGTATTTGCTTTTAGAAAATTCTTTTTAATAGCCCCAACACTTTAATCATCAACATATAATTTTTGTTATCATCAAAATCATTATTATAAGATTAACACGGCCAAGGCCTAGGCACGCAGCCGGCCCGTGGCCAAGGCCTTGGCACACAGCCACCCGGTGGCCAAGGCCAAGGCCATGGCACGCAGCTACCCCGTGGCCAACGCCAAGGCCATGGCACGCAGCCACCCCGTGGCCAACGCCAAGGCCGTGTGCTGTCGCTCACGGATCTTGGACAACTTTCGCGCTTCCGTGGCGGTGCGGGATTTTGGGGTGATGCATTAGATACGCGCGACAGTCGAACGTCGGAAAAGAGGGGAGTCGATTTCGAGGTCCGAACCTCGTTTTACGGCCGATTTACAGAGGGTGCGGGGGTGCGAAAAGGGGACGAAACGTGCCCTCGAATTGGTCCGATTCTGGTAGAACTGGGCCGGGGGCCTCCTCACAGCGCAAGTACTGCTCTCTGCTCGAAGAAATGGCAAAAATAATGCGGGAGGCCCTGCGCCCATTTTTCCCCCCGAAAAGGCCAAAATCCGTGGGCTATAGCACACGGATTGTGGCCAAATTTTGCGTTTCGGGGGCGGCGTGGGATTTTGGGCTGGCGTCGTCGGGTTTGGTGGGAGTCGGTGGTGGGAGAAAATGGAATCCAATTCCGAGCTCCGAAACTCGTTTTACGGCCATCTTACTGGCAGCGAACGGGTGCCCAAACGGGTGGGCCAACTCCTCCGATTCAGGCAAAACCGGAGAAAGAAGTGGAAGGTAGGTGTGGATGTCAGTTTTTGGTCGAAGAATACGAAGAAACGGCGAGGACCGTGTGCTCACATTTTGGCCAAATGCTCGCACGCGGCCAAGGCCAAGCCACGCAGCCACCCCGCGGCCAACGCCAAGGCACAGGGCCACGCTCGAGCTCCCTATCCTTGTCTCGGGAGCGCGGCCCGAGTGTGTGTTGTGTGTGCGTGATAGTGTGCGACCTGCCTTGGTCGCGAGCATGTGCTGCATTTCGAGCAAGGCACGGAGCCAGCCCGCGGCCAAGGCCAAGGCCGAGGCACGCAGCTACCCCGGGGCCAAGGCCCAGGCACGCGTCCACCCCGCAGCCAAGGCCATGGCACCCAGCCAGCCTACGGCCAAGGCCATGGCACCCAGCCAGCCCGCGGCCAAGGCCTAGGCACGCAGCCAGCCCGCGGCCAAGGCCTTGGCACGCAGCCACCCCAAGGCCAAGGCCATGGCACGCAGCCACCCCGCGGCCAAGGCCAAGGCCGTGTGCTGTAGCTCACGGATCTTGGCCAACTTTCGCGTTTCCGGGGAGGTGTGGGATTTTGGGGTGATGCATTAGATACGCGATTGTCGAGCGTTGGAAAAGAGGGGAGTCGATTTCGAGGTCCGAACCTCGTTTTACGGCCGATTTACCGAGGTTGCGGGGGTGGGAAAAGGGGACGAAACGTGCCCTCGAATTGGTCCGATTGTGGTAGAACTGGGCCGGGGGCCTCCTCACGGCGCAAGTACTACTTTCCGCTCAAAGAAATGGCCAAAAAAATGCGGGAGGCCCTGCGCCCATTTTTCCGCCAGAAAAGACCAAAATCCGTGAGCTATAGCACACGGATTGTAGCCAAATTTCGCGTTTCGGGGGCGGCGTTGGATTTTGGGCTAGCGTGGTGGGGTTTGGTGGGAGTCGGTGGCGGGAGAAAACGGAATCCAATTCCGAGCTCCGAAACTCGTTTTACGGCCATCTTACCGGCAGCGAACAGGTGCCCAAACGGGTGGGCCAACTCGTCCGATTCAGGAAAAACCGGAGATAGAAGTGGAAGGTAGGTGTGGATCTCAGTTTTTGGTCCAAGAATACTAAGAAACGGCGAGGACCGTGTGCTCACATTTTGGCCAAATGCTCGCACGCGGCCAAGGCCAAGCCACGCAGCCACCCCGCGGCCAACGCCAAGGCACAGGGCCACGCTCGAGCTCCCTATCCTTGCCTTGGGAGCGCAGCCGGAGTGTGTGTTGTGTGTGCGTGAGAGTGTGCGACCTGCCATGGTCGCGAGCTTGTGCTGCATTTCGACCAAGGCACGGAGCCAGCCCGCTGCCAAGTCCAAGGCCGACGCACGCAGCCACCCCGTGGCCAAGGCCAAGGAACGCGTCCAACCTGCGGCCAAGGCCATGGCACGCAGCCAGCCCGCGGCCAAGGCCATGGCACCCAGCCAGCCCGCGGCCAAGGCCTAGGCACACAGCCAGCCCGCGGCCAAGGCCTTGGCACGCAGCCACCCCGAGGCCAAGGCCAAGGTCATGGCACGCAGCCACCCCGTGGCCAAAGCCAAGGCCGTGTGCTGTAGCTCACGGATCTTGGCCAACTTTCGCGTTTGCGGGGCGGTGCGGGATTTTGGGGTGATGCATTAGATACGTGCGACAGTAGAGCGTTGGAAAAGATGGGAGTCGATTACGAGGTCCGAACCTCGTTTTACGGCTGATTTACCGAGGGTGCGGGGGTGCGAAAGGGGATGAAACGTGCCCTCGAATTGGTTCGATTGTGGTAGAACTGGGCCGGGGGCCTCCTCACGGCGGAAGTACTGGTTTCCGCTCGAAGAAATGGCAAAAATAATGCGGGAGGCCCTGCGCCCATTTTTCCGCCAGAAAAGGCCAAAATCCGTGAGCTATAGCACACGGATTGTGGCCAAATTTCGCGTGTCGGGGGCGGCGTGGGATTTTGGCCTGGCGTCGTCGGGTTTGGTGGGAGTCGGTGCTGGGAGAAAACAGAATCCAATTTCGAGCTCCGAAACTCGTTTTCTCCCGGCACTAACTCCCACCAAACCCGACGACGCCAGCCCAAAATCCCACGCCGCCCCCGAAACGAGAAATTTTGCCACAATCCGTGTGCGATAGCTCACGGATTTTGTCCTTTTCTGGCGGAAAAATGGGCACAGGGCCTCCAGTATTATTTTTGCCATCTCTTCAAGCGGAAAGCAGTACTTGCGCATTGAGGAGGCCCCCGGCCCAGTTCTACCACAATCAGACCAATTCGCGGGCCTTGGCTATAGCACACGGATTGTGGCCAAATTTCGCGTTCTGGGGGCGGCGTGGGAATTTGTGCTGGCGTCGTAGGCTTTGGTGGGAGTCGTTGGCAGGAGAAAACGGAATCCAATTCCGACCTCCGAAACTCGTTTTACGGCCATCTTACCGGCAGCGAACGGGTGCCCAAACGGGTGGGCCCACTCGTCCGATTCAGGCAAAACCGGAGAAAGAAGTGGAAGGTAGGTGTGGATCTCAGTTTTTGGTCCAAGAATACGATGAAAGGGTAAGGACCGTGTGCTCACATTTTGGGCAAATGCTCGCCCGCGGCCAAGGCCAAGCCACGCAGCCACCCCGCGGCCAACGCCAAGGCACAGGGCCACGCTCGAGCTCCCTATCCTTGCCTCGGGAGCGCGGCCGGAGGGTGTGTTGTGTGTGCGTGAGAGTGTGCGACCTGCCTTGGCCGCGAGCATGTGCTGCATTTCGAGCTAGGCACGGAGCCAGCCCGAGGCCAAGGCCAAGGCCGAGGCACGCAGCCACCCCGTGGCCAAGGCCATGGCACGCAGCCACCCCGCGGCCAAGGCCAAGGCACCCAGCCAGCGCGCGGCGAAGGCCTAGGTACGCAGCCACCCCGCGGCCAAGGCCAAGGCTCCCAACCACCCCGCGGCCTGGGCCAAGGCAAGCAGCCCGCCCGCGCGCAGCATCCACGGCAAATGCAGAAACCGGGCAGGGCCCGAGCGTCTGTCCGACTTTGTTTGGGCCAAAATTTTAGGAGGTGACGTATTTCGACTGAAGTTATGTTACGGGACTGAAAAGTTGTGCAAACAGCGCGGATGCTCCGGGCCCCATTTTTCGGGCCAAAATGGCCAAAGACCGTTGCTGTAGCTCACGGATGTGGGCCAACTTTCTTGTTTTCGGGGCGGTGCGGGATTTTGGGGTTATGCATTAGATACGTGCGACAGTCAAACGTCGGAACAGACGGGAGTCGATTCCGAGGTCCGAACCCCGTTTTACGGCCGATTAACCGAACGTGCGGGGTGCGAAAAGGGGACGAAACGTGCCCTCGAATTGTTCCGATTGTGGCAGAGCTGGGCCGGGGGCCTCCTCACGCTCCAAGTACTCTTTTCCGCTCGAAGAAATGGCGAGCAAGATGCGGGAGGCCCTGGGCCCATGTTTCCCCCGAAATGGCCAAAATCCGTGAGCTATAGCACACGGAATGCGACCAAATTTCGCGTTTCCGTGGCGCCATGGGATTTTAGGCTGGTGTTGTCGGTATTGGTGGGGGTTCGCAGCGGGAGACAGCGGAAGCCGATTCCGGGCTCCGAAACTCGTTTTGTGGCTATTTTTACCGAGAGCGCCGGTCTGTGCCTTGGCTGCAAGCATGTGCTGCATTTCGGCCAAGGCCAAGGCACGCAGCCAGCCCTGCAGCCAAGGCCAACGCCTAGGCACGCTGCCAGCCCACGGCCAAGGCCAAGGCACCCAGCCAGCCCGCGGCGAAGGCCTAGGCACGCAGCCACCCCGGGGCCAAGGCAAAGGCTCCTAGCCACCCCGCGGCCGGGGCCAAGGCAAGCAGCCCGCCCGCGTGGCAACCACGGCCAATGCAGAAACCGGGCGGGGCCCAAGCATCTGTCCGACTTTGTTTCGGCCGAAATTTTAGGAGGTGACGTATTTCGACTGAAGTTATCTTACGGGATTGAAAAGTTGTTCAAACAGCGCGGATGCTCCGGGCCCCATTTTTCAGGCCAAAATGGCCAAAGACCTTGCGCTGTAGCTCACGGATCTGGGCCAACTTTCTTGTTTTCGGGGTGGTACGGGATTTTGGGGTTATGCAATAGATACGTGCGACAGTCAAACGTCGGAAAAGATGGGAGTCGATTCCGAGGTCCGAACCCCGTTTTACGGCCGATTAACCGAACGTGCGGGGTGCGAAAAGGGGACGAAACGTGCCCGCGAATTGTTCCGATTGTGGCAGAGCTGGGCTGGGGGCCTCCTCACGCTCCAAGTACTCTTTTCCGCTCGAAGAAATGGCGAGCAAGACGCGGGAGGCCCTGGGCCCATGTTTCCTCCGAAATGGCCAAAATCCGTGAGCTATAGCACACGGAATGCGAACAAATTTCGCGTTTCCGTGGCGCCATGGGATTTTAGGCTGGTGTTGTCGGTATTGGTGGGGGTTCGCAGCGGGAGACAGCAGAAGCCGATTCCGGGCTCCGAAACTCGTTTTGTGGCTATTTTTCCCGAGAGCGCCGGTCTGTGCCTTGGCCGCAAGCATGTGCTGCATTTCGGCCAAGGCCAAGGCACGCAGCCAGCCCTGTGGCCACGGCCAACGCCTAGGCACGCAGCCACCCCGCGGCCAAGGCCAAGGCACGCAGCCACCCCGCAGCGAAGACCTAGGCACGCAGCCACCCCGCGGCCAAGGACAAGGCTCCCAACCACCCCGCGGCCGGGGCCAAGGCAAGCAGCCCGCCCGCGTGGCAACCACGGCCAATGCAGAAACCGGGCGGGGCCCAAGCGTCTGTCCGACTTTGCTTGGGCCGAAATTTTAGGAGGTGACGTATTTCGACTGAAGTTATCTTACGGGACTGAAAAGTTGTTCAAACAGTGCGGATGCTCCGGGCCCCATTTTTCGGGCCAAAATGGCCAAAGACCGTACGCTGTAGCTCACGGATCTGGGCCAACTTTCTTGTTTTCGGGGCGGTGCGGGATTTTGGGGTTATACAATAGATACGTGCGACATTCAAATGTCGGAAAAGACGGGAGTCGATTCTGAGGTCCGACCCCCGTTTTACGGCCGATTAACCGAACGTGCGGGGTGTGAAAAGGGGACGAAATGTGCCCGCGAATTGTTCCAATTGTGGCAGAGCTGGGCCGGGGGCCTCCTCACGCTCCAAGTACTCTTTTCCACTCGAAGAAATGGCGAGCAAGACGCGGGAGGCCCTGGGCCCATGTTTCCTCCGAAATGGCCAAAATCCGTGAGCTATAGCACACAGAATGCGACCAAATTTCGCGTTTCCGTGGCGCCATGGGATTTTAGGCTGGTGTTGTCGGTATTGGTGGGGGTTCGCAGCGGGAGACAGCGGAAGCCGATTCCGGGCTCCGAAACTCGTTTTGTGGCTATTTTTCCCGAGAGCGCCGGTCTGTGCCTTGGCCGCAAGCATGTGCTGCATTTCGGCCAAGGCCAAGGCACGCAGCCAGCCCTGTGGCCACGGCCAACGCCTAGGCACGCAGCCACCCCGCGGCCAAGGCCAAGGCACCCGGCCAGCCCGCAGCGAAGACCTAGGCACGCAGCCACCCCGCGGCCAAGGCCAAGGCACGCAGCCAGCCCGCAGCGAAGACCTAGGCACGCAGCCACCCCGCGGCCAAGGCCAAGGCTCCCAACCACCCCGCGGCCGGGGCCAAGGCAAGCAGCCCGCCCGCGCGGCAACCACGGCCAATGCAGAAACCGGGCGGGGCCCAAGCGTCTGTCCGACTTTGCTTGGGCCGAAATTTTAGGAGGTGACGTATTTCGACTGAAGTTATCTTACGGGACTGAAAAGTTGTTCAAACAGCGCGGATGCTCCGGGCCCCATTTTTCGGGCCAAAATGGCCAAAGACCGTGCGCTGTAGCTCACGGATCTGGGCCAACTTTCTTGTTTTCGGGGCAGTGCGGGATTTTGGGGTTATGCAATAGATACGTGCGACATTCAAATGTCGGAAAAGACGGGAGTCGATTCCGAGGTCCGACCCCCGTTTTACGGCCGATTAACCGAACGTGCGGGGTGTGAAAAGGGGACGAAACGTGCCCGCGAATTGTTCCGATTGTGGCAGCGCTGGGCCGGGGGCCTCCTCACGCTCGAAGTACTCTTTTCCGCTCGAAGAAATGGCGAACAAGACGCGGGAGGCCCTGGGCCCATGTTTCCCCAGAAATGGCCAAAATCCATGAGCTATATTAGGATATATATGCAATTGACAATCGAGGTATTAGAGCAATTTTGGACCCACCAGCATTAGACACCACCAGTCCTTGAGCTGACTCTCACCCCCCAAAAAAAAAGTATATTGAATTACGGTGTGATTTTTTCCATGATGGTAGAAAAAAATGTGAAATACTATTAAATAGAAAGAGAAAAATATTTCGTAGCACGAAAAGAGGTGTTTTTGGCCTCACGTGGCATGCTGGGAGTGGGGGGCAAAACGGGTGCTCACGGCCAAGGCACGGGGCCACGCTCAAGCTCCCTATCCTTGCCTCGGGAGCGCGCGTTGGCTGCACCATACCTGGGCATTGGCCGCGGCACGAAAGTTGGACTAGATCCGCGAGCTACAGCACACGGTCTTTGGCCATTTTGGCCCGAAAAATGGGGCCCGGAGCTTCTGCGCTATTTCCCCCACTTTTGAGTCCCGTAAGATAACTTCGGTCGAAATACGTCACCTCCTAAAATTTTGGCCCAAACAAAGTCGGACAGATGCTTGAGCCACGCCCGCTATATGCATTGGCCGTTGATGCCACGCGCGTGCGGGCTGCGTGCGGGCTGCCTGCCTTGGACTTCGCCGCGGGGTGGCTGCAAGCCTTGACCTTGGCCGCGGGCTAGCTCCGTGCCTTGCTCGAAATGCAGCACATGCTCGTGACCAAGGCACGTCGTACACTCTCGCGCACACACAACACACACTTGGGCCGTGCTCCTGGGGCAAGGATAGGGAGCTCGAGCGTGGCCCTATGCCTTGGCCTTGGCCGCGGGTGAGCATTTGGCCAAAATGTGAGCACACGGTCCTCGCCGTTGCTTCGTATTATTAGACCAAAAACTGAGATCCACACCTACCTTCCACTTCTTTCTCCGGTTTTGCCTGAATCGGACGAGTTGGCCCACCCGTTTGGGCACCTGTTCTCTGGCGGTAAAATGGCCGTAAAACGAGTTTCGGAGCTCGGAATTCGATTCCAATTTCTCCCACCACCGACTCCCACCAAACCCGACCACGCCAGCCCAAAATCCCACACCGCCCGAACGCGAAATTTGGCCGCAATCTGTGTGCTATAGCTCACGGATTTTGGCCTTTTCGGGCGGAAAAAATGGGTGCAGGGCCTCCCGCATTATTTTCGCCATTTCTTCGAGAGGAAAACAGTACTAGCACCGTGAGGAGGCCCCCGGCCCAATTCTACCACAACCGGACCAATTCAAGGGCATGTTTCGTCCCCTTTTCGTACCCCCGCACGTTCGCTAAATCAGACGTAAAACGAGGTTTGGACCTCGGAATCGACTCCCGTCTTCTCCGACGTTCGACTGTCGCACGTATCTAATGCATCCCCCCAAAATCCCGCCCCGCCCCGGAAACGCGAAAGTTGGCCAAGATCCGTGAGCTACAGCACACGGCCTTGGCTGCGGGGTGGCTGCGTGCGTAGGCCTTGGCAGCGGCGTGGCTGGGTGCCATGGCCTTGGCCTTGGCCACGGGGTGGCTGCGTGGCTTGGCCTTGGCCGCGGGGTAGCTGGGTGCCATGGCCTTGGCCTTGGCCGCGGGGTGGCTGCGTGCCTAGGCCTTGGCCGCGGGGTGGCTGGGTGCCATGGCCTTGGCCTTGGCCGCGGGGTGGCTGCGTGCCTAGGCCTTGGCCGCGGGGTGGCTGGGTGCCATGGCCTTGGCCTTGGCCGCGGGGTGGCTGCGTGCCTTGGCCTTGGCGGGGGGCTGGCTGCGTGCCTTGCTCGAAATGCAGCACATGCTTGCGACCAAGGCACGTCACACACTCTCGCGCACACACAACACACACTTGGGCCGCGCTCCCGGGGCAAGGATAGGGACCTCGAGCGTGGCCCTGTGCCTTGGCCTTGGCCGCGGGGTGGCCGCGTGCCTTGGCCGCGGGCGAGCATTTGGCCAAAATGTGAGCACACGGTCCTCGCCGTTGCTTCGTATTCTTGGACCAAAAACTGAGATCCACACCTACCTTCCACTTCTTTCTCCGGTTTTGCCTGAATTGGACGAGTTGGCCACCCGTTTGGGAACCCGTTCTCTGGCGGTAAAATGGCCGCTAAACGAGTTTTGGAGCTCGGAATTGGATTCCGTTTTCTCCCACCACCGACTCCCACCAAACCCGACCACGCCAGCCAAAAATCCCCGGCCGCCCCTGAAACACGAAATTTGGCCGCAATCCGTGTGCTATAGCTCACGGATTTTGGCCTTTTTGGGCGGAAAAATGGGCGCAGAGCCTCCCGCATTATTTTCGCCATTTCTTCGAGAGGAAAACAGTACTAGCACCGTGAGGAGGCCCCCGGCCCAGTTCTACCACAACCGGAACAATTCGCGGGCACGTTTCATCCCCTTTTCGCACCCCCGCACCCTCGGTAAATCAGCCGTAAAACGAGGTTCGGACCTCGAATCGACTCCCCTTTTTCCAACGCTCGACTGTCGCACGTATCTAATGCATCACCCCAAAATCCCGCACTGCCCCGGAAACACGAAAGTTGGCCAAGATCCGTGAGCTACAGCACACGGCCTTGGCCGCGGGGTGGCTTCGTGCCTAGGCCTTGGCAGCGGCGTGGCTGGGTGCCATGGCCTTGGCCTTGGCAGCGGCGTGGCTGGGTGCCTTGGCCTTGGCCGCGGGGTGGCTGGGTGCCATGGCCTCGGCCTTGGCCGCAGGGTGGCTGCATGCCTAAGCCTTGGCCGCGGGGTGGTTGGGTGCCATGGCCTTGGCCTTGGCCGCATGGTGGCTGCGTTCCTTGGCCTTGGCTGCGGTCTGGCTGCGTGCCTTGCTCGAAATGCAGCACATGCTCGCGACCAAGGCACGTGGCACACTCTCGCGCACACACAACACACAGTTGGGCCGCGCTCCCGTGGCAAGGATAGGGAGCTCGAGCGTGGCCCTGTGCCTTGGCCTTGGCCGCGGGGTGGACGCGTGCCTTGGCCGAGGGGTGGCCGCGTGCCTTGGCCGCGGGCGAGCATTTGGCCAAAATGTGAGGACACGGTGCTCGCAGTTACTTCGCATTCTTGGACATAAAACTGAGATCCACACCTACCTTCCACTTCTTTCTCCGGTTTTGCCTGAATCCGACGAGTTGGCCCACCCGTTGGGGAACCCATTCTCTGGCGGTAAAATGGCCATAAAACGAGTTTCGGAGCTCGGAATTGGATTCCGTTTTCTCCCACCACCGACTCCCACCAAACCCGACCACGCCAGCCAAAAATCCCACGCCGCGCCCGAAACGCGAAACTTGGCCGCAATCCGTGTGCTATAGCTCACGGATTTTGGCCGTTTCGGGCGGAAAAATGCGAAAGTTGGCCAAGATCCGTGAGCTACAGCACACGGCCTTAGCCGCGCGGTGGCTGCATGCCTAGGCATGGCGCGGGGTGGCTACGTGGCGTGGGCGGGGTGGCTCGTGCTAGGCTTCGGGCCGGGGTGGCTGGGTGCCATTGCCTTGGCTTTGGCCGCGGGGTGGCTGCGTGCCTTGGCTTTGGCCGAGGGCTGGCTGCTTGCCTTGCTCGAAATGCAGCACATGCTCGCGACCAAGGCACGTCGCACACTCTCACACACACACAGCACAAACTTGGGCCGCGCTCCCGGGGCAAGGATAGGGAGCTCGAGCGTTGCCCTGTGCCTTGGCCTTGGCCGCGGGGTGGCCGCGTGCCTTGGCCTTGGCCGCGGGCGAGCATTTGGCCAAGATGTGAGGACACGGTCCTCGCCGTTGCTTCGCATTCTTGGACCAAAAACTGAGATCCACACTCACCTTCCACTTCTTTCCGGTTTTGCCTGAATCGGACGAGTTGGCCCACCCGTTTGGGAACCCGTTCTCTGGCGGTAAAATGGCCGTAAAACGAGTTTTGGAGCTCGGAATTGGATTCCGTTTTCTCCCGCCACCAACTCCCACCAAACCCGATCACGCCAGCCAAAAATCCCACGCCGCCCCCGAAACGTGAAATTTGGCCGCAATCCGTGTGGTATAGCTCACGGATTTTGGCCTTTTCGGGCGGCAAAATTGGAGGAGGGCCTCCCGCATTATTTCCGCCATTTCTTCGAGCGCAAAACAGTACTAGCACTGTGAGGAGGCCCCCGGCCCAGTTCTACCACAACCGGACCAATTCGCTGGCACGTTTCGTCACCTTTTCGCACCCCCGCTAGTTCGGTAAATCGGCCGTAATACGAGGTTCGGACCTCGGAATCGACTCCCGTCTTCTCCGACGTTCGACTGTCACACGTATCTAATGCATCACCCCAAAATCCCACACCGCCCCGGAAACGCGAAAGTTGGCCAAGATCCGTGAGCTACAGCACACGGCCTTGGAGCGGGTGGCTGCGTGCCTAGGCCTTGGCAGCGGCGTGGCTGGGTGCCATGGCCTTGGCCTTGGCCACGGGTGGCTGCGTGCCTTGGCCTTGGCCGCGGGGTGGCTGCGTGCCTAGGCCTTGGCCGCGGGGTGGCTGGGTGCCATGGCCCTGGCCTTGGCCATGGGGTGGCCGCATGCCTAGGCCTTGGCTGCGGGGTGGCTGGGTGCCATGGCCTTGGCCTTGGCCACGGGGTGGCTGCGTGCCTTGGCCTTGGCCGACGGGTGGCTGCGTGGAGAGGCCTTGGCCGCGGGGTGGCTGCGTGCCTAGGCCTTGGCCGCAGGGTGGCTGGGTGCCATGGCCTTGGCCTTGGGCGGGGTGGCTGCGTGCCTAGACCTTGGCCGTGGGGTGGCTGGGTGCCATGGCCTTGGCTTTGGCGGGGGGTGGCTGCGTGGCCTGGCTTTGGCCGCGGGCTGGCTGCTGCCTTGCTCGAAATCCAGCACATGCTCGTGACCAAAGGCACGTCGCACACTCTCGCACACACACAACACACACTTGGTCAGCGCTCCCGGGGCAAGGATGGGGAGCTCGAGCGTGGCCCTGTGCCTTGGCCTTGGGCGGGGTGGCCACGTGCCTTGGCCTTGGCCATGGCCTTAGCGGGTCGAGCATTTGGCCAAAATGTCAGGTCACGGTCCTCGCCGTTGCTTCGCATTCTTGGACCAAAAACTGAGATCCACACTCACCTTCCACTTCTTTCTGGTTTTGCCTGAATCGGACGAGTTGGCCCACCCGTTTGGGAACCCGTTCTCTGGCGGTAAAATGGCCGTAAAACGAGTTTCGGAGCTCGGAATTGGATTCCGTTTTCTCCCGCCACCGACTCCCACCAAACCCGACCACGCCCGCCAAAAATCCCACGCCGCCCCCGAAACACGAAATTTGGCCGCAGTCCGTGTGCTATAGCTCACAGATTTTGGCCTTTTCGGTCGGAAATATGGGCGCAGGGCCTCCCGCATTATTTTCGCCATTTCTTCGAGAGGAAAATATTACTAGCACCGTGAGGAGGCCCCCGGCCCAGTTCTACCACAACCGGACCAATTCATGGGCACGTTTCGTCCCCTTTTCGCCCCCCCGCACGTTCGGTAAATCAGACGTAAAATGAGGTTCGGACCTCGTAATCGACCCCCGTCTTCTCCGACAGTCGACTGTCGTACGTATCTAACGCATCACCGCAAAATCCCTCCCCGCCCTGGAAAGTTGGCCAAGATCCGTGAAAGTTGGCCAAGATCCGTGAGCTAGAGCACACGGCCTTGGCTTGGCAGCGGGGTGGCTGGGTGCCTGTGTGGCCTTGGCCTTGGCCGCGGGGTGGCTGGGTGCCATGGCCTTGGCCTTGGCCGCGGGGTGGCTGCGTGCCTAGGCCTTGGCCGCGGGGTGGCTGCGTGCCTAGGCCTTGGCCGCGGGGTGGCTGGGTGCCATGGCCTTGGCCTTGGCCACGGGGTGGACGCGTGCCTAGACATTGGCCGCGGGGTGGCTGGGTGCGATGGCCTTGGCCTTGGCCGCGGGGTGGCTGCGTGCCTAGGCCTTGGCCGCAGGGTTGCTGGGTGCCATGGCCTTGCCCTTGGCCGCGGGGTGGCTGCGTGCCTTGCTCGAAATCCAGCACATGCTCGCGACCAAAGCACGTCGTACACTCTCGCGCACACACAACACACACTTGGGCAGCGCTCCCGGGGCAAGGATAGGGAGCTCGAGCGTGGCCCTGTGCCTTGGCCTTGGCCGCGGGCGAGCATTTGGCCAAAATGTCAGGTCACGGTCCTCGCGGTTGCTTCGCATTCTTGGACCAAAAACTTAGATCCGCACCCACCTTCCACTTCTTTCTCCGGTTTTGCCTGAATCGGATGAGTTGGCCCACCCGTTTGGGAACCCGTTCTCTGGCAGTAAAATGGCCGTAAAACGAGTTTCGGAGCTCGGAATTGGATTCCGTTTTCTCCCGCCACCGACTCCCACCAAACCCAACCACGCCAGCCAAAAATCCCACGCCGCCCCCGAAACACGAAATTTGGCCGCAATCCGTGTGCTAGAGCTCATGGATTTTGGCCATTTCGGGCGGAAAAATGGGCGCAGGGCCTCCCGCATTATTTTCGCCCGTTCTTTGAACGCGAAACAGTACTAGCACCGTGAGGAGGCCCCAGGCACAGTTCTACCACAACCGGACCAATTCGCGGGCACGTTTCGTCCCCTTTTCGCACCCCCGCACGTTCGGTAAATCAGCCGTAAAACGAGGTTCGGACCTCGTAATCGACTCCCGTCTTCTGCGATGTTCGACTGCCGCACGGAAAGTTGGCCAAGATCCGTGAGCTACAGCACACGGCCTTGGCCGCGCGGTGGCTGCAGGCCTAGGCCTTGTCAGCGGCGTGGCTGGGTGCCATGGCCTTGGCCTTGGCCGCGGGGTGGCTGCGTGCCTAGGCCTTGGCCTTGGCCGCGGGGTGGCTGCGTGCCTAGGCCTTGGCCGTGGGGTGGCTGGGTGCCATGGCCTTGCCCTTGGCCGCGGAGTGGCTGTGCTGGCCTTGGCCTTGGTTGCTGGGTGCCATGGCCTAGGCCTTGGCCGCGGGGTGGCTGCGTGCCTTGCTCGAAATGCAGCACATGCCTGCGACCAGGGCACTTCGCACACTCTCGCGCACACACAACACACACTTGGGCAGCGCTCCCGGGGCAAGGATAGGGAGCTCGAGCGTGGGTCTGTGTCTTGGCCTTGGCCCCGTGCCTTGGCCTTGGCCTTGGCCGCGGGCGAGCATTTGGCCAAAAATGTGAGCATACGGTCCTCGCCGTTGATTCGTATTCTTGGACCAAAAACTGAGATCCACACCTACCTTCCACTTCTTTCTCCGGTTTTGCCTGAATCCGACGAGTTGGCCCACCCGTTTGGGCTCCCGTTCTCTGGCGGTAAAATGGCCGTAAAATGAGTATCGGAGCTCGGAATTGGATTCCGTTTTCTCCCGGCACCGACTCCCACCAAACCCGACCACACCCGCCAAAAATCCCACGCCGCCCCCGAAACGCGAAATCTGGCCTCAATCCGTGTGCTATAGCTCACGGATTTTGGCCTTTTCGGGCGGAAAAATGGGCGCAGGGCCTCCCGCATTATTTTCGCCATTTCTTCAAGAGGAAAACAGTACTAGCACCGTGAGGAGGCCCCCGGCCCAGTTCTACCACAACCGGACCAATTCACCGGCACGTTTCGTTCCCTTTTCGCACCCCCGTACGTTCGGTAAATCAGCCGTAAAACGAGGTTCGGACCTCGGAATCGACTCCCGTCTTCTCCGACGTTCGACTGTCGCATGTATCTAATGAATCACCCCAAAATCCCGCACCACCCCGGAAACGCGAAAGTTGGCCAAGATCCGTGAGCTACAGCACACGGCTTTGGATGCGGGGTGGCGGCGTGCCTAGGCCTTGGCAGCGGCGTGGCTGGGTGACATGGCCTTGGCCTTGGCCACGGGGTGGCTGCGTGCCTTGGCCTTGGCCACGGGGTGGCTGCGTCCCTTGGCCTTGGCCGCGGGGTGGCTGGGTGCCATGGCCTTGGCCTTGGCCGTGGGGTGGCTGCGTGCCTAGGCCTTGGCCGCGGGGTGGCTGCGTGCCTAGGCCTTGGCCGCGGGGTGGCTGCGTGCCTTGGCTTTGGCCGCGGGCTGGCTGCTTGCCTTGCTCGAAATGCAGCACATGTTCGCGACCAAGGCACGTCGCACACTCTCGCACACACACAACACAAACTTGGGCCGCGCTCCCGGGGCAAGGATAGGGAGCTCGAGCGTGGCCCTGTGCCTTGGCCTTGGCCGCGGGGTGGCCGCGTGCCTTGACCTTGGCCTTGGCCGCGGGCGAGCATTTGGCCAAAATGTGAGGACACGGTCCTCGCCGTTGCTTCGCATTCTTGGACCAAAAACTGAGATCCACACCTACCTTCCACTTCTTTCTCCGGTTTTGCCTGAATCGGACCAGTTGGCCCACCCATTTGGGAACCCGTTCTCTGGCGGTAAAATGGCCGTAAAACGAGTTTCGGAGCTCGGAATTGGATTCCGTTTTCTCCCGCCACCGACTCCCACCAAACCCGACCACGCCAGCCAAAAATCCCACGATGCCCCCGAAACACGAAATTTGGCCGCAATCCGTGTGCCATAGCTCACGGATTTTGGCCTTTTCGGGCGGAAAAATGCGAAAGTTGGCAAAGATCCGTGAGCTACAGCACACGGCCTTGGCCGCGGGGTGGCTGCGTGCCTAGGCCCTGGCCGAGGGGTGGCTGCGTGCCTAGGCCATGGCCGCGGGGTGGCTGCGTGCCTAGGCCTTGGCCGCGGGGTGGCTGCGTGCCTAGGCCTTGGCCGCGGGGTGGCTGCGTGCCTAGGCCTTGGCCGCGGGGTGGCTGCGTGCCTAGGCCTTGGCCGCGGGGTGGCTGGGTGCCATGGCCTTGCCCTTGGCCGCGGGGTGGCTGCGTGCCTTGGCGTTGGCCGCGGGCTGGCTGCGTGCCTTGCTCGAAATACAGCACATGCTCGCGACCAAGGCACGTCGCACACTCTCGCGCAAACACAACATACACTTGGGCCGCGCTCCCGGGGCAAGGATAGGGAGCTCGAGCGTGGCCCTTTCCTTTGGCCTTGGCCGCGGGGTGGCCGCGTGCCTTGGCCTTGGCCTTGGCCGCGGGCGAGCATTTTGCAAAATGTGAGCACACGGTCCTCGCCGTTTCTTCGTATTCTTGGACCAAAAACTGGGATCCACACCTACCTTCCACTTCTTTCTCCGGTTTTGCCTGAATCCGACGAGTTGGCCCACCCGTTTGGGCACCCGTTCTCTGGCAGTAAAATGGCCGTAAATCCGTTTTCTCCGTTTTCGGAGCTCGGAATTGGATTCCGTTTTCTCCCGCCACCGACTCCCACCAAACCCAACGATGCCAGCCAAAAATCCCACGCCCCCCCCCCCGAAACACGAAATTTGGCCACAATCCGTGTGCTATAGCTCACGGATTTTGGCCTTTTCCGGGGGAAAAATGGGCGCAGGGCCTCCCGCATTGTTTTCGCCATTTCTTTGAGCAGAAAACAGTACTTGCGCCGTGAGGAGGCCCCCGGCCCAGTTCTACAACAATCGGACCAATTCGCGGGCACGTTTCGCCCCCTTTTCGCACACCCGCACCCTCGGTAAATCGGCCGTAAAACGAGGTTCGGAGCTCGAAATCTACTCCCCTCTTTTCCAACGCTCGACTGTCGCACGTATCTAATGCATCACCCCAAAATCCCGCACCGCCCCGGAAACGCGAAAGTTGGCCAAGATCCGTGAGCTACAGCACACGGCCTTTGCCTTGGCCGCGGGGTGGCTGCGTGCCATGGCCTTGGCCGCGGGCTGGCTGCGTGCCTAGGCCTTGGCCGCGGGGTGGCTGGGTGCCATGGCATTGGCCGCGGGCTGGCTGGGTGCCATGGCCTTCGCCGCGGGGTGGACGCGTGCCTTGGCCTTGGCCACGGGGTGGCTGCGTGCCTCGGCCTTGGTCATGGCCGCGGGATGGCTCCGTGCCTTGCTCGAAATGCAGCACATGCTCGCGACCAAGGCAGGTCGCACACTCTCACGCACACACAATACACACTCCAGCCGCGCTCCCGAGGCAAGGATAGGGAGCTAAAGCGTGGCCCTGTGCCTTGTCGTTGGCCGCGGGGTGTCTGTGTGGCTTGGCCTTGGCCGCGGGAGAGCATTTGGCCAAAATGTGAGCACACGGTCCTCGCCGTTTCTTCGTATTCTTGGACCGAAAACTGAGATCCACACCTACCTTCCACTTCTTTCTCCGGTTTTTCCTGAATCGGACGACTTGGCCCACCCGTTTGGGCACCCGTTCGCTGCCGGTAAGATGTCCATAAAACGTGTTTCGGAGGTTGGAATTGGATTCGGTTTTCTCCCGCCACCGACTCCCACCAAACCCGACGACGCCAGCTCAAAATCCCACGCCACCCCCGAAACGCGAAATGTGGCCACAATCCGTGTGCTATAGCTCACGGATTTTGGCCTTTTCTCGCGGAAAAAGGGGCGCAGGGCCTCCCGCATTATTTTTGCCATTTGTTCGAGCGGAAAGCAGTACTTGCGCCGTGAGGAGGCCCCTGGCCAGTTCTACCATAATCAGAACAATTCGAGGTTACGTTTCGTCCCCTTTTCGCACCCCCACACCCTCGGTAAATCGGCCGTAAAACGAGGTTCGGACCTCGAAATCGACTCCCCTCTTTTCCGACGTTCGACTGTCGCACGTATCTAATGCATCACCCCAAAATCCCGCACCACCCCGGAAACGCGAAAGTTGGCCAAGATCCGTGAGCGACAGCACACAGCCTTG
This sequence comes from Luvunga scandens, assembly GCA_030449905.1. Taxonomy (NCBI): domain Eukaryota; kingdom Viridiplantae; phylum Streptophyta; class Magnoliopsida; order Sapindales; family Rutaceae; genus Luvunga; species Luvunga scandens. The sequence continues at coordinate 88,728 of JASUUG010000549.1, forward strand.
GCCTTGACCACGGGGTGGCTGCGTGCCTAGGCCTTGTCCTCGGGGTGGACGCGTGCCTAGGCCTTGGCAACGGGGTGGCTGCGTGCCTCGGCCTTGGCCTTGGTCGCGGGCTGGCTCCGTGCCTTTCTCGAAATGCAGCATATTCTCGCCACCAAGGCAGGTCGCACACTCTCACGCACACACAACACACACTCCGGCCGCGCTCCCGAGGCAAGGATAGGGAGCTCGAGCGTGGCCCTGTGCCTTGGCGTTGGCCGCGGGGTGGCTGCATGGCATGGCCTTGGCCGCGGGCGAGCATTTGGCCAAAATGTGAGCACACGGTCCTCGCCGTTTCTTCGTATTCTTGGACCAAAAACTGAGATCCACACCTACCTTCCACTTCTTTCTGCGGTTTTGCCTGAATCGGACAAGTTGGCCCACCCGTTTGGGCACCCGTTCGCTGCCGGTAAGATGGCCGTAAAACGAGTTTCGGAGCTCGGAATTGGATTCCGTTTTCTCCCGCCACCGACTCCCACCAAACCCGACCACGCCAGCCCAAAATCCCACGCCGCCTCTGGAACGCGAAATTTGGCAACAATCCGTGTGCTATAGCTCACGGATTTTGGCCTTTTCCGGGGCAAAAATGGGCGCAGGGCCTCCCGTATTATTTTCGCCATTTCTTCGAGCGGAAAACAGTACTTGCGCCGTGAGAAGACCCCGGCCCAGTTCTACCACAATCGGACCAATTCGCGGGCACGTTTCGCCCCCTGTTCGCACCCCCGCACCCTCGGTAAATCGGCCGTAAAACGAGGTTCGGACCTCGAAATCGACTCCCCTCTTTTCCAACGCTCGACCGTGTCACGTATCTAATGCATCACCCCAAAATCCCGCACCACCCCGGAAATGCGAAAGTTGGCCAAGATCCGTGAGCTACAGCACACAGCCTTGGCCTTGGCCGCGGGGTGGCTGCGTGCCATGGCCTTGGCCTTGGCCGCGGGGTGGCTGCGTGCCATGGCATTGGCCTTGGCCGCGGGGTGGCTGCGTGCCATGGCCTTGGCCTTGGCCTCGGGGTGGCTCCATGCCAAGGCCTTGGCCGCGGCCTGGCTGCGTGCCTAGGCCTTGGCCTTGGCCGGGGTGGCTGCGTGCCATGGCGCGGGGTGGCTGCGTGCCATGGCCTTGGCCTTGGCCTCGGGGTGGCTCCATGGCCTTGCCCTGCGTGCCATGGCCTTGGCCTTGGCGCGGGGTGGCTGCGTGCCATGGCCTTGGCCTGGCGTGGGTGGCTGCGTGCCATGGCCTTGGCCTTGGGGGGGCTGGCGTGGGCTGGCCTTGGTGCCAAGGCCTTGGCGGGTGCGCCTTGGCGTGGGCTGGCTGGGTGCCTTGGCCTTGGCCCGGGGTGGCGCGTGCCTGGGTGGCTCGGGTGCCTCAGCCTCGGCCTTGGCCTTGGCGACGGGCTGGCTCCGTGCCTTGCTCGAAATGCAGCACATGCTCGCGACCAAGCCAGGTCGCACACTCTCACGCACACACAACAGACACTCCGGCCGCGCTCCCGAGGGAAGGATAGGGAGCTCGAGCGTGGCCCTGTGCCTTGGCGTTGGCCGCTGGGTGGCTGCGTGGCTTGGCCTTGGCCGCGGGCGAGCATTTGGCCAAAATGTGAGCATACAGTCCTCGCCGTTTCTTCGTATTCTTGGACGAAAAACTGAGATCTACACCTACCTTCCACTTCTTTCTGCGGTTTTGCCTGAATCGGACAAGTTGGCCCACCCGTTTGGGCACCCGTTCGCTGCCGGTAAGATGGCCGTAAAACGAGTTTCGGAGCTCGGAATTGGATTCCATTTTCTCCCACCACCGACTCCCAGGAAACCCGACGACGCCTGCCAAAAATCCCACGCCGCCCCCGAAACGCGAAATTTGGCCACAATCCGTATGCTATTGCTCACGGATTTTTTTTTTCTGGCGGAAAAATGGGCGCAGGGCCTCCCGCATTATTTTTTCCATTTCTTCGAGCGGAAAGCAGTACTTGCGCCGTGAGGAGGCCCCCGGCCCAGTTCTACCACAATCGGACAAATTCGAGGGCACGTTTCCTCCCCTTTTCGCACCCCCGCACCCTCGGTAAATCGGCCGTAAAACAAGGTTCGGACCTCAAAATCGACTCCCCTCTTTTCCGACGTTCGACTGTCGTATGTATCTAATGCATCACCCCAAAATCCCTCACCACCCCGGAAACGTGAAAGTTGGCCAAGATCCATGAGCGACAGCACCGGGTGGCCTTGGCCGCGGAGTGGCTGGGTGCCATGGCCTTGGCCTTGGCCACCGGGTGGCTGTGTGCCAAGGCCTTGGCCGCGGGGTGGCTGCGTGCCTACGCCTTGGCTACGGGCTGGCTGGGTGCCATGGCCTTGGCCGCGGGGGGGACTCGTGCCTTGGCCTTGGCCACGGGGTGGCTGCGTGCCTCGGCCTTGGCCTTGGCCTCGGGCTGGTTCCGTGCCTTGCTCGAAATGCAGCACATGCTCGAGACCAAGGCAGGTCGCACACTCTCACACACACTCGGTCCGCTCTCCCGAAGCAAGGATAGGGAGCTCAAGCGTGTCCCTGTGACTTGGGGTAGGCCGCGGGGTGACAGCGTGGCTTGGCCTTGGCCGCGGGCGAGCATTTGGCCAAAATGTGAGCACACGGTCCTCGCCGTTTCTTCGTATTCTTGGACCAAAAACTGAGATCCACACCTACCTTCCACTTCTTTCTCCGGTTTTGCCTGAATCGGACGAGTTGGCCCACCCGTTTGGGCACCCGTTCGCTGCCGGTAATATGGCTGTAAAACGAGTTTCGGAGCTCGGAATTGGATTCCGTTTTCTCCCACCACCGACTCCCACCAAACCCGACGACGCCAGCCCAAAATCCCATGCCACCCCTGAAACGAGAAATTTGGCCACAATCCCTGTGCTATAGCTCACGGATTTTGGCCTTTTCTGGCGGAAAATGGGCGCAGGGCCTCCCGCATTATTTTTTCCATTTCTTCGAGTAGAAAACAGTACTTGCGCCGTGAGGAGTCCCCCGGCCCAGTTCTACCACAATCGGACCAATTCGCGAGCACGTTTCGTCCCCTTTTCGCACCCCCGCACCCTCGGTAAATCAGCCGTAAAACGAGGTTCGGACCTCGAATCGACTCCCCTTTTTCCAACGCTCGACTGTCGCACGTATCTAATGCATCACCCCAAAATCCCGCACTGCCCCGGAAAAGCGAAAGTTGGCCAAGATCCGTGAGGTACAGCACACGGCCTTGGCGTTGGCCGCGGGGTGGCTGCGTGCCTAGGCCTTGGCCGCAGGGTGGCTGGGTGCCATGGCGTTGGCTGCGGGGTGGCTGCGTGCATAGGCCTTGGCCGCGGGCTGGCTGGATGCGATGGCCTTGGCCGGGGGTGGACGCATGCCTAGGCCTTTCCCACGGGGTGGCTGCGTGCCTCGGCCTTAGCCTTGGCCGCGGGCTGGCTACGTGCCCTTCTCGAAATGCAGCATATGCTCGCGACCAAGGCAGGTCGCACACTCTCACGCACATGCAACACACACTCCGTCCGCGCTCCCGAGGCAAGGATAGGGAGCTCGAGCGTGGCCCTGTGCCTTGGCGTTGGCCGAGGGGTGGCTGCCTGGCTTTGCCTTGCCCGCGGGCGAGCATTTGGCCAAAATGTGAGCACACGGTCCTCGCCGTTTCTTCGTATTCTTGGACCAAAAATTCAGATCCACACCTACCTTCCACTTCTTTCTCCGGTTTTGCCTGAATCAGACGAGTGGGCCCACCCTTTTGGGCACCCGTTCGCTGCCGGTAAGATGGCCGTAAAACGAGTTTCGGTGCTCGGAATTGGATTCCGTTTTCTCCCACCACCGACTCCCACCAAACCCGACCACGCCAGCCCAAAATCCCATTCCGCCCCCGAAACGCGAAATTTGGCCACAATCCGTGTGCTATAGCTCACTGATTTTGGCCTTTTCCTGGGGAAAAATGGGCGCAGGGCCTCCCGCATTTTTTTCACCATTTCTTAGAGTGGAAAACAGTACTTGCGCCGTGAGGAGGCCCCCGGCCCAGTTCTACCACAATCGGACCAATTCACGGGCACTTTTCGTCCCCTTTTCGCACCCCCGCACCCTCGGTAAATCAGCCGTAAAACGAGGTTCGGACCTCGAAATCGACTCCCCTCTTTTCCAACGCTCGAATGTCGCACGTATCTAATGCATCACCCCAAAATTTCGTGTTTCGGGGGCGGCGTTGGATTTTTGGCTGTCGTGGTCGGGTTTGGTGGGAGTCGGTGGCAGGAGAAAACGGAATCCAATTCCGAGCTCCGACACTCGTTTAACAGCCATTTTACCGCCAGAGAACGGGTTCCCAAACGGGTGGGCCAACTCGTCGGATTCAGGCAAAACCGGAGAAAGAAGTGGAAGGTAGGTGTGGATCTCAGTTTTTGGTCCAAGAATACGAAGCAACGGCGGGGACCGTGTGCTCACATTTTGGCCAAATGCCCGCCCGCGGCCAAGGCACGCGGCCACCCCGCGGCCAAGGCCAAGGCACGCGGCCACCCCGCGGCCAAGGCCAAGGCACAGGGCCACGCTCGAGCTCCCTATCCTTGCCCCGGGAGCGCGGCCCAAGTTTGTGTTGTGTGTGCGCGAGAGTGTGTGACGTACCTTGGTCGCGAGCATGTGCTGCATTTCGAGCAAGGCACGCAGCCACCCCGCGGCCAAGGCCAAGGCCATGGCACCCAGCCACCCCACGGCCAAGGCCAAGGCCATGGAACCCAGCCACCCCGCGGCCAAGGCCAAGGCACGAAGCCACCCCGTGGCCAAGACCAAGGCACCCAGCCACCCCGTGGCCAAGGCCAAGGCACCCAGCAACGGCGAGGACCGTGTGCTCACATTTTGGCCAAATGCTCGCCGCGGCCAAGGCCAAGCCATGCAGCCACCACGCGGCCAAGGCCAAGGCACAGGGCCACGCTCGAGCTCCCTATTCTTGCCCCGGCAGCGCGGCCCAAGTGTGTATTGTGTGTGCACGAGAGTGTGCGACGTGCCTTGGTCGCGAGCATTTGCTGCATTTCGAGCATGGCACGCAGCCACCCCGCGGCCAAGGGCAAGGTCATGGCACCCAGCCACCCCGCGGCCAAGGCCTAGGCACGCAGCCACCCCGCGGCCAAGGCCGTGTGCTGTAGCTCACGGACCTTGGCCAACTTTCGCGTTTCCGGGGCGGGGCGGGATTTTGGGGTGATGCATTAGATACGTGCGACAGTCGAACGTCGGAGAAGACGGGAGTCGATTCCGAGGTCCGAACCTCATTTTACGTCTGATTTACCGAACGTGCGGGGGTGCGAAAAGGGAACGAAACGTGCCCGCGAATTGGTCCGGTTGTGGTAGAACTGGGCCGGGGGCCTCCTCACGGTGCTAGTACTGTTTTCCTCTCGAAGAAATGGCGAAAATAATGCGGGAGGCCCTGCGCCCATTTTTCCGCCCGAAAAGGCCATAATCCGTGAGCTATAGCACACGGATTGCGGCCAAATTTCGTGTTTCGGGGGCGGCGTGGAATTTTTGGCTGGCGTGGTCGGGTTTGGTGGGAGTCGGTAGCGGGACAAAAAGGAATCCAATTCCGAGCTCCGAAACTCGTTTTACAGCCATTTTACCGCCAGAGAATGGGTTCCCAAATGGGTGGGCCAACTCGTCCGATTCAGACAAAACCGGAGGAAGAAGTGGAAGGTAGGTGTGGATCTCAGTTTTTGGTCCAAGAATGCGAAGCAACGGCGAGGACCGTGTCCTCACATTTTGGCCAAAAGCTCACCCGCGGCCAAGGCCAAGGCACGCGGCCACCCCGCGGCCAAGGCCAAGGCACAGGGCCACGCTCGAGCTCCCTATCCATGCCCCGGGAGGGCGGTCCAAGTGTGTGTTGTGTGTGTGCGAGAGTGTGAGACGTGCCTTGGTCGCGAGCATGTGCTGCATTTCGAGCAAGGCACGCAGCCAGCCCGCGGCCAAAGCCAAGGCATGCAGCCACCCCGCGGCCAAGGCCAAGGCCATGCCACCCAGCCACCCCGTGGCCAAGTCCTAGGCGGTGCGGGATTTTGGGGATATGCATTAGATACGTGCGACAGTCGAACGTCGGAGAAGACGGGAGTCGATTCCGAGGTCCGAACCTCGTTTTACGGCTGATTTACCGAACGTGCGAGGGTGCGAAAAGGGGACGAAACGTGCCCGCGAATTGGTCCGGTTGTGGTAGAACTGGGCCGGAGGCCTCCTCACGGTGCTAGTACTGTTTTCCCCTCGAAGAAATGGCGAAAATAATGCGGGAGGCCCTGCGCCCATTTTTCCGCCTGAAAAGGCCAAAATCCGTGAGCTATATAGCACACGGATTGCGGCCAAATTTCGCGTTTCGGGGGCGGCGTGGGAGTTTTGGCCGGCGTGGTCGGGTTTGGTGGGAGTCGCTGGCGGGAGAAATCGGAATCCAATTCCGAGCTCCGAAACTCGTTTTACGGCCATTTTACCGCCAGAGAACGGGTGCCCAAACGGGTGGGCCAACTCATCCGATTCAGGGAAAACCGGAGAAAGAAGTGGAAGGTAGGTGTGGATCTCAGTTTTTGGTCCAAGACTACGAAGCAACGGCGAGCACCGTGTGCTCACATTTTGGCCAAATGCTCGCCCGCGGCCAAGGCACGCGGCCACCCCGCGGCCAAGGCCAAGGCACAGGGCCACGCTCGAGCTCCCTATCCTTGCCCCGGGAGCGCGGCCGAAGTGTGTATTGTGTGTTCGCGAGAGTGTGCGACGTGCCTTGGATCCGAGAATGTGCTGCATTTCGAGCATGGCACGCAGCCAGCCCGAGGCCAAGGCCAAGGCACGCAGATACCCCGCAGCCAAGGCCAAGGCCATGGCACCCAGCCACCCCGCGGCCAAAGCCTAGGCACGAAGCCACCCCTAGGCCAAGGCCGTGTGCTGTAGCTCACGGATCTTGGCCAACTTTCGCGTTTCCGGGGCGTGGCAGGATTTTGGGGTGATGCGTTAGATATGTGTGACAGTCGAACGTCGGAGAAGACGGGAGTCGATTCCGAGGTCCGAACCTCGTTTTACGTCTAATTAACGAACGTGCGGGGTTACGAAAAAGGAACGAACCGTGCCTGCGAATTGGTCCGGTTGTGGTAGAACTGAGCCGGGGCCCTCCTCACGGTGCTAGTACTGTTTTCCTCTCGAAGAAATGGCAAAAATAATGCGGGAGGCCCTGCGCCCAATTTTCCGCCCGAAAAGGCCAAAATCTGTGACCGCGGTCCAAGTGTGTGTTATGTGTGTGCGAGAGTGTGCGACGTGCCTTGGTCGCGAGCATGTGCTGCATTTCGAGCAAGGCTCGCAGCCAGCCCGCGGCCAAAGCCAAGACACGCAGCCACCCCGCGGCCAAAGCCAAGGCCATGGCACCCAGCCACCCCGCTGCGAAGGCCTAGGCACGCAGCCACCCCGCGGCCTAGGCCGTGTGCTGTAGCTCGCGGATCTTGGCCAACTTTCGCATTTTTCTGCCCCGAAAAGGCCAAAATCCGTGAGCTATAGCACACGGATTGCGGCCAAATTTCGCGTTTCGGGGGCGGCGTGCGATTTTTGGCTGGCGTGGTCGGGTTTGGTGGGAGTCGGTGGCGGGAGAAAATGGAATCCAATTCCGAGCTCCGAAACTCGTTTTACGGCCATTTTACTGCCAGAGAACGGGTGCCCAAACGGGTGGGCCAACTCGTCGGATACAGGCAAAACCGGAGAAAGAAGTGGAGGGTAGGTGTGGATCTCAGTTTTTGGTCCAAGAATACGAAGCAACGGCGAGGACCGTGTGCTCACATTTTGGCAAAATGCTCGCCTGCGGCCAAGGCACGCGGCCACCTCGCGGCCAAGGCCAAGGCAGAGGTCCACGCTCGAGCTCCCTATCCATGCCCCGGGAGCGCGGTCCAAGTGTGTGTTGTGTGTGTGTGAGAGTGTGCGACGTGCCTTGGTCGCGAGCATGTGCTGCATTTTGACCAAGCCACGCAGCCAGCCCGCGGCCAAAGCCAAGGCACGCAGCCACCCCGCGGCCAAAGCCAAGGCCATGGCACCCAGCCACCCCGCGGCCAAGGCCTAGGCACGTTGCCACCCCACTGCCAAGGCCGTGTGCTGTAGCTCACGGATCTTGGCCAACTTTCGCGTTTCCGGGGCGGGGCGGGATTTTGGGGTGATGCATTAGATACTTGCGACAGTCAAACGTTGGAGAAGACGGGAGTCGATTCCGAGGTTCGAACCTCGTTTCATGGCCTATTTACCGAACGTGCGGGGGTGCGAAAAGGGGACGAAACGTTCCCGCGAATTGGTCCGGTTGTGGTAGAACTGGGCCGGGGGCCTCCATACGGTGCTAGTACTGTTTTCCTCTCGAAGAAATGGCGAAAATAATGCGGGAGGCCCTGCGCCCATTTTTCAGCCCGAAAAGGCCAAAATCCGTGAGCTATAGCACACGGATTGCGGCCAAATTTCGCATTTCGGGGGCGGCGTGGGATTTTTGGCTGGCGTGGTCGGGTTTGGTGGGAGTTGGTGGCGGGAGAAAACGGAATCCAATTCCGAGCTCCCAAACTCGTTTCACGGCCATTTTATCGCCAGAGAACGGGTGCCCAAACGGGTGGGCCAACTCGTCGGATTCAGACAAAACCAGAGAAAGAAGTGGAAGGAAGGTGTCGATCTCAGTTTTGTGTTCAAGAATACGAAGCAACGGCGAGGACCGTGTGCTCACATTTTGGCCAAATGCTCGCCCACGGCCAAGGCCAAGGCCAAGGCACGCGGCCACCTCGCGGCCAAGGCCAAGGCACAGGGCCATGCTCGAGCTCCCTACCCTTGCCCTGGGAGCGCGGCCCAAGTGTGTGTTGTGTGTGCGCGAGAGTGTGCGACGTGCCTTGGTCGCTAGCATGTGCTGCATTTCGAGCAAGGCACTTAGCCAGCCAGCGGCCAAGGCCAAGGCTCGCAGCCACCCCGCGGCCAAGGCCAAGGCCATGGCACCCAGCCACCCCGCGGCCAAGGCCTAGGCACGCAGCCACCCCGCGGCCAAGGCCAAGGCCATGGCACCCAGCCACGCCGCTGCCAAGGCCTAGGCACGCAGCCACCCCGCGGCCAAGGCCGTGTGCTGTAGCTCACGGATCTTGGCCAACTTTCGCGTTTCCGGGGCGGTGCGGGATTTTGGGGTGATGCATTAGATACGTGCGACAGTCGAACGTCGGAGAAGACGGGAGTCGATTCCGAGGTCCGAACGTCGTTTTACGTCTGATTTAGCGAACGTGCGGGGGTGCGAAAAGGGGCCGAAACGTGCCCACGAATTGGTCCGGTTGTGGTAGAACTGGGCCGGGGGCCTCCTCACAGTGCTAGTACTATTTTCCTCTGAAAGAAATGGGGAAAATAATGTGGAGGCCCTGCGCCCATTTTTCCGCCCGAAAAGGCCAAAATCCGTGAGCTATAGCACACGGATTGCGGCCAAATTTTGCGTTTCGGGGGCGGCGTGGGATTTTTGGCTGGCGTGGTCGGGTTTGGTGGGAGTCGGTGGCATGAGGAAACGGAATCCAATTCCGAGCTCCCAAACTCGTTTTACGGCCATTTTACCGCCAAAGAACGGGTGCCCAAACGGGTGGGCCAACTCGTCGGATTCAGGCAAAACCAGAGAAAGAAGTGGAAGGTAGGTGTGGATCTCAGTTTTTGGTCCAAGAATACGAAGCAACGGCAAGGACCGTGTGCTCACATTTTGGCCAAATGCCCGCCCGTGGCCAAGGCACGCGGCCACCCCCCGGCCAAGGCCAAGGCACAGGGCCACGCTCAAGCTCGCTATCCTTGCCCCGGGAGCGCGGCCCAAGTGTGTGTTGTGTGTGCGCGAGAGTGTGCGACGTGCCTTGGTCACGAGCATGTGCTGCATTTCGAGCAAGGCACTTAGCCAGCCAGCGGCCAAGGCCAAGGCTCGCAGCCACCCCGCGGCCAAGGCTCGCAGCCACCCCGCGGCCAAGGCCAAGGCCATGGCACCCAGCCACCCTGCGGCCAAGGCCTAGGCACGCAGCCACCCCGCGGCCAAGGCCAAGGCCATGGCACCCAGCCACGCCGCTGCCAAGTCCTAGGCACGCAGCCACCCCGCGGCCTAGGCCGTGTGCTGTAGCTCACGGATCTTGCCCAACTTTCGCGTTTCCGGGGCGGTGCGGGATTTTGGGGTGATGCATTAGATACGTGCGACAGTCGAACGTCGGAGAAGACGGGAGTCGATTCCGAGGTCCGAACCTCGTTTTACGTTTGAATTAGCGAACGTGCGGGGGTACGAAAAGGGGACGAAACGTGCCCGCGAATTGGTCCGGTTGTGGTAGAACTGGGCCCGGGACCTCCTGACGGTGCTAGTACTGTTTTCCTCTCGAAGAAATGGGGAAAATAATACGGGAGGCCCTGCGCCCATTTTTCCGCCCGAAAAGGCTAAAATCCATGAGCTATAGCACACGGATTGCGGCCAAATTTTGCATTTCGGGGGCGGCGTGGGATTTTTGGGGGGCGTGGTCGGGTTTGATGGGAGTCGGTGGCGGGAGGAAACGGAATCCAATTCCGAGCTCCCAAACTCGTTTTACGGCCATTGTACCGCCAGAGAACGGGTGCCCAAACGGGTAGGCCAACTTGTCGGATTCAGGAAAAACCAGAGAAAGAAGTGGAAGGTAGGTGTGGATCTCAGTTTTTGGTCCAAGAATACGAAGCAACCGCGAGGACCGTGTGCTCACATTTTTGCCAAATGCTCGCCTGCGGCCAAGGCCAAGGCCAAGACAGGCGGCCACCCCGCGGCCAAGGCCAAGGCACAGGGCCACGCTCGAGCTCCCTATCCTTGCCCCGGGAGCGCGGCCCAAGTGTGTGTTGTGTGTGCGCGAGAGTGTGCGACGTGTCTTGGTCGCGAGCATGTGCTGCATTTCGAGAAAGGCACGCAGCCAGCCCGCAGCCAAGGCAAGGCACGCAGCCACCCCGCGGCCAAGGGTAAGGCCATGGCACCCAGCCACCCCGCGGCCAAGTCCTAGGCTCGCAGCCACTCCACGGCCAAGGCCAAGGCCATGGCACCCAGCCACCCCGCGGCCAAGGCCTAGGCACGCAGCCACCCCAAGGCCAAGGCCAAGGCCAAGGCCATGGCACACAGCCAAGGCCAAGGCCACGCCGCTGCCAAGGCCTAGGCACACAGCCACCCCGCGGCCAAGGCCGTGTGCTGTAGCTCACGGATCTTGGCCAACTTTTGCATTTCCGGGGCGGTGCAGGATTTTGGGGTGATGCATTAGATACGTGCGACAGTCGAACATCGGAGAAGACGGGAGTCGATTCTGAGGTGCGAACCTCGTTTTACGGCTGATTTAACGAACGTGCGGGGGTGCGAAAAGGTGACGAAACGTGCCTGCGAATTGGTCCGGTTGTGGTAGAACTGGGCCGGGGGCCTCCTCACGGCACAAGTACTGCTTTCCGCTCGAAGAAATGGCAAAATTAATGCGGGAGGCCCTGCGCCCATTTTTCCGCCAGAAAAGGCCAAAATCCGTGAGCTATAGCACACGGATTGTGGCCAAATTTCGTGTTTCGGGGGCGGCGTGGGATTTTGGCTGGAGTGGTCGGGTTTGGTGGGAGTCGGTGGCGAGAGTAAACAGAATCCAATGCCGAGCTCCTAAACTCGTTTAACGGCCATTTTACAGCCAGAGAACGGGTGGGCCAAGTCGTCCGATTCAGGGAAAACCGTAGAAAGAAGTGGAAGGTAGGTGTGGATCTCAGTTTTTGGTCCAAGAATACGAAGCAACGGCGAGGACCGTGTGCTCACTTTTTGACCAAATGCTCGCCCGCGGCCAAGCCACGCAGCCAGCCCGCGCCCAAAGCCAAGGCACGCAGCCACCCCGCGGCCAAGGCCAAGGCCATGGCACCCAGCCACCCCACGGCCAACGCCTCGGCACGCAGCCACCCCGTGGCGAAGGCCAAGGCACGCAGCCAACCCGTGGCCACGGCCAAGGCCTAGATACGAACCCACACCGCGGCCAAGGCCGTGTGCTGTAGCTCACGGATCTTGGCCAACTTTCGCGTTTCCGGGGCGGGGCGGCATTTTGCGGTGATGCATTAGATACGTACGACAGTCAAACGTCGGCGAAGACGGGAGTCAATTCCGAGGTCCGAACCTCGTTTTACGTCTGATTTAACGAACGTGCGGGGGTGCGAAAAGGGGACGAAACGTGCCGGCGAATTGGTCCGGTTGTGGTAGAACTGGGCCGGGGGCCTCCTCACGGTGCTAGTACTGTTTTCCTCTCGAAGAAATGGCAAAAATAATGCGGGAGGCCCAACGCCCATTTTTCTGCCCGAAAAGGCTAAAATCCGTGAGCTATAGCACACGGATTGCGGCCAAATTTCGTGTTTCGGGGGCAGCGTGGAATTTTTGGCTGGCGTGGTCGGGTTTGGTGGGAGTCGGTAGCGGGAGAAAATGGAATCCAATTCCGAGCTCCGAATCTCGTTTTACGGCCATTTTACCGCCAGAGAACGGGTTCCCAAATGGGTGGGCCAACTCGTCCGATTCAGGCAAAACCGGAGAAAGAATTGGAAGGTAGGTGTGGATCTCAGTTTTTGGTCCGGGAGGGCGGTCCAAGTGTGTGTTGTGTGTGTGCGAGAGTGTGCGACATGCCTTGGTCGCGAGCATGTGCTGCATTTCGAGCAAGGCACGCAGCCAGCCCGCACCCAAAGCCAACGCATGCAGCCACCCCGCGGCCAAGGCCAAGGCCATGGCACCCAGCCACCCCGTGGCCAAGTCCTAGGCACGCAGCCACCCCGAGGCCAAGGCCAAGGCCATGGCACCCAGCCACCCCGCGGCCAAAGCCTAGGCAAGCAGCCACACCGTTGCCAAGGCCAAGGCACGCAGCCACCCCGTGGCCAAGGCCAAGGCCATGGCACGCAGCAACGCCGTGGCCAAGGCCTAGGCACGCCGCCACCCCGCGGCCAAGGCTGTGTGCTGTAGCTCACGGATCTTGGCCAACTTTCGCGTTTCCGGGGCGGTGCGGGATTTTGGGGATATGCATTAGATACGTGCGACAGTCGAACGTCGGAGAAGACGGGAGTCGATTCCGAGGTCCGAACCTCGTTTTACGGCCGATTTACCGAACGTGCGGGGGTGTGAAAAGGGGACGAAACGTGCCGGCGAATTGGTCCGGTTGTGGTAGAACTGGGCCGGGGGCCTCCTCACGGTGCTAGAACTTTTTTCCACTCGAAGAAATGGTGAAAATAATGCGGGAGGCCCTGCGCCCATTTTTCCGCTTGAAAAGACCGAAATCCGTGAGCTATAGCACACGGATTGCGGCCAAATTTCGTGTTTCAGGGGCGGCGTAGAATTTTTGGCTGGTGTGGTCGGGTTTGGTGGGAGTCGGTGGCGGGATAAACGGATTCCAATTCCGAGCTCCGAAACTCGTTTTACGGCCATTTTACCGCCAGAGAACGGGTGCCCAAACGGGTGGGCCAACTCGTCGGATTCAGGCAAAACCGGAGAAAGAAGTGGAAGGTAGGTGTGGATCTCAGTTTTTGGTCCAAGAATACGAAGCAACGGTGAGGACCGTGTGCTCACATTTTGGCCAAATGCTCGCCCGCGGCCAGGGCACGCGGCCAGCCCGCGGCCAAGTCCAAGGCCATGGCACCCAGCCACCCCGTGGCCAAGTCCTAGGCACACAGCCACCACGAGGCCAAGGCCAAGGCCATGGCACCCAGCCACCCCGCGGCCAAGGTCTAGGCACGCAGCCACACCGTGGCCAAGGCCAAGGCACGCAGCCACCCCGTGGCCAAGACCAAGGCCATGGCACGAAGCAACGCCGTGGCCAAGGCCTAGGCACGCCGCCACCCCGCGGCCAAGGCCGTGTGCTGTAGCTCACGGATCTTGGCCAACTTTTGCATTTCAGGGGCGGTGCGGGATTTTGGGGATATGCATTAGATACGTACGACAGTCGAACGTCGGAGAAGACGGGAGTCGATTCCGAGGTCCGAACCTCGTTTTACGGCCGATTTACCGAACGTGCGGGGGTGTGAAAAGGGGACGAAACGTGCCGGCGAATTGGTCCGGTTGTGGTAGAACTGGGCCGGGGGTCTCCTCACGGTACTGTTTTCCTCTCGAAGAAATGGCGAAAATAATGTGGGAGGCCCCGCGCCCATTTTTCCGCCCGAAAAGGCCAAAATCCGTGAGCTATAGCACACGGATTGCGGCCAAATTTCGCGTTTCGGGGTCGGCGTGGGATTTTTGGCGGGCGTGATCGGGTTTGGTGGGAGTCGGTGGCGGGAGAAAAAGGAATCCAATTCCGAGCTCCGAAACTCGTTTTACGGCCATCTTACCTTGGCCTTGGCCGCGGGCTGGCTGCGTGCCTTGCTCGGAATGCAGCACATGCTCGCGACCAAGGCACGTCGCACACTCTCGCGTACACACTACACAAACTTGGGCCGCGCTCCCGGGGCAAGGATAGGGAGCTTGAGCGTGGCCCTGTGCCTTGGCCTTGGCCGCGGGGTGGCCGCGTGCCTTGGCCGTGGGCGAGCATTTGGCCAAAATGTGAGCACACGGTCCTCGCCGTTGCTTCGTATTCTTGGACCAAAAACTGAGATCCACACCTACCTTCCACTTCTTTCTCCTGTTTTGCCTGAATCGGACGAGTTGGCCTACCCGATTGGGCACCCGTTCTCTGGCGGTAAAATGGCCGTAAAACGAGTTTCGGAGCTCAGAATTCGATTCCGTTTTCTCCCGCCACCGACTCCCACCAAACCCGACCACGCCAGCCAAAATTCCCACGCCGCCCAAGAAACACTAAATTTGGTCACAATCCGTGTGCTATAGCTCACGGAATTTGGCCTTTTCGGGCCGAAAAATGGGCGCAGGGCCTCTCGTAGGAGCTTGCGGGGCTTTCCCGAACCTTAATTTTGTGTTTCTCTTATGTTTTCACACATTTTTTATAGCACGAATTTTTTAACCCTATCTTTTGTCAACAATAAGACATTTTAATTTGGATTTGACCACAGAAAGCAGCAACTTAAATGTCCAATTGTGATGTGAAATCGTTAATTATTTGATTTATAATTAATTTGTATCTTAGATCCAAATATAAATTTTATTTGCGAGTTGTATATTGATAT